>JAODLC010000100.1:20681543-20692147 GCA_026781145.1 Hippopotamyrus pictus | reverse complement strand
TGCAGTGGAACACAACACTGGCTTCTCCTGCAGTGGAACACAACACTGGCTTCTCCTGCAGTGGAACACAGCACTGGTTTCTCCTGCAGTGGAACACAGCACTGGCTTCTCTTGCAGTGGAACACAGCACTGGTTTCTCCTGCAGTGGAACACAACACTGGCTTCTCCTGCAGTGGAACACAACACTGGCTTCTCCTGCAGTGGAACACAGCACTGGCTTCTCCTGCAGTGGAACACAGCACTGGCTTCTATCTTAGGGCAGCCCCTTGTTCACATGGTCCCCAGCTTGCATGATTTCTTTAACTTCCCAGTTATTTGCGTTTGGGCATTAATGTCACATCGACTTTTTTGACAACCTTTGTATAAAACTTAGATATTACCTTTCAAAAACATATTAATTTTGCATTTACTCTGATTTGTGTGCTCTGTAGATGAATGAGTCCAGTAAACGAATAAATAAAAGTGAGAAACGAAATGCTTTAATTAAATATCGGGCGAATTACGTAACATTTTTCACAGGAAGCACAGATTTGCTTTCCTCGGGGACCTCTGCCGACTCTGAAAATCTAAACGCTCTTGTGATTCTATCTGGGGTATGGAACCTGGAGACACTGCATGTTGAGAGGCGTGGATCCCTAATCCTGGACTCATGAAGAGACAGTGCTAACGGCTACGTCTCCGTGCCGCCCTGTTTTTAACACGTGTGTTTTTGGAAGCACTCAGGCCTGCTGTCTGGGGTTAGCCCCCAGTCAGATGAGCGCTACTTGACCCCCCCCCCCCCCCAACCCACTTCCACATTCCACGGGCTTGTCCACTGAATTATCGGCCCGGCGCCACATTCCCAGCATCCCTGGCAGATATGACAACAACCAGTGAGCAGTCAGCTGGCTTCTTCGGTGGGTCGCGGTGGGGTGGAGGTAACTCCAAGGGAGCTTGATTAGCCTCAGAGAGAATCACACCCAGTGGCCTCCAGGAGAAACTTGAATTGTGTCTGAATCGGGCACAAGTGAAGCCTGCCGGGGGTGTCTGGCGGCAGGAGGCAGGTGCTGAACGATTGCCCCTGATATGCCAGGACAACATGCTGGGATGAAGCAAGGGCTGTCGTTTTAATGTTCTTATCAGCAGCTCCGTGCAGGGAACGGTGCTTCAGAGGGACTCAGGATCTAAGGAATTCTCGTAATCAGCTTTTCTCCAAGCCACCCCCCCCCCCCGCACCAAAACTCATGTCTTTCTCTGTGAGCCAACAAATTGTCTGATTCCCCAGCTTTTGCTTCACTGCAGCAAAATGGAGGCTTAAGAAACCTCAAGTCAGAGCTTCGTAAAGTGAGAAATGACAAAGGCTGGGAAACCCCATTGAGAGGGAGCTGTGGATGCAGAAAGATCCAGATCCAACCCAGCCACAAATATGCACGGATCTGCCCGGATCTTTCGGGGGGCGGGGGGTGGCATTGGAGCCTCCTGCTATTCAAGTCACTCTATGGGAATGGCACAGAAGAAAGAAACTACAGCAACAAATTGCTTTTTTACTATCCTTTCATCATTTTTACCAACATTTGTTTGCCTTTTCCTGTTTCTTTGGTGCTCTGATCATGAATGTGGCCTGTGGATGGAGAAGAGGTACATTATAAAGACCCCTCCTCTGTTTAAACACTAAGTCTTTATCCTCAATTAGCAAAAACCACCTGTGCCCTAAACATCCAAATTCTCATTCCATAAACTCATGAGAATGAAGCCAGAGCTAAATGTTTGCCACAAACATGGTATAATCTGAAGTTGTTATATGGCTTACCGACAGCCCACGTAGCGGATAAATGGTATGTTTCTTTCAAGCCGAAGCTTCTGAGGTATGCCTGCTGGTCTAATCTGGCTTTTCTGTTAGATCCAGAATCACAACAAAGGGCCAACTGCATACTCCTGCCAAGAACGCGTTCCATTTTAAGCCTCGACTTTGTCCCTGTCGCTCACAAATATCAAAACGAAAGACTTAAGTCGTTGGCTGCTTTTGTTGCCTAGCAACCAGTGTCAGCATTCCCGGAGTGTTCCAGCTTTGAGTGTCGCTCACAGTGCATCCCTAATCCGAATTACCAATTAACGAGCCGACTGTCTGGGCCTTGACCAGCCCATTTTCGTGTCTGATGGCGCTCAGAAGCCTTCACCTATTCTGTCTTTGCGGTCGTTTTTGGGTAGGTGTGGGTTTGACGCCATCAGCTGTGGTTTAGACCTTGATGCTGCACTGATATTTGTTCCAGCCGCCTAGTGCTGCAAAACATGCCGGTCTTTGTGTTTCAAGGGACGGGGACTCAGATAAACAATAGCCAGAGACCATGTACACAGGGGAGGAACTTAAGAATTTTTACACCTAACTGGGCTAGTTCAGTTAAAAATGTCATCCGCCATGCAGTGTGCTTCGCCTCACTTGTATGTTGCTTCGTAGAGAACCGTCTGATGGTTCTCTACAAATGTAAACGTAATTTTTTTTTACTAGCCCAGGGGCTAGTGTTTAGTTGTTTTGTACTTGCCCTTGATCTAAATTGCACGCCTCAGGCGAGCGTTCAAGCTTAATTTCCAGCCTTGCATGTGTACCCATATGTTATCATTACACTGTTTTTGTGCTTTGTGCCAAGGTGATGATGTAACTTGTAGTACTTTATATTATTATATAACCTATAATGCAGAGACAACTCAAGCTTGATGCATACAGAACATCTATCCTGACTTTTCCTGGGCCATGTGCACACCTTCCTGTGTATGTGGTCCCTCTGTTCTGCATTTTCCTACATTTTCTATGATTTTTCCACCTCATTTCATTCTTAGCAGACTCTTTAGTCCAAAGGATCAGAAGCAGGGTCGGCCAGTATGCCCGGAGCAATTAGGTTTCAGGGCCCATGGACACTAATCTACATAACGCTATACAATACCAAAACATCTAACCACCTAACATGGGACTCGAACACGGAACCGTGAGTTTCATACTAGCTAGCCATTTCCTTTTCCTCTATATCCTTGGTTTGTCTTCTCACACCATTGCCATCTCTGCTGACCCAAAAGTCATATTCCCTGTCTTCGCCTCTTCACCACTGCTTTACGTATCATTCACAGCCAATGAGCTTTCTCCTTTCTCATCCTGCCCACTTCCAGGGGAGGTATGGAGGCTGGAGGACGACCACGACAAGGCTGAGGAAGAGGCCCGTCCCCGCTCCCAGTCGCCCTTCTCCCACTTGCGCTCGCGGGCGGCTTACCTGCGTAAAAGTGTCTCTGTTGATGACCACCTGGGCATGGTGGAATTTGGGAGCCCAGCTCCGGAGGGCAAGAGCCAGCGTGGCGGCAAGGGGAAGCTCAAGAGGAAGTTTGTAAGTCCTGACACAGCTTTGTCCATCTCTTTTCAGGCAGGCTGACAGTCAGCCTGTTCATATCGCTGCGGAAGGCCCCCTCGAGCCGTGTGTACAGAGGAGTGGGAGAGAGGGGAAGCTGCTGAGAGACCCCAGTAGGTCCTTCAGTTATGATCAGTGTGAATAATATTTTCATGTGCTCAGCTCTTCCTAGACAGCCTATCTAGGTTGATGTTAAGGCAATTACAGCAGGCTCTCAGCGAAGCATTAGCACAGTGCTGAAATTCTGTCATAGATCGGATGCATTCCGGATGGTTCTGAAACTCTGATTGTGCTAACTGATACCAGGATGGTTCTTTCCTGTCACAACATTTCAATCGTGTGTCAGAGATGCAACTAAATTTCATAGGCCTTAAATTACTTTCACTGTGTGAGAACAAGGGTGCAGTGCACTATGGGAAACGTCTGCATCCCCCAGCTGTTGTTTTCAGGCGGGTCGGCCACCTTCCGCTCTCCGCGGCTCTCCGTTATCCACTGGTTCTTTCTTCATGGACCTGATTTACGGGCTGAATCCCCTTCTAGGAACTGCGTGAAATGAAAAAGTATCAACTCACACGGCTTAGAGCTGGGGCCCTTCTCAGCCTCTTGTACTTGTTTTACAATTTTTCCCTGCAATCTGGGTGCTTTTCCATGGAGTCTATTTTTACCAGCAAAGAGGAAGCGGGTGAACACAACAAAGCCAAAGAAATCTCAAAGGTCGTCCTCAGCATCAGCAGGGCAAGTACTTTATGTAACACATTTTTTTAGTGGCAAAGAACAGACAGACTTCCGCCTGGCCAGCTCTGGACACAGCATGGGGCTCTGGTGAGAAAGCAATGTTCAGCAAGGGAGGCTGGAATTAGCTGTCTCTAATGCGGCGCCCCCTTCGTTCTCCACAAGCCCATTTTAGACGTGACAAGGCTGATGCACTGTAATTATTGTCAAAAGCTGCATTTGCCTGGTCAGTTTCTGATACTGATTGGCCGTGAGACTTCGGAGTGAACATCAGAACGATGCATTGTTGGGTTTTTATCAGCATTGTAACGCATCACACGGTTCTTTAAGACCCAATTAAACGTGTCACGTTGGGGGTCGGGGGTTAATTTACATCACAGCCGTGATGCGCTTCTGTGGACGGAAATCACTCTACAAAACTGTGGCAGTCCTTGATACATAATTCTTGTGTTTTTAAGAGGAAATGTCCTCAGCATCTGACAGAATGCGATCACTTATGTCAACACCCATAATGCACTTGGGGCAGACATCATATTACTGACAAAAACAACCTCAACCTCTTTTGCGGGGTGGCAGATGAAAAAGAACATCAAATTTGATATGTGTACTGCCTAAGTCTATGTTAAAAAGTACAGTTTCTTCACAAAAGCTGTTTTAATATGACAAGATTGCTTTAAATATTTTGTATGCAGATCAACTCTCATGGCCCTGTGTCCCTGCATGGGAAAAAAATGCAGTTTCAATGATTATCTGTTCAAATTAATTTAAAATGAATCCCGGAGAACAGTTCTGGTGTTAGAAACTACTTTAGAAGATGGAGAACTTTATGTTGATGAAACAATTTTGAGACAAGTGGTCAAGTACCCTGTGATGATGGGCTTTTGGTCTTTTTGTTCTAGCTTGGCACTGGAAACTGTTGAGATAGTTAACAAAGACCAGAGGCTTCATTAAAGTTTCAAGGAGTCTCACTTGTTCTGGGACACTGAAGCCGGTAACGGGATACCTCATTACCAGCTAAGTCATTGTAATGAGGTTCGAGTGTATTGAGGGTGTGGAAGGTGATATTCTGTGGTTTAGTTCCACTCTGAGTTTGTTGGGGTCAGCAGGGGAAGCCGTACGAGGAAACGTCCATGCATTCTTTTGTGTGCTTGGGAGATAAGCAGAAAGTCCAGAAAACTCGGTGGGATCCGTCGGATTGTTGGAGACGTCCGTGGTTTTGCTGCGGGGCTGCCTCAGTGTTCTTGTCTTTGGCTGCTGGCTGATTTTTACTTCTCTGACTGAGCGGGTGACTTCCACTGGTGGCGGACAGAGCGGGAGGGACATGTTGCAATTGATGCTATGTCTATAGCCTTATGACCAGTTCAGTCAAGGCCTTCCTTAGTGTTTAGGAGCAGGGGTTTGCTTGTCACTGAGACTTCAGACTGATGGACAAACACTAGTGGCCTGTAAGGAGAAGAGATACGCGTCCAAATCTCGGATCGGCTCCTGGTGGGAGCCACCATTGACAGGATGAGCCACTTCTCTTTCAGGGTAAGATGTGTCATGTCGCCCACAATGGCAAAGTCTCACCTCCTCCGTTTTAACGTCAGTCTGCAGTGCGAATTTCCTTCTGCCGACGGGGATATTTTTAACGGCACAGTATAGACAACAATGACAGCCCTTGTTGGTACTCAAGACAATAGAGAGTCACAGGGTCTTTTCCCTTTATGCAGAATTGTTGGGTTTGCTCCATGGGGGTGGGGTCTGATCACATGGTCTACTTTCTGCTCAACTGATAAAAATAAGCAACATGCAAGCAGTCAGTTGGTTCTCACTAAATATTGGCTATCTCTGCGACATATTGGTCTGTGATGAGCTCAGTCATAGCCTGTAGGTCTGCTATACCAAGCGTGCCTTTTTTTCCGTCAGCCGAGAGTAAGGCTGCCCTTTAAGGGTGCCTGTTATAACATCAAATTTAAATAAATTAAATTAGCAGAATGAATTTTCTCCCTTGTAATAGAACAGCAGTGTGACGCCAGTGTTGTCAGATGATGGCTATGCCCCATCTTGCATGATTTAGGACCTGTGCTTTCTTCCAGGCTGGATGGAGTTATAGACACTCAGACGCAGACGGGCAATGTCCCCCAGGGATGCCTCTAGTCCTGTAAATGATATTTGCGATTGGTTATTATTCTCATGGGGGGTGTAATTTGGGGAGGCGTCTCAGTGAGTAACAGTCATCAAAAGGACTGTCACGTCGACGCGTCTGAAGCAGCCGCCTGTCACATTTTGTGCTGTCTCCAGCTTCCACACCCACCCCTCCCCGAGTGATCTGCTCCTCCACTCCTTTGAACATTTCACTTGGCGGCGCGTGCCTCTGTATTCCTCATGCCCCCGCACGGGTGTCTCCTCTGATAGCTCCATGGGGGTAGAGGCGGGGGAAATTACTTCTTGCCGCTCAGGTAGGCTATTTGCCTGTGGTCTGTGTCCTGCGACACTTCTCAAATGAAGCTTCATCCCAATGGTACTGTCTTAGATGGAATCTAAGTAAGTGAGAACCCTCTCATCCTGGAATGGCTTCTGCCCCCATGTTTAAGCTTGGACGACAAAAGTTTTCAGCGGTGATTGTCAGTAGCTATATTTGTCTTGTGTTTCCCGCTGTTTATCCTTTGTGAAGGATGTGAAGGAGATCCTCTATGATGTCACTCAATGGCAGTTGTCATATTGGCGCCAAGTAGCTCCATTCTGTCCAGGGATGCATCTGCTTTGCGTTTCGACAAAGCACGGTAGGGATTGGTCACTAGTCGGTGAAATCTGCAGCGCCATGGCAATAAATTGGGAGAAAAGCAGGACACAGTTCACATTTTCACATGGCCCACCACCCATTTGCAGGCGTGTGACGTGTGAGACTATGGATTAAAACGGCAGTCATGGAGTTTGCATTCAGTAAATTGGACCAGCTTTGATTGAGAGACACCCAGCCCTTGATCGGTGACCCATAAACACATGTACAAACCCTCACCAGTTCTCTGCTCACGTCGTGGTGAAAGTGATGGTCAGGTTATGTGGTGATCTGGGTTGGGATGAGACCTTCGGCTTGGAGGTGTGAGCACCCACTTAGCTGACAGGCACCGCCCATTTAAAGGCTGATGGGCACTGCCCAGGTATCATTCGCCAATCTGACGGGCACTGCCCACTTAAAGGCTGATGGGCACTGCCCAGGTATCATTCACCAATCTGACGGGCACGCCCACTTAAAGGCTGATGGGCACTGCCCAGGTATCATTCACCAGTCTAATGGGTACTACCCACTTAGAGGCTGTCAAGCTAACAGGCAGCACCACCAGCCTAAGTAAACAACTATTATAAATATGTAAAATCCCAAACTTTGTACTGGATCAGTGCTTATAGAAGATTTCTAAAACAGATACCTATATTTGCGCCTAATTTCCTTTATAGAAATCTTTAAAGTGTCTGAAAAACTATTCATAATAAACTAAACTGATTAAGCTGAACCATACCCACAATATTTTAAGTCAAAACAAGGCAAATACATATGAATTCTCAAAAATGACTTTTTTACCCATCGTCATTTACGTCAGTTTTTAATGGCTTCCCTGTCACTGCCAGTTTCACCTGTAATGCTGAGAGGCGTGCTTCACTCTTTGAGTGGCACCCTGCCGCTCTGCAACTTCTCATCAAAAGGACCCCCTGAATATAGTTTCTAAATCCGTAGATGAGGGGAAAGGACTGTCATCATTCATTGTAGCGTTATATAAACCACTCACATATGTCCCCTGTCTGATAAAAATCTGAACTGTTACACTTCTTGTACATTTGTGATGTTTCCACCTATTCACAAAATCAGTCCTTTAGGATATCCGTAAGTCTGTGTCCTATTCTGCTTTTTCCTCAACGTGTGTGACACATCTTGAGAGGTTTTTCCCCAGTACAGATTAAGAAAAGGGTGTTTAGGGTAATTCCTGTTTGTTACAATTCGTTACTAGAGGTCCCTTTCTGGTTTGCTTCCGCACAGATGACATGTGCATCATCCTGCTAACAGGACTCAGCATTCGGGATTCTGACACGCTTTGCCAATACGTGGCCTGCCAGATTCTGCACAGTAACAACAAGCTGCCTGTTCTGTCTGCGGTGGTTTTGAGAGAGCTAGTATCAAGCAGGCAGTTTGAAACCGTCAGTATCATGCCACAATTTAGGTACAGTTAAAAAGACACCATGTGACAGAACGTGACACCAGCAGAGTACCTGGGCTTTCTGGTTCCTTTATCAGTCCACAGAGATTGTGTGACAGTAGATGATATTTTATTTTTTGCATAGTACATGTACAAGATATTGGTCTCTTGGAACCCTAGAGCATTGTTGCCCTATTCTGGTCCTGAAGGGCCAGAGTCCCATGCAATTTGCAGATTTCCCTTGACAAACATACAGTATCTTAATCAGCTAATTACCAGGTTTAGTAGGTGTGTCTGAGCAGGGAAATTGTGAAATGAGCAAGACTGGAATTAGTCAACCCTGAACTAGAGCAATAGCACCCTTTCAAATGATTGTTTCATTTTGATCTAAAAAATATATCTTTATATTATATAAATTATAGTTAATTATATTTTCACTTGTACATTGATTTTTTTTTTGTGTCGGTAGATAACTAGATGCAGGTAAGATAGGTTGCCTTGGGTTAGGCAGGTTCCCCTTAAACAGACTTTCACATCTGGCATGGTTTAATTTGTAATAAGTATACTAAGCATTTGGTGAACTTGACTGACTTGTCCCCTAAGCAATTAAGCTTCATTAAAGAAAATGCTTGATTATATCCTGTGATGCACTCAGTTTGTGACGGGCTTGTCTGTTAACTGAGACAATAACAGAGTGGCAGAGCTGCTTATATGTGTGTGTGTGTGTGTGTGTGTGTGTTGGTATTTGGGTCTCGTCGTGCTAAACTGAGTAGACCCATAGACTGCTGAAACGAGGGCTCTGTTCAATACCTGCTTCTCAAACAACCATATCGGCATCAATAGGCTGCGTGTTGATGAGCCTGAGACCACCTTAACAGAGGAACACACTTCATTACGCCACATCCCCCACTCAAATAGGCAGCAATGGCCTCCCTGCTCAAAATGTGGCTCCCCCTAGTGGAAGCAGAGGAACAGAACATGAAATCTAGCAATGTGTTAGTCAGTAGCAATGTCTTAGCTTCAGTGCTGCAGGTGTGGAGGAAGTTCTTGTTATACACTTTGCTGCTTCAGTAGCTGACCCCCCCCCCAGCATTATTGACAGAGATTGTTCGAAAAACCTGCTTCCTCTTGCTCCGCGCGACGTGAAGTGATGGCCTAGAAACCATCCAAAGCTCAAGGATGGAGTATTTTCCAGGAGGACTTCCCCAGCCATGGGCCCCTTCCTCAATAACTCTTCAAGTGCCCCTGTTTTTGTCTAAGTGCTTCTGCAGGCCTCCGTCTGGCTTGTTGCTGGCCTTATTTATTGGTTCTGCGGCAGGCCCCACTGCTCAGGCACAGCACTCCGTCAGCTCGTCCTGCGCTGCTGTCACCGGCCCGTCCAGATAGGCGCCTCGCGGGGCCCCGTTCCGCATCTCGCTCCTTTCTGCATCTCTCTCAAAGGCGTCCATCCGCTGATGATTGGATGACCGAACCATCAGACTTCTCCCCTGCAGGTGAGAGGAAATGGTTTTGTGCTCTGCACTATTTCACAAACACATTACCAGATTCAGTGAGTTGCTTCCCCACTGGAGCGACACGCCTGCCTTCAGGCACACATCCATAGGCATGTTTCCTGTGGCCTGACCTCCCTGTGCTGATCACCTGCAGATTAGCTTCGGGTACTGCTACCACTGTCCCCCCCCCCCCCCCAACGTCACCAGCGTTTGTCTGGTTCACTAATTTGACTGTGGGGACAGAGAAAATGCACTGACGAGGGGTGGTGGGGGCCAGGGGGTCAGTTTTCTAAAGCTGGCAGACAAAGTAGCTCCATGCCAACCCAACATGGATCAATAGGTTCTTCAGCGGAATCTATTTTCGTTTTCTTAAATTTCCACATATACTGCCTGGCTGCCCGACCCCCTCCTGACTTTCTGTCTTCACTACCCCTTTATATATACTTCTATACGTTTTACTTCTATATGATCTTGGTTGCGTCAACATCTCAAGACTTACAGAAACTCTGCAGAGCCCCTTCCCCAGCCTCTCTTCATCACTTCAACCCTCCAGCTCCTGATCTGGGATCAGCATGTTTCAGTGCCTGTGCTCCAAGGCTGCACAAAACACGGCGGCTTCCTTGTTGGAGGGCAAACCGACGTGTCCCGTTGTCCTCAGTCCTATGCTCTGCATCTCCTTCTGCTGACCCAAACTGGAGGTTGCTGTGTTTGCTCCCCCCCCCGCCCCCCGGTACACAATCTCATCCCCGCCTCTGCTCGCATCATTCACTCCCTCAGGAGGACCCAGGCCTTTAAATAGGATGTCCCGTCACTGCCCCCCCACCCCCCCCCCACCC
>JAODLC010000100.1:20613447-20639801 GCA_026781145.1 Hippopotamyrus pictus | reverse complement strand
ATACACACACATACACACACACACACACACACATACACACACATACACACACATACACACACACACACACACATACACACACATACACACACATACACACATACACACACATACACACACATACACACACACACACACACATACACACACATACACACACATACACACACATACACACACATACACACACACACAATTGAAATAATGTCCCTGTAGTGATTAAACTGGGTATTACACACAATACACACATCATATTGCTTATAACCCTGCTGTCATCAGGTGACTCTTCCACCCCGATACTTTGTATTTTTCCATATAACAGCTATTACATGGTTTGGAAACTCTGCAGTATATTACAAAACTGTTATGAATAACTGAAATTTAATAATGCCCTCGAACTGTTTATGAGTGAGGGGACCCATCCTCCTTCTGATTAACAATATGTATTGTCATAATTAACGGTTGCCAGTTGGCTTGGGAGCTCTGCTGTATAGAATTAATTGTTTATTTTTTCTTCCTTTTGCCTTTGTAGCATTATATATGGAGTATATTCAGGCCTTACAAAGTAGCTTTTAGATCTAGAATGCCGTTAAATTTACTGCCATGGTATCAATGGATATCACTGATGAAAAGTTTGTTAAGCAGATGGAGAACATCCATCAGTTATTTTAAAAATGGTAGCTAAGACAATTTGGTGTTTTAATATTACAGAGAGGCAGAGTGTTCAGTGCTGTGGTGAGAAATGGGCTGCAACAAATCAGCAAACATTGCGTGATTAATCAATTAAGAAGGGGCTGAACAGGATGTCTTTCTCTTCAGTAACTGCCAAAAGTTTGGGATTATGTCCGCCCTCTACCCAAAACTCACCATGCACAATTTCAGTGCATTCATCTTCCATAACCACTTATCCTGTACAGGGTTGGGGGGGGGGGGCTGGATCCCATCCCAGGCAGCACAGAGCATGAAGCTGGGGACACCCTGGATGGGATGCCAGCCCATCACCCAGCTCACACACACAATGGACAATTGACCTAACCGCATGTTTTTGGACTGAGAGAGGAAACCAAAGAACCGAATGGAAACAAACACGGGTGATGGTAGTGGAGGTGTGAGACACCCGATTTAAAGTTTGCTTGCTGGGTTAGCAATACTGCGTATTAATGGAGTCATCATGACCCTGTACCAGATAAGCAATTGTGGAAGAAGAATGGATTTAAATGTAGTAGAAATGCGCACAAAAAACGGGTGGAAAAATATGGAAACCTCATAAATGATGGCTGAGAGTAAAACTGAGAGCCACAAATAACAGTCCTGCCTGCCAGGTCCAGCCTTTGGCATATAGAGCAGACCCACAGCTCCTAATTGCCCCCTTTTCACTCATCTCCAGCCCCCATCGGGGGCACCTCCGTCAGCCAGCCCTCTCCATACCAAAGATGACACTAAGCAAAGCTTGTAACATCTTGCTCTTGAACAGAGCTTTGACCCCCTTTTGAGCGGTAAGATAAGTCTGATGGGTCTTAGCTGCTGTGCATATTGTAGTAATCATCTAGAGGCTACACCTCATGTCTGAGGAATTATTATTTATGCATATGAATACTGGGATAAAGTCAATATTACCCCAAGAGACAAGGGCAATTTAAATATTAGACAGCTAAGTGGCGTTTTGAAATCGTGATGACAATGGACATGCCATTGTGGAGCCCGGAGACCCAGGCAGAAGACAGAATGTTCTGGAAGAGCAGCATCTATACGGCCGCCGGGAGTCGACACTGACTTGACGGCACCTAGTAATAATTGCCGGTGTTTCAGTTCTCATTTTGACAGTTCCGCTATTATGGTGCAACATGTGATTAATTGAACCTGTCACTCCGTCCGTCTGCATGAAAAGTCCATGTGTGAAAAGATGGGGAGGGGGGTGGGGGGGTTCTTCAGGCATGACATGAGGGGCATTAAGAAAATGGAGGCGTGAGGGAGCACGTGTGGGTGCAGAGCGACTCGCAGGCACTGACAGAGCGGCACTGCTCCCTGCCGCGCCTGCCCCACCACCGCGCGCTGGCACGCCGTTCACGGGGCTGACATCATAGCTGAGATGACAGCATGTCTTCCAGCTCGATTAGGCCCATTCTAGGTGGCTCCGTCGGGGTGATTTATGGGTAATACTTTAGTCCACTGCAACAGAAACCACAGACTTTGGGAAGGCAGATTCTGTTTAAGTAATGACATAGTAAAAAAAAAAAAAAAACACACACACACCCCCCCCCCCAACAGTCCCTCCACTGGGGAAAGATGGAGAATTGTTGCATAATTGACACCATTTTTAGCTTTGTTCTTCTGTGTGTTTTTTTTGCAAGCAGTATGTCTTCTTATGGCTCCATAGGAACCATGTGGCTCTAGCATCTAGCCGGAATTTCTGAATGATTTTCTGGCGAAAGGGTGTGTGAATTAAATCCACGTTCTGGGTCTCGGCGGATAGCTTGTTCTTGAAATACCAGAGAAAGCAAGTCACCCTTCCACAAAGACGCGGTGGTTTCGAGCCCAGATACTTTTATCCTGAAGGGGCAATTCTCAAGTCCTGCCACCTCTGGTCTTGTTCTGTCTGCCCCCCTGTCGGTAAAGGTGTTGAGGGCTGTCAGCTCAGATGGTGAAGCACTTGCTAACTGCACAAACTGTAGATCACAGCCCAGTAAAACTCCCCATTAACTTAGTCTCACGAACACTGGCCTCCGAAAACAGCGAAAAGTCTCCCCGCAAGAAACAACAATCTTCTAGTGAGATGCATGCTTAATTTGAGCTTTTATCCCAGTATATGTTTGTTTCATTACGACAGTGCACCCTCTCTGGTTTAAAGGTCATGTGCTGTTTTGTCATCAGCAGTTGCGCTAACGATGCGTTTTCCTGTCAGCATCATCTATACCGGCCCCAATTAAAGCATCTCCCATAAACCCTCTTCATTCTACCGAATCTCTTCGCGCCTCCGCCTCCATGACTCACTTGTCGACTTGCTGGTCTGCAGCTCGCTGTCGGCTCGACCGTCTGCACCCTGCGAGGAACAGGTTGTGCACATTTGTGCGCTGAAAAAAAAATCATGGCACCCTTGTCATCTATGGAAAAAACACATGCAATCCATAGATATAGCATGTTTTACAACTTAACTGAAACACACACATGTATGGCTGCAGCATTTAATGAGAATGAACAACTAATCCTTTTGAGCATATCCAGCCTAGGACAGATTAACTCCAGTGGGTGTTTTATTTTTGCCGTGAATCCTAGCAGCATTTCCTAGGTGCACGCAGCGTCATTAATGCCTAAGCACCACACAAGCTGGGATTGAAAGACAGTAGATTATCCTGGGAGGAATCTAATCATAAAAACTGCCCAGACTCAGGATTCATACCTATTACTGGTGCTCCCAGTTCTCCTGACCACCTAACTGGGAGGAGCCAACGACCCCGTGGCTGCCCGCTTTCCTGGCAGCGCAATAGGGGGGCCCTTTGGACACCTCCAGGAGGGGAGATAAAACCTGCCTGTTGGCAGGGAGACAGTTGCCGTGCTGATGCCAGTGGGCTGGCATTTTTTTGTGCTCTTGGTGGCAGAACTGTCTATTACGTTCTGAGTTGTCCTAAATGCTCAGGCCCCTTTAAGAGGCATCTGAATGTTTTTAATTAGCTTCATCTTACAGATTTGAGTTATATTTCGGTTGCAGGTTATTGAGTTTGTTTCAAGCAGGGGTACTTTTTTTTTTTTTTTTTTTTTTTTACAAATTTTCTATGACTGTGTTTGCTAGTCTCTAACAAACAACAAAGGGCATGTAAAATCTGGTATTAGTCATCTGTGTTAAGCCCAATCATATTGAGTAGTCTAGATATAAATGCTAAGAATATATTTTTTGTTTTGCTTGAAAAATTTGGATGATGAAGGACTGTTAGTGACTGTGTCCCTTTTGGTGGCACATTCCTGTGTAGCATTTATGTGATGTGATGTACAGTGTGGGCAGCTATTGTGCTGAGCAATTCAACACAGCTGGCCTCTTGTCAACGGCAAGGCATGTCTTAGCTCTCCATGTCTTAGTATTTCCAGCACATTGATTGGTCAGTGTCCTTTTCCTTGTCACGGTTTCTGAAAGCATAAAATGGTATCGACTCCAGTTTTGTCATTCATCACACTCTGCACTGGCGATGTCCTCACTGGTAGCTTTTTTCCTGACAGAGACACCGATGCACCAAGATGATTTTGGGGCTTTATTTTGGACATTGTTGGGTGGACGTTTGGTCAGCTGAGTGGACCACTGCAATGGAAGCAGATCAGAACTTGTATCTCCTCTACTCAATGCAGTTCTTCAGGTACATGGTGGGACACAGAACAGCTAATGTTCAACATTATCTCCATAGTCACTAAGGCTTTCACAGCCTTGGTGCTGTTCATCTCATGATGTCAGTACAGTATATTCCATCCACACCCCTGCACTCATCCCGTGGGTTAACTCTAACACCTGTGTTTTGGCACCAACAGTAAAACACTTTTTCATTGTCATCTGTCCAGAAAATGGCTCGGGGATGTCTATTTAAATTTAAACAATCCTAAAAGACACGGCTACTAAAATACCAGTGTCTGACCTGTGCAAGGGTATATACTTGCGTACAATTTTTTTTTTACAAAAGGAAGTTGGTCTGGGGCTTAAGAATAAAGTAACGGAATAAGCCCATCTGTCAGCAGAAATTAAACTTGACAAGCTCTTTTGCCGAAGCCCATTGAATAATGTGTCCCTTTAACCATCCCTTGGATACAGCAGATTGAGGTCTTTAAATCCAAGACAAAGGAACAATGACAAAAGCTGAGCCACCAAAGATGGCAGATTATTTAAAATCTTGACAGTCTATTTCTAAGGCTAATATCTCAGATATTATTATTACATTTATTGATGAGCCTAATGGTAATATGCAGGGACAATAGACAAAAACTCATAAAGTTGTGTTAATGTGTCATAAAACACTCAGTGAAATTATTAGAAGATTAGGTTTATGTTATAAGCTCAGTGTCAACAAGCATTTACTAAATTTCCCGGAGGAACCTTCCCGAGGGATTAATAAAGTACTATCTATCTATTTGTCACTTATTGGAAAAATAAGCTTCTTTCCCCCCCAAGGATCATTTTCAACAATAGTTTCCCATTGAAAAGCCCTTAAAATGTGTTTCAGTTAACACGTAAAACATGTTATATCTACGGATTGTATATGTTTTTTCCATTGATAACAGGACTCTGGGCCCATTTGGTCTGCCTATCAAGACATCAGCCATCATTCTGCTCACTTTCCCTGCTTCGATGAGGAGTTACACATTAGAAACAGCACTTATTTGGGTGACATGTACTATGGTGACAGTCATGCCTACTTCCCTGGTAACATGTTGCTGTGGCGGGCAGCAGGCTTTGGGCAGCTATGCTTCCACTGCCCGAGTCCCTTCCAGGGGTTGATTATGGCTTTTCAGCGTCCTTGACCTATGCAGGCTGACTAATTCCTCCACAGGTTGGCAGGGATAGACAGATGTTTCACTGGGCGCCACTCACATATGAGGGCAGGTTGTTTACGGAGAATAGGAGGGATGAGAGGAAAGGATTTCACATTGAATCTCTTAAAACTTGCCTCTAAGTCATCTAAAGTAAGCTCCCTGTGTGACTCATAAAATTAAGTGCATAGCAATCATTTTATTAATATGGTGCCAGGATGGTGAGTATGGTAGCATTTTTGTAGCCTGGTCTAAAAGGATTCTGCCATTATGATTTCTTCATTCATTCATTCATTCATTCATTCATTTTCTGTACCAGTTAATGAGTGTGAGCAACCTCTGCCCCTCGAAGTTTTATAATAGCTGTATAATCAAGGTAGTTCTAGCTAAATTATCTGTTTGGTCTGGGGCAATGCCCAGTTTTGATAGCAGTATATTTTGTTGTCTAGTATGTGAAGTACATTTTAGCAGGTATCAACATATACGTAATAGCATAAATACTGTATATGTATGTGTGTATGTGTATATAAAATCTGGACATGCCATTTCAAACAAGATGATGAGCCAAAGTACACCTTGAGGTTAAGTTAGTTAGTATTATCTTGTGAGCAAGGAAAGAGATGGAGTGCTGCAGCAGATGACCTGGCCCCCACCGTCCCCTCGCCCTGAACCCTATGCAGCTGGTTTAGGATGAGCTGGATCAAAGAGTACAAGCAAGGGAGCCAATATGTGCTGAGAACCTGTGGAAACTCCTTCAGGACTGTTGGAGAAGCGTTCCAGGGGGCTACATCTGGAAGCCGGTTGAAGGAAAGCCAAGAGTTTGCAAAGCTGTCATCGAAGCAAAACGGGGCTAGTCTAAAATTTGAGTCTAAAATCAGTACATTTTGAGATGTGAACACTTCTCTTTGTCATTGGAATATTTGATATGTATCTCACTGATATGTATTGCCGCAATGCCTTTTACTGTAATGTGAATAACATAGCCAGGTGTATCCAGACTTTTGACCGGTACTGATACTCCGTCTAGTCAAAAGGGAATTATTATGTAGAGAATTCCATATGAGATTCAGAAATTCACATTTAGTAGACATTTTGAATAAGGGAAGCATGAAAGATAATTCAGAATGAAGTATACAATAAAGGAAAATAAAAAGACGGTGCACGTAAGTTCCCGGAAATCCTCCTTCTAAGGGACAAGCTGAGCAATTGCCTATCAGATAAATGGCATGTATTGTGGGACAATAAATTGCAGTGACACAGGCAGGAAATGAAAAAACAACTATTTTTATTCATTTAAATCCAGAAGCGAATGCTTGTGGGATTGAGGCAAATCAGCATGTAAAAAAAAAATTTACCAGAGTAGGGTTGATTATGCAACTACCATCAAACATCCAATTGTGTTTCTTGTCAGGCAGTGTAAGGTCATGCTTGTTTTTCAACTCGGAACTATGCAGTGATTTCCCAACAGACACTGGTGAGCCTCGAGTGCCGACAGAGTCTATCCGAAAGGCATATTTGCAACCAATAAATGACCCGTTTGCAGTGCTGGTCAATCCATTAAGGACTGGTGGAGAAGGTTCCAGGTGGCTGTTTTCTGAGGGGGTACCCCCATAGCAGGGCACTTTCGCTTTGTCTCGAATGGGGGGTGCTGGCGGTGAAGCTTGCCTTGGACACCACACGGGCTTTGACCGGCACTGTCTGTGTGACTGACAAGCCGCTAAACGGCATCTTTGTGAAGATTCCTGTTAGCCGCGCTGTGTGTGGCACACGCCGGAAACCTCTACAGGTGTTTGAGTCATTTCAAGGCGTTCATTACGAAGGTACGGCATGGTGTCTCCAGAGAGGATGTGCTAAGTGATTAAACACTTCTGCTTTTTAATTTGGATGAATCAGAGCTCCGCTGTTCCTAACCGGAAATGGGGAAGACATGCCGGCGTCAGCCTGTTCCCAAGAGAAAGGTCACTTTCTTTTCAGAAAGAGCAGGCTGATTCTACGACGAGCCGACCATGACTTACCAGGGAAAGCTGGGTCTGCGGAGTAATGCGAGGGGGTGGCGTGACGGCTCAGGGAGTGACACCCCCCACCTGGCACCTCCAGGGCTCCGGGTTTCAGTCCCACCCTCTTCTGTGTGTGTGGAGTTTGCACGTTCTCCCTGGGTTTCTCGCTGGGTTTGTTGCTGGGTTTCCTGGTTTCTTCTCAGTCCAAAGAAATGCAGAAATGTCACTCTGTTGTCCAATATATATGATTGTGCCTGTGTGTGTGCCCTGTCATGGGCTGGCAGGGTCCAGGATGGTCCTGCCTCTTTCCCTATGCTGCATGGTAGGAAGGTCCAAGCCCCCCAGACCCTGCACTACATTAGCGGCTGGATGAGGGATGGATGAGGGCTGCTCTTAAGAGGGGTTTCTCCTTACCGTCCCGTCAGTGGACAGTGGTGTATCTTGTATTTCAAGAGCAACAGAGTGCGTAGCTGCACTTGTCAGTGATGGAAGAGCAGCCTGTCCTTCACGTGCTTAACCCACATCGCTTTTGAAGTTGCCCTGTACATCAACCAGCCACTTGTTAATCTGCATCCACCCCCCCACGCCACTGATGGTCTCCGTAGACAGCTTAGGCTAATTAACCTGACACATTTTCACGCTTCGAGCACTACAGAGGTCTTCAGAAGAGGCTAATTGGGGAGAAAGCCTTAATCATCAGATCTGAACAGCCAGCCAAGCATCCGTGAGCTAAATGACAAGAGGTTTACCTCCGATTACATGCATTGTGTTATCAAATTAAGTGGGGTAAAGGACCATGCTTAGTCTCTTATCTGAAAAATTTAGGTCAGTTATGGAGACTGTAGATGTTCCATTGTGAGTCTGCTTAGGTCTGGATTTTGATGTATTACCTTTCGGCACTGTGATAAACTCTGTGTACACACTGTATGACTCATAAGCAGTGGAGGCAATATCAAATTAAAATCCTTCTTAAGCAGAGCCAGTGATTTTTACAGTACTTTAGTTTGCGTCTCTCCGTAAGTACTCACTGAAGTTATTTGATTTTTTCAGCCTTTGAGTTGTATTGTATTTATAGTCACGGTTAGTTATTTACAAAGGAATATTACCTGGTTTTAACTCCTCAAATAATGATTGGGTAATTACTATAAAATTTAACTTTTTCAGTCCGCCTGTTACCGCCTTCTACACCTATGTACTGATAGCAAACCTGCCAGAGAATAGACGCCCAGTCGTGCCCCGACAGGAAGTGTGAGTGGTATTATAATCACGCATTACCCAGCGCCCCCCCCCCCACCACCACCTTTTCCCTGTCGTCCCCCTTCTGTATATAGAGTTAGAGAAGCTTATCGCCTGGCAACCACAATTAAAGTACAACAACTCGGCGGAGGCAGCCACCATCTGAGCGCGCTCAAACGCTCGCCGTGACAGCCAGCTACTCTCAGGGTGGAGGGAGAGGCGTAGCGAGGCGAGTGGGGACCGAGCGATGGCACGGAGCGAGAGAATCACTGCGGTCAGCGGCATGACTTTGGCTTAGATACCAGTGCTGGAGCAGCCCGGGAAGCGAGGCTGAGAGCGGAAGACAGATTCTTTCACGGAAGCTTACCTGTACCCTGGTATCATGTCCTGGCGGTCGCAGCGGTGAGGCGCACAGGAGGTACGTGGAAGGAGCACGTGTGGGGACGTAATCCACCATGAGCTTCTCTTCTGGAAAATACCGCTACCTAACATGTAGCATTTACCCACCTTAAGTTGTTAAATTATTACCTGGATTAGGCTGTGTCTTGTACGGTATTCCTGTGCACGCTGTGCATGTGGCAAGCATCTGCTCCTGCTCTGGGAAGTCCAGGAGGCAAGACGGCTAGGTAAGTGTGGGGCAGAGGTGAGGTGAAGGCGCCACCTGCTCACTCGATAGTCACCGTGAACCGATGAGCCCGCTCACCTCCTGCTGCGTCTTCCCAGCCCTCAATCGCTTCATACTTTCCTGCCGGCACGTCCGTAGCCCCCTGCGTCGTTACCGCGGCCCCCCCCCCCCTTCACGGCCCGCCCACCTGCCACAAAGTGTGAAGTCACACGTGGAAGACTCTCAGCGGGAGGCCCGTTGTCAGGTGCCGCGGAGGGCCGGGGTGATTTGTGGCTTTGTTTTCTCTTGGGGGGTGGGGTGGGGGGCATGGCTGGGGGTGAGTTCCTTCAGTTGAATTGCTCCAGGTTATACTGAGTCGGGCGGGCAGGATTCAAAGCCATGTGAAAGTCGGATCCCTCAGGTGCTGAGTAGGTACGGCTCCGCTTTACGGGGGGGGGGTTAGTGAACGGATCGTGGCGACGCTTCAGAGGAGCGAGTTCAAACGAGCTCGACACATAGAAAGTAGCATCGGCATGGAAAGGTCAGGGAATCCGTGTGAGACTTCCTCTTCCCCAGTGGGCACGGAACTGGATGAAAAGGCCCCCCCTGGATAATCCCACCCGGTAGATGGTCAAATGTCAAGGACCCTGTGACAAGCATGACTTTTTTTTTTTTTTTTTTTTGGTGTGGGGGGTGAGCCCCCAGGTTACACACGCATGTGGCTCTGCTATCCAGCATTCATAGCAGCAGCGTCGAAGCTGAGAGGCACTCACAGCACTGTACTGGCGACGCACGCTTCCGGAAAGCTCCTTCATAAATGGAGAACTTGCCGCGTGGGATTTTACAGAAGGTGATTTTTTTTATTGATGCTTTTTATGTCGATACTTTACGGAGAGCATGTGAGGTTATGTAACCGGCCGCTGGGAGCCGAGAGCCACCAGACAGGTAAAGCTTTAGAAACCCAATCTATGCTCTTCAGGAACTGGACGGATAGACGAGCTTTCAAACGAGTCTTAATCCCCGACTTTGGACTCACTTAGTCTTTTCCCTTTGCTAAATGGAGGCGTAAAAGGTCTGCAGTCTTAGTTTCACACAGAATGCTTTTATGTTGCTGTCTTTTTGGACCAATTTAAATTCTTACGTCGCTTACCTTGCCAGTCTGGTGAGAATACATTTACCTGTCTTGTTTATTTTCAGGTCTAAATTTAGCTTCTCAGAATGGAAATTACAGCTACATAGAACTTTTTAAGCTCTTTGCTGGCTGCCACTTTAGACGACTTTTTTTTTTTTTTTTTTTTTAACATGTTTTTTACCCCTTTTATAAGTGCTACAGGTAACGTTTCAAGGGGGCAGTAAGAGGAGCTGGAGGGAGTTATAATAGCAGAAAGGAGCAAAAGACACCAACTGCCTCTCTGACTCTGTCCATTAACGTCCAAGGTTTCCACATCGCATTAAAAAGCAACCTTAGATCAGCCTGCCAAACTAGAGCAGAGAATTAAATATGTACACAAACAACCAGGGCACTGTAGTAAATGTGTGTTTAAGTGTACCCCAGGGACAGAAAATATTTGCCCTACTTAAAATGGAAAATGACCATTTTAATATCTTTTTCGAAAATGCATTTAACAGATGCAATGTGCGTGGGCTAGGTGTGCCTCCGTTCTTTTAGCTGCTGGAGAGAGGTAGGGTAGTGTGTGAGATGCAGACCTCCAGCCAAGACAGCAAGCTGGGAAATGGTGTCTCTTCTCTAGTGAAGGAACTTGGAAACATTTATTTTACCTACAGTGTTAGTCACAGTCTGTTGGGAAAACTGTCCTTGTGGACACATCAGACTCATTCTCAAATAACCAAAATGTTCTTCACCTGTTAGATTTATCCCTCCTGTTCTCTTATGTTGGGCCTGTTGAAGTTTACCCAAGCTAGTCTATGTGAAGACATTCACCTGTTGCTGGACTTTAACCTTTCACTTTCACTTTCAGCCTTTCACATTGAGATTTGGTGCATATGGGGATATCGTTTCTATACATGTCAGCTGTCCGTGATGCTTTTCTTACCTTTTCCTTCATTTGCATTTTCTTGCATATATTACTGGGTTATAAAAAAGAAAACTAATATTCACACAAAACTACATAGAATGGATCATTGGGGAATTAAAGAAGAAAATACTGGCTTGTGATGTCTGCTTTCTGATTTGTATAGCACAGTAAGCAATCCTGCAACCCATCAGTGTTCTTCAGATGCGAACAGTGACACCAATGCTACGTGGTCATGGCTGTGTTTCATCAAGGACCAGATTGATTTATTTAACCAACCTTCATTCGCGCTGAAAGAGAAACTAAAACCCTCAGGTTCTTCAGACTCCCATGAGCCCCAGATGCTGTGAAAAGCTAAAGATTGCTGCTCTTAATGGTAAAATGCTCCCTGGGAACAGAAGTGCTGTAGTATTTATGGGGTATGATTCTTCTTCTGGGAAAAGAATCACAAGGATGATACATTTATTGCTGCCAATTTTTGATGTCAGTTTTCAGTGCAGTAAATGTATGATTCCTTGCACAAACAGACAAAATGACTTTGGGCTTCTTTAGTGATTCGATTTGATGTATATGACCAACAGGCCAGCTAGAAGATGGATAGCAAATGGAAAGCTGCTTCCAGCCGGGGCTAAAGATTCTCCTTTCCATTTCTGGATGATTGGCCTTCAGAGTCTGAACTCCGGGATTTTAGTTTGCATTTTCAGTATGTATGCATACTTGAGGTATGTACTAGATCAGGGTTTCTCAACCCAGTCCTCGGGGACCACCAGACAGTCCACATTTTTGCTTTCTCCCGATTGCCAGGGGATTGGGAGAGAGCAAAGACGTGGTCCATCTGGTGGTCCCCGAGGACTGGGTTGAGAAACCCATACTAGATTACTCTATTGCTCCAAAAGCAAAACATGAAGTTGTACCTTTTATATGGGTCTCTGGTCGGAGAAGAGCTGTAATACGGCTCAGGAGCTTCATGGTCATAATGACGGAACGGCAGTGATTGATCTCGAATGACATTCTGCAGTTGTTTTTATGTAGCCTATTATGACAGAGCAGTTTGAGACAGGGTATTGTATTCTTCCCCACTCTGACTAATTCCCACTTAGCGCTGTACTTTCTGATATAATCAACCATTGTGATGTGGTGTCTTTGTAGTATTGCTTGTACTTTCCATGCTTCCTTTGTATAGCAGGTATCTTCAGATCGAAAAACATCATGAGAGGAGGGATATATTATTTCCGCTACCACTAAGTATGCACTCTGTCAATGTACAACTATTATCTTCATGTCAGAACACTCTGAAAAGGGCTCTGTTGGAAGCCTAGTGTGTTATACGCTACATTTCCACCATAGAAAAGAAACAGAAAGATGACAATTAAGAAGAAAAGAGCAGACACTCTAGGCTATACTTCATCCCCGCCCTCCTCGGCATTCCTCCTGCCCGTAAGTAGGTTGGTACCTGGCTTAACGTCGTATTCGTCTCTCTGTTACAGAGCCTGGGATCTGCAGACAGGAAGGAGGCCCAGCAGAAGAAGTAAGTGGAGTGAGAGATGCATGTTCTCTGTGTCAGATGTGTGTCAGATGCGTGTCTACGGTGATTGCAGGCTCTTTCGAAGTATTTGGAGACCATGGTTTGTGTATAGGGTTATGTGAGCTGTTTACATTAGGGGTGTAACGATACACAAAATCCATAGTTTGGTACAAACTTCAGCTTTGGATTCCTGGTTTGGTATGATTGCAGTACAGCCAAAATCACAATTTGTTTTGAAATTTTAATTGAAACTGCAGACTCAGTTAGAAACAGTTGTAAACCAAAAGCAATGTGTTTCAACATGACTGAATAACAAAAGAGACATTTATTTGGCATTGTAAAAATACCTATGTAAAACAAATAAATATTTGAAAATAAGACTGCATCATAATAAACTATTTCCCATCTAAATCCTGTGTTCTCTACTACAGAGCATGGTTGCAGGTCTCTAGCAATAATCACCTTATAGCCTTAGATTTTCTTTCTTAAGCTGTTTCACCCCTGCTCTAAATGTACACACACTTGGTGACGTCTCAAACAAGTTAGCATGTTGGGTGTGTTTCCAGCAATGTATCCAAGGTCGGCATAAGAGAGCCGACAGACAGGCTTGTTCTTATCAACTACTACTCTCTCTAGTGTTGGGTACTTTATTAGAAATCAAAATATTCTCTAACTACCGATTATTACTGACTGTTACCACCTCACAGCCACAATTAGCAGGATGTTTTATGTGTGGAACATCTACTTTTGAATTTAGATTCTGCCAGCGGCAAGCAATGTACAGTATTCCTTTATTTCATTGTACGTACCAAGATGAAAACGACGTTACTGAACGGTACACGATGAATATGATGGCCTAATTTACTTGGGTTTTTTTCTGGGTGTGTCTGGAACTGTTTGTAAGATTTTTATAAGGATGTGTGTAACACACTGTCTTTACACTGTGTGTCCATCCAAGTGGAGTTCAACCCAGTGCTGATATCTCTGCCAAAAATGCATATTTTCAAATCCACATCAGAAATTTAGTTTTTTCAGTCGATTTTGGTCAAAACCATCCTAGTAAATTCATAGCTAAAACAGAACCTATATTTTAAATATGTCTATTGCATTTGATGTAATTCCATCACATATCATCATTTTTTCAAATAATATTTAAGTGATGAATAATTTAGTAGGATAACATTAATTCATTTCTCAGTGATTGAACCATGAAAGGGAAATGGATTACTTGGATAATTAATGAGTTGTGACATTACAGTTGAAACTATAAAAAGGTGCTTTCATTATATCACAGAATTTAACTCTTTTCCTCAAAAAGAGATCCAACCTTTTGATGACCGCTGGGATGGATGAGCTCATATTTTGGATTCAGCAGTTCAGTTCTGCCACTCTTTAAGTGTATCTGGTCTGTTGCCACCCTGGTGTTTATTTTTGTCCTTATGTTTTATTACTGTTTTATTACACTTTTAGTTGCTGTCATGTAGGGTATGTAATATGTGATTTATGATTTTGCTGAGATATGAACAGTTACATTTTTAGGTGACTCGGGAGTACATATTATATTTTTTTCCTTCGCTCTAAATGTATCTCTTAATGTTAATATTACTCTTATTTGACCCAAAGCACAGATATTAATTAGTTGTTCATGTCTGTTCTATACATCAAGTAGCTTGTTTCCTCGTGTACAGGGCAAAGGTCGATTTTCTTTTTCTTTGTTCCTACATTCTTCTATTGTTGTCTGTCTTCATCACTGAAGCTTCAGCATAGCATAAGGCACAGGTAAGGCAGCTAAGGAACCAGATTATCTTCGCCGCTTTTTAAGAACACACATATTTCGGTTTCTCGGCATTAGTGTGGACACGGTTGTTTTTCTGCTGTCTTCAAAGCTTTTCTGGGCTAATGTCATAGCCAGAGACTGCTTCGCCTAAACTTCCATGTTATGGAACACAAACTAGCTTAATTTGACTCTTATTTCAAAACATAACCTAGTGTGGAGACCATGTGCTGTTGTCCTTGAAACAATTTGGCAGGTTTTATTTCATGTTTCTGAAGCTAGAAAGGAGATCATTAAAACAGGGTGCCTTGAATTCCTATTGGAAAAGACTTTCTGGATTGTCACCATATGGCACAGTGTTGTGTTCAAATCAAACATGAGCTTGGATTTCCATGGTCACATAGCAACAAGGCTTTCTTTTTCGCAGTAGAGAGAGGCCTACACTATATAACTTTGCTGCTACAATAGGCTTGACTTGATTTGGTGAACACAACACAAAGCTCTTTCTCAGTCGTTCACACACACACACACACACACACACAGGCATATCCACTCCTGCACAACATATCCAGAAGAAAAGTGACACTTTCAGGGGAAGGAGGCCGGCAACTGGGGGCTGGATTTGCAGAGATTTTTCAGTGAGTCAAACCCAACACAGACTTCTTGAAAGTGGGCTGTTCCCCTGACGGCGTGAGTGGGATGGGATGAGGAAGGTGGAGGTAAAAATGCAGCTGGCACATTGTAATTTAACTCCACGACTCTCTGAATTGGCAGGTGGTGAATAAAATAATGGAAACACCTAACAATATTTTAATATCACAGACCTAATAAGGAGGAGAGCCACCCTTTGCCTTCAGGACAACTTAAATCCTTCTTGGGATGCTTTCGTACAAGTCCTGAACTGCGGGAAGTGGGATATTTGATCACTTTTCAAGAGGTAAAGGCTTTAGCTCTTTGATGGATGAAGAAGGTGGGAATCTACTTCATGCTGTACTTCCTGTCAAGGTTTAGTGATGTGCAGCTCCGGGTTTTCGTGCTCCTATCAGGATATGCTTTGCTCGCTGGCCTTGGATAAAAGCCGTTCCCGTGTTGCAGCATTCCAGCTTTATGACATTGATGAGACACATTTTTTTGTTCAGACTGGATCACAGAGGCGAATATTCAGGTCTGTGGTCATTTTTATATCATTACCTTTGTGGTGTTTAGCAGCTACCCTGTTGCCTGTGCCTGTCGGGGAGCTTTGAATCGCAAACCACCGTTCTGCTTCGCTGACGCCCATATTTGGCGTGTGCCGTCATGGTTTTAAAGTTCGTTCACCTTCGCAGATGAAACAACCTTGTTCGTTTTTGTTATCGATGCACCTGCACCTTCTTGGCCTCTTTGGAACGTTTGAAAACACCTATAAAAATTAGACCTTTTTTATAGCTGACACACTCTGCTAATTGGCATGCAACCTAACGTGAGTCACCTCTGTAGGTGCATTTTAGTTACTTCAAAGTAAAAGTCCCCTTTCATGTGGTGTTTGTGTGATTCTGTCCGCCCCCTGTGCAGTAGCTGATCTCAGCCCTGTGACTATGCACAGTGCAGCCGGGCTGCTCCAGCCATCCAGGCTGTCACGCAGAAGCGCGGCCTCCCAGCTCGAGACAGTCCTGCCTCGTCGGAAAAGACGTGCTCCCCGCCGGACGCTGGGGGGATTAGAGTACTCTTATTCACCCTAGTGATTCAGGCTTTTCATCTGTGTGGTCGCCGCCAGCAGCATATTTGAGGATGTTTTACCGTTTATTGTGGAAAACCTCAGAGCACCCGTTCCCATTTACTCACCATTCCACTCAGGCGCTCACGACTCCGTCTCCGCTGCCCCCAGCACAGTAGCTGCCAGAGGCGCTGCTCACTGCCCACTCTGTCGTGTCACAAACCTGTTTACACCCTGTTCTGACAAACCCAAAGCAAGGGAGCCGGCAGAATCACGAGACACGTCAGGGTGCACTTCAGCTTTTTTAACCACCAACAGTAGAACTACTGCTCTCTGAATTCACATAAGCTTAGCCTTTCGTGAACATTGTGGTTTATGTTATATGCATTTCAAATTATTTAATGCACAATGTATATATAAATACATGACAAGTTCTCTTTCCAAATAGACCAGGGGAGGCCAATCTTATCCGCATAGGGCCGGTGTGTATGCAGGTTTTTGGGATAACCTGTAGGTCAGCTGTTCAAACCTAGGTGTGAGGACTCTTCAGCCAATCAGTCCTCTAATTAGTAATCTAATTTGAGAGTTGCGGCGAAAACCTGCATACACACCGGCCCTTTGCGGATAAGATTGGCCGCCCCTGAAGTAGAACAAGAGAAATACATTGGACATACATTGCTTAGTATGTCACTTAACACAATAGGATTCTAGAACCTCATTAACGTATTCACTTAACATACTCTGAAGAGCCTAATAAATTCCTGAAAGTCTCATAGCTTCCAAGGTGGGTTTCCTCACCATTTCTGGGTTCAAGGAAAAGCCAAAG
The DNA here is from genome assembly GCA_026781145.1 of Hippopotamyrus pictus. Taxonomy (NCBI): domain Eukaryota; kingdom Metazoa; phylum Chordata; class Actinopteri; order Osteoglossiformes; family Mormyridae; genus Hippopotamyrus; species Hippopotamyrus pictus. The sequence continues at coordinate 20,622,608 of JAODLC010000100.1, read as the reverse complement.
AGCCTTCGGCTCAGCTCAGCTCTGGTGGCCGTTCTGAATGTTGAATTTTGGCAGCTCAAAGGCTGTCATATAGACTCATGTGGTCCACATACTGAATGAACATATTTGCCAGCTGAGGTATTTTGCACGACCGGCTGAAGATGTGACAGCCATGTTCATGAAACAGCTGGCCCCACACCTCTCCAAGATCCACTTTGGGAGAATAATTATTGATTAATGCAGCTCCAGATGATACACATATCAGGTTTTATGATGCAGGAGGAAACCCGAATGAGATGATGAAATTTCTTAGAAACTGTGCGTAAACAAACAAAAAAAAACCCTACCTGTCAGAATTCACCAAAAACAGCATCATGATCCGTGCATACATGTGCACATAATATCCATCTGTATACACGCCTGCTGTGTATTACTTTATGTAAAGGCATCATCTTCGTTTTACTCATATGGATATTATGGGCAAAGGCAATGGAGAATTTGAATGCAGAATATAAGATGGATGTAGAATAAGATCTTTATAGTATTTTTTTTCCTTATATTGCCCTTATTTTTTTTTTTTTTTATGAGATCACCATATATGCAGGTTACACATATCAGCTGTGACCATTGTCTTGTCCTAACTGTGTATGTGTCTACAGTATGAATGAGAGTCATTGACAAACTGGAGGCAAATTCCTTGCTTTGCTGAACATGGATTCATTGATTAAGTTCAAGTTTAAATACAAAGCATTTGAGCATTTTGTCAGTTTCCTAAACAACATGGGCCTATTTTAAAACTGGTCCCAAATGCTGTTTTCCATCTATACTTGTCATTCAGGCACTCTAAAAATTGACTGACTCATTTCTGGCAATGGAGTTGTCTTTGTGATCCTACATGGCTGAAAGAAGGTTCAGGAAGACTTCACAATGTGCCACGTGACATAACACAGAAACTGGAGCAGCGTCAGGTCACCATGGAGCCAGTGTCACGTCTGAATGCCTGGCGCTTAGGTCACACAGTTTAGGGAATTTGTACCATTTTTTTATATCTGCATAGGCTTGTTTTTGAGTTTTAAATGCCAGAAACAAGATGCTGAGCTGCCCAATTTGAGGCCAAAAGCCAACACCTCAATTGACACAAACGCATTTTGTGCCAAATAAAACTGATTTTTAGTCATGCATGATTAGTTGATACAATAGTATTGTTGTCAGAAGGTGTCTGATTTCTGTCGACTGATGTATTTGCCATTTTAACATGCTTTTTTCATTAATTATGTGTCTCGATATAACGACTCTCATTTATACAGTATATGTCAAAGTACTTTTTCTGAATTCCAAACTATGGAGACTGAATAGGCAGCACTGTGGTCTATCGAGTCCAGACCTGATGGTCTGTATCCTGGCCGTGCGTGAGGGGGGTCTGTATGCTCTCCCCATCTTGTGTGCATTTCCTTTGGGTCTCCTGGTTTCCCCTTGCACTGCAAAGACATACAGTTAGGTCAATCCCTGTAGCTAAATGCGTGTGTCCTGCAAAAGACTGACATCATGTCGTCCCCCCTGTGGCCTGAGGCACCCTGGGATGTGCCGCAGGCTCACTGCAGCTGTGTACTGTCTGAGGGGTTTGAAGATGAATGATTTTCATCCATGCCTTCGTGTTCCGTAACTGCTCATCCGGGTGTATGAGCCCGAGGCCGGTTCTGAGATGCCCAGGGCACAAGGCCGCGGTTCTCCCAGCGTGAGATTCCGGCTCACAGTTAGTACAGCCATCCCTGCCACAAAGCACGAGGCCATGTTCTGTGCTCATGCACTGCAGAACAGGTCACATTAATGACGTGCTGTATTCCAAGGCACGGGTCTTAAAAAGACACAGCACATTCTATCTGCGAGCAGCTCTTGGTGCTGACTGGAATATAAGGTCTGACAGCTGTTGGTGTTCACCAGCCGGTGTCCTGGTACAGAGAGCGATACTGGCCAAGCTTTGTCTAAGTTCATTAATTTTAATTTAACATAAGATCCAGTCTGCAGATTTAGGCATCTTTGGAGGGCTCAAAACCGCTCAATTTATAAAGGATGGCACATGTACTGGAGATGCCTTTGGCCTCAGTCTGTAACGGATCAAAGTGCGGATGTCAGGGAAGAACAGTGATTAGGCTAATTTATTCAAACCAAAAGGGAAAGTAATTGTTGTCAGATGAAGACTAACCTGTAGAATAACAGGGGTTAAGAGACACCGAGAGCTGATGATGGTGCCCTTCTTTGATGTGTAAATCTGCTGTCGCAATATGGAAGCTGTACTGGGGGTGGGACTGCTGTCCTTCTGCTTTTACGCTCCTACCTAAGCATCTGATGACACTTCAGGGATGTGCATCACTTTTTCCATTTCAGCGAAAGGGGGGGATGCAACGTTGAGTCAGACTAATAATTTCACAGCCATTTGCTGAAGTTCAAGGGCTTTCCCCCGATAATCACGGTTGCCATGACAACCGCTAGTCCTCCGTCAAAACCATGGTCATTGCGATGGACACCCACTAACTAGCGGATATTGACATCAATGTGGGGAAGTACTCCTGATCTGGGCCTTGAAAGAGCGCTTTTGCTGATTAGAAGAAATCCTCTTAACGTTGACGGAAAACAGGCAGGAACGGTCCGAGACGAGAGAGGACATGGAGGACAGTTGTGCACTTTTTAAGGGGTATGCCGCCACCCCCCCCCCCCACACACACACACACCCCCCAGCCAGAATGAAAGCTCTGGGGCTGGCTGACAGCTGTATTAGTGGAAATCAGCATAGCTGTGGTTTTGACGCTTTCCCAGTTTTGTCTTTAGGTGGTCTCCTGCCTCATCCCTCAGTTCCGTTCACCGGCTAGAATACGATAATGATTTATTTTTAAAGGAGAAGCAAAAATGCTTTATGACGGCTAATAGTCTGGTGCGATACTGCTGAGAATGAAACTCAACCCTCAAAATGCTGTCTGTTGCGTTTAATTGACCCGTGAGAAAGTGATTCAAAAGTGCATTTGTGTATCTTCATGAGCAGGGAGAGCCAGAGCAGGTCAGGGAATCGGCAGCCCCTGGCTTAGCTCTACAGCGCCCTCCGCCTGGCCCGTTCCGGCGGCTTGGCCCGGCCCGTGGCTTCCATGCCTCAGAACTTCCCCAGTTACAGCAGCAGAAACTGAGATTGTTTTGGAAAGTAGCTCCAGCCATTTTTAAAATGTATTTAATTTTTTTCTGTATGGTTTATGTGTTTTTTCTTTCTTGTCGAGCACGGTCTTTTCCACCTCTTATTCGGGGGGGGTGGGGAGGGATTTTTAGTTGCTCACATGTCGCCTGGCACCTCAGGAGTAACGAGCTAATTATTTTAATTGTTTGTAGACTATGGCGGAAGAAGCAAGATGTCGGTCGGTTGCGTCTCAGGGTCTGTAAATGTCATTGGTGCTTCTTCAGTAACTGTGATGGGGCCAGCCAATCAGCCGGAGTGTGTTATAGTGACAGTCCTGAAGTCCTCTTTCCATGCGGTGGATATTTGTCAGCTCGCCATGCTCACCCACGAAGTGAGACTTTGGCACCGGCGGCCCCCCGTGCTTCTGCGGCTTGGGCCGGGATGAAATTTGCCATGCCGTGGTGGGGGGGGGGCGACGGGCCTCGATGGCCGCTGGTGATGATTACATCATGCGCTCTTTCCCTTTCACGCTTGCTGCTGGAGTCAGGCCCCCCCCCCCCCATCTGCCTGCTGCTTGTGGCTGGAACTCCTTGCCGGGGGAGGGGGTGGGTCACATGGATATCTCCCCAGGGTCCTAGTCGGGGACAGATGGTGTGCGGCCGAGACGTGGCATTGCCGCAGGTGCCTGGCATTAGCGCCTCGCTCGCCCGTTTTCTCACACACACACCTCCGCGATTAGGTCATACGCACGCGCGAAATGGGGATTTCTCAAGTCACTTCAGACGAACCGGCGGAGCCTGGCGGCCCTCAGCTTTCTGTTTCTTATCTGTTCGTGACATAATCCGTAGCTCAGGCACAATGTCACCGCCAAGCGCACCATCACGTGACCCAGACAGCTGTCTTCAGTGTGCCACGTAGCTGCGTGCAGGCCTCGGACCAGGACCATCGTCCCCCGCTGCGTTTTCACATACTGCCGGGCGGAAAGACCGGGGGCCGACTCCGTGATCACTTGGGGGGCTCCAGGTCACGGTTCGCACAAATTCACACGTAAGTGCATGCTCACCCGAGCGTGAGCCCATTGTGGGGGCCTCTTTCGTCGCAGCGGGCTGAAACAAACCCAGGCTATCACCCTGCATGCGAGCCCACCAACCTTATGACGGCTGCTAGGCTGGAACAAACCAATGGTGATGCTTTATGCTTTTGCGAGATAAGAATAAAATGAATGACTGGGAAGCCCAAGATATAGGGAATCTCCGAGGACAGACCCTATGGGCGTCTGACTGGTCTCCAGTTCTCCCAGGGGAATGTTTACTGTCACCTCCCACTCATGAGCCAAAGCCATCATCTTCTAATCACTTCAGGGATGAGATGAGCTGAAGCTCCTTAAGTAATCTTAGAGTTTTTCCTCTTTTTTTTTAAATCCCGTGTTCCTGTCCCCAAACAGACCTTTAGCAGGCCTCTGAACCAAGCCTTTGCTGCCATTATTTACTGGAGCCCTTCTGTCTGTCACAAAGCGTAGCTAAATATTGCAAAACCAATCTTGAATCAATTAGGAGAAAAGAAAAAAGCCATTAATAACAAATAAACTGATAGAGGGATATTTTTGTTCTCAACTGTTTTTCATTTGGTGCTTTAATATTCTCACACAACAGTAACACTTATCATTGCCAGATCACTCACAGCTTGTGCCTTTCTCACTAAAAACATATTTATCAGTGCCTTTCCATATTCACCGTAATTCACAATATATTTGTTATAACCTCTCCAAATGTCAACTAGTGAGCTGTGGAATAATTTATACGCATAATTTATATGTGTTATTATTTATATAACATATTTGATTGAATTTGATTGTGTGTGTCTGTCTCTGTGTGTGTCTGTGTGTGTGTCTGTCTGTCTCTGTGTGTCTGTCTCTGTGTGTGTCTGTCTGTGTGTCTGTCTCTGTGTGTGTCTGTCTCTGTGTATGTCTGTGTGTGTGTCTGTCTGTGTGTGTCTGTCTCTGTGTATGTCTGTGTGTGTGTCTGTCTGTGCGTGTCTGTCCCTGTGTGTCTGTGTGAGTCTGTGTGTGTGTGTGTGTGTCTGTCTCTGTGTGTCTATCTCTATGTGTGTCTGTGTGTCTGTCTCTGTGTGTGTCTGTCTCTGTGTATGTCTGTGTGTGTGTCTGTCCCTGTGTGTCTGTGTGAGTCTGTGTGTGTGTGTGTGTCTGTGTCTGTCTCTGTGTGTCTATCTCTGTGTGTATCCGTGTGTCTGTCTCTGTGCGTGTCTCCGTATCCGTGAGTCTGTGTCTGTGTGCGCATGCATGATCGCACGGGAGAGCGGGATCCCCTGGCCCCACCCGGCCGGCCCGTCCCCCTTCTCCTCTCCCTGGGTCTCCTCCAGCATCTCCCTGGAGTTGCCTTCCAGCACAAATAATCGCAGCGTCTGCAGACGAGGCCCTGATTGGAATCTTGACGCCGCTCTCAATTGTGGGCTGGAGAGAGCGGGCTGTCCTGTCTGTGCCGCTGCTCCGGAGGCATGTGCCGCCCGTAAACAAAATACCAGAGAGGCCTCCAGCCAGCCGCAGCTCTCCCCGCGCCTCCTCCCCGCGCCTCCTCCCCGCTGGCAGCTGCCTCTCCTCTGTTAGCATCGGCCTGATTTATAATGTGCTGATTGTTTCATTATTGAAACATTTCATCTATTTGCGGATTTCTTCAGCGTCAGCTCGCTGCCCTGCTCCCAGAAATGCCTGTGTCTCTTCAACATCCCGTGTCCCTCTATTGGTCGCCCCGAAAGGAAGAGGCTGAATATCTTTTTGGATACTGGGGAACAAAAAAAAAAAAAAAACGATTTTGAATACTGTCGACTCATCTATGAAGGTATTAGTTGATCGGCACAGTTGTTTGGTGTCTCTCTCAGCCGAAATCATAGGGTCACCCCAGCTCCGTCTCAAATATTTGCTAAAATTTTGCTTAGGCCTTAAGTGAATTTAACTCTGGCGTGACCAGAAACCGCAGGGAGAGTCAGTGAGAGCGAGCTCCCTTCCCCTAATGGAGCTGCAGACTGGGCTTTTCGGTACCTGGCCCAGATGGAAGCGATTAGCTTCAGAGGAGGCTTTAATCTCTGATAAATCACGACAGAGCAAACTGCTGTCAGAGGTAATTGTGGAACAGGAAATGTGTCCGTTTAGATGCATCTACTGCGCTCCGGAGGAAGGGCGGCCAGGTCCCGATCCCTCCGCTTCCTGTTGGCTGCCTTTCCCATGGTGTCATTACAGCCCACTTGCAGAGGCATCCTCTGTGGTTGCATCAGGCCCTTCATGACCTCTTAATGTCATGTTTTCAGATCCTGATAGCAATTTTTCAGAGTATTTGCCTGCTTGTTCGATCATCTGGAGTTTTTCCACTTTCTCTTTGTAATGATTTGTAGCAAAGTTTTTTTTTTTTTTTAACTATCAGGATCTGGTGTTAACACGCAGCATATTGCGGCTGATAATGCCCTGCTGCGCCGGGGCCTATTGCCGTCTTTCTCGGCTCGGCGAGCAAATGAACTGCAGTAATAGAGTGTTGCCTTGGCTGTATGAGCACGGAGGCCATTAAGCGGTCATACTGCCATTTTTACAAATCGCATTCAGCTCATTATCTCTCCCCCGCCAACAAGCAAAAATAGGAACAAAAATAAACGTCTGTTTTGTCGTTTGCGTGCAATCCGAGCTACGAATATGAAATAGCCCTTTTTAAACACAAGGAGGATTTTAAAAAATTCCACCTTAGCGTTTCATTATTTATTTCAAAGGTACATTCATCATTTATCTCAGGAGATTAATCACATGTCGAGACGCAAGGTGGAGGGAGAAAATATATATCCATGTTTGAAAGGAATATTATTCAGCAGAATGCCATGGGAATCGCTGGTAGCTGGGCTCCAGAGTCCTCTGTCTAGTCCGGGGGATTCTCTCGGCTTTTCGAAAAGCTGCTTGTTTCGTTCCTTTGTTTGCATGCGTGGCGAGCCGAGGGTGTGTGTTCTGAATCGCAGCGACAACAAGGAGGCTGTAAAATAGCCGACTCATCTGAGATGATTTATGGCAAAAATAGCCTCCCGCAACACTTAAAAGGGCGCTATATCAGCTGGACCCCTTGCTTTGTGTTTTAATCACGGCCACGTGTGGTTCTGCTTCTTATTTCTATTCATCTCTTTGTCTGATAACATTATTAATATGTTAGGCGGGGAAGGGGGGAGGGATTAATGATGATGTCATTCCTTGATCAAAACATATTTGGCCAGGTTTTTGATTACTAGCGAGGAGTTATGCTTCAAAGCACACACACATATTCAAGTATACAGTATACTGTTTACTCAAATATATTAAATGTTTTTACAAGCTTTTTAACTGGTCCAAATGGTTATAAACAAGGAATTAGTTTTGTGTGCCATATTCCAAAATGTACATATAGGCATTTGTTCGACGTGAAATATAGGTGGGAAAATGTGGAGGGAAAACAACTCTTTCTTTGACAGGGTTTAATTAGAAATATTCATAGTTTGGACACCGCATTTACGATAGTGGAATTGAAAGCCGTTTTTGTTTCATTAGGTAAACACATCTGGGGTATGTTTCTGGACCTGATGCCGTGAACGCAATTACAGTTTGTATTTATTTATTTTTTATATTTGGACTCATTTAGTGTGCACGAACAAGTAAGTACGAATTGCAGAACAGCAACACTGGTCACCCTTCCACAACGTCCTACGCGGTGCTGCTACCCTGCTAGCAGCATCTTATTTAGCTCTAGCTTAGCGGACCGTTGGCCCCGGGCTGTCAGATTAATGCTCGTCCTGAGCCGCGTGCATCTTACCTGTGTCACCAGTTGGTGAGAAAAGACCAAAGATCCACATGCGAGAGCTCCTTCACTGCATCCTTAGCATAGAGACAGCACAGTGTAACAATCGTCGGCAGTTTGCTGAGAGGCCGTCAGTATACTGGCGATAGAGCTGAGGTCTCTAACTTCAGGGCCCACTGGCAAACTCCCTAAAGAGTTATTAATACCTTCAGTATGCACCCTTTGAGTGAGCTGCATTAGAAACAGACCAGATGATTGTGTCTATACAGAAGAACCTGGGGGCCTGCATCCATGTTATCAAAAAGCACTCTTACAGCTCCAGTGAATTCAAAACAATGTTTTCCGGGGCTGCAGAGACTAGAAGTGAATTACTGCCACATTCTACCGCGTAGCTGCATTTAGCAAGAATCAAAATACGCAATAAGACCTGAAAAGCAGAGGTAGACAGCAGCTGAATAAGGATGCCGGTGCCTGCAAGGGCCCCAGTCCTTAGGCCTGTACTGCTAATTTGTGTCTGCCGTGTTCAAACAAGTGAAATTGTGCTTCGTTTTCCACAAAGACTCTGTTGTTCTCTTGTAATAGCTAAGCGTGCAGGCATACACTGTGAGCAAAGGCTCAACTTGTTACCGAGGAATCAGTAATCTGAGTCTTGTTGGAAACAGGTGTGTGTGTGTGTGTGTGTGTGTGTATGTGTGATTTGGTGGGTGAGAGCGGGAAGGAAATTAGAGCACAGTAGCCCACTGTCTGGTCAGCACCCGTATTTGTTATACTTTGAAAACTCAATTTGGGCTGTTTGGATATCAAAATGAAGCATTACTTGCCAAATAATACACTTACGAGGGGTTGCTTGGTCATGTCACGTAGGGGCTTAACCAAGAGGACCAAACTCATCCCTCCTGCTTCCGACAAAAGCCTTCAGCTAAACAGCTAAGTGCTGAAGTGCCTAACAGGCCAGCTTACATCATGTAGCTCCCATCGTGGCTGAGGTCATCTGGAACAGCTGCAGGAGAGAAGCTGACCGAGCCGGGAGCCCAGTAACCAGATAGTTTCACTGGGGGGAGGCCTGGTGTCATCTTGCCCTCGTCTTTCCACCATTAGTTAACTTGGTAACACTTTACTTAAAGTACGCGTGTGTAACGCATTATAGATACCTTCATAATGCATTATAATGCATTCATAAAGTATTATAAACATGGCTATAACTA
>JAODLC010000100.1:20590856-20601357 GCA_026781145.1 Hippopotamyrus pictus | reverse complement strand
TGTGTGTGCGTGTGTGTGTGTGTGTGTGTGTGTGTGTGTGTGTGTGTGTGTGTGTCTGTTGGCAGGGGGGATTTGTCAGCTCGATGATCATTTTCACCACTCTAAGCTCATCTCCCCCCATAAAATTGCCAAAAGAGTTTATTTAGTATCAATGTAAATTAAAAAAATAATAATTTTAAGTGCAGTCTCAGTAATTTAACCACAGTGCTAATCATTTCATGGGAATTAGTTCGACAACATATACATTAATTTTCCCTTTGAAACCAGGATAAATATAGCCCATATATGCCCATGGACGCTGTGCTTCACTGGAACACTACTGAAAGATTTTTGTATGCTTTCTCTAAATGGACAACTTATTGGTCAATATGGATTAGACAAAAGCTTATTGGTCAATATACTTATCAGTCAGCCTTATCAGAATAATAGATAATTTCTTACAAAAAGAATGGAGAGCAAAATTTACATATACATAGCTGACTGGCTAAAATACGAACATCCTCAAGAATTGCAATGGACATACAAGCTCTGGAGCTATTCCTCAGCTGCTCATTGGAATGCAGAATCGATCATTCTTAAATTAATTATTTAACAAGTGGACCATAGTCCACACAGCTGGACTTCTTGACAGTCATTCAGTCATCTTTGGGATATCTTGTCAAACTGTTTGGGAAGTTATAAGTCCGTATCATTTCAGGTACTACTTTGAGCAAACCAGGATGATGATGAAATATATTATTCTCCACTCCCAGAGTACCATGGATGAAACAATGCTTTTGTTCATGCACTGTTGCCGTCATTTCATTACACCATAAATGTCTGGTATGAATTGATTGAACCTACTTTAATTAATTTATGAAGTGAAAACTTCCATATAGGTTTTTTTTTCTAAAAAAGGCAATAAAACAAAAATGAAAATCACAGAGCTCATAAAAATGAAATCGAAATACAGTGTTCTATCCGGAGCACCAGAGTTGGTTTTTAAATTTCTTTTGAGGGTATATACATTACAGAACAGAGAGGGTATATACATTAAAGAACAGAGAGGGTATATACATTACAGAACAGAGAGGGTATTGACCCCTTAATTTAGGCTTTTGTGAGAATATGGCTTTCACTCTTAAAGTTGTTGGGTTCTTGTAGCAGCCGACAAAAACCAATATATAATATTATTACTGATGGAGCTACTACTTAATTTCTGATTAAGTATGGGTTGGTTTTTCTTCTTATCCTTTTTGCAGGATGAGTTTAATGGTTCCATGTTATAACACCTCTTTGGCTAGTGTTGAAGTATGTCCCTCCCACAGTACTGAAAATTACAGTTTTTCAAATGTAAGTAGGGGCACTTACACATAATTCCCGACTTTTAATTAGACATATAGAGGCGATTACACTGTAAAAGAAGGGTCAGTCTTTCTTCTTATGTATCTGGGACCGCTTTTGCATCTGCCTTCCACGATGGCCAGGCTGTGGTAGCCGAGCCTGTGTTTGGGCCGGATCTCTGTCTGCTCTGTATCTCTGACAGTGAACACTGACGCTGCCAATGAACATTTTTGTCTTCATGCCCAATACCAGTTGAGTTTCTTCTGTGTTCTTTGTTTCCTTGTCCCAAGGTACCTAATAGAAGTTTTTTATTTTTTATTTTTTTAGGTTCATAATTTGATTTCTTATGTTTGGCTTCTCATTTCCTCATTGCTCTTGGAGGTGGTGGTTGGGCCTTTGTGCAGGGCAGTATGAATTGTTTAGATAGTAAGCTCTAAGCCCAGACGCCTTCAGTTGACTCTAATGCAGTATGTTTCTTGTCAGCTATTGGGCAGTCTCATTTTGACTCACTTATTTTCCATCCTTTTTTGGGCTTTTAAGGTATTCATAAATAAAAATGAATAAAGCCAAGGTTATTGTCTAGTTCAGGGACTTTAAATGATTCTTCTGCGCAGGCTTTTTTTCAAGATTCAAACAATGTTACAAAGCAGTCAGTAGGTGGGAGTTTTCTTTAGCATATGGTATGATTTGCTTTATTTAAGGACGAGGACAGCAGGATGTAGACCATACTGACAGACTCAGCACAGCAACCTTTAATCCCTTTTGGAGTATGTGGTTTTCTCTTAATTCTTATCATAACTTCTATTTCGTGTATATATGCTTAAATACATACATTTTGCTTTATACCACAGTGGGAAAGCCTAGTCAGCTCAACAAACTATCTAACAGAGTTTCTTTTTAGGACTGGGAGGAAAATGTGACTACAAAAAGAAACTTTCCTGCTAAACAAATGTAAAATTTGACATTTTAATGGGACAAAGATGGAAAAATATGAGAACTGCACTTGTAAGCAGCTCACTCTATGGATGTTTATGTTTGAAACCTGTGGTTTGGACCTACTGACAAAAGAAAGACAGAACACCCCCATATATGCAAACAGGAACAATAGACAGGTGGAATAAATCAGTATGAACATTGAGGGTCACCTGTCTGTTGGTTTTGAGACAGAATGCAGCAGTGTCTTCTTATGTCTCACTTTTCTGCTGGATACAAGCCAGGGATAACCCAGCTTGCTGCCAGCGCTCCCTAGGTTTGTGCAGGTCACCCTCATAGGTGGACCACCGGGAAGCAAAACGACTGAGCAACTAAATATCACCAAGCAGTCTGTGCTTTAGGATCCTTCATGCAGTAGTGTCTTTAGGGTGAGGTGTGGTACAAACAGTTGAGGCTTATAGTAGAGGGGGTGGATCATCCATTTGTTGGCAAGACACACTTTCTCAATGCTGCTATACCTCACCTTCCAGGCTAAGTGTTTCTGGATAATGTACAGCACCAGAAACCCCCACCACCCCCAGGGACAGGACAGCCTTCAACTCCAAGGCATCCATGTATACTATAAAGCATTGAGAAGAGTCAGGTGACACTCTCTGCCACAAAGGGCTGCCTTAATGGCCACTAACATAATCTGCCATTATGTTTTCCGTTGGGTTGGCTCTGGGACCTGCTTTCAGGTGAGGTCATTGAGAGTGCTGGCTGAGATTGAGAATTTTTTTAATGAATAGGCAATAGTATTTAGCCAACCATAAAAATGATCTTGCCTGTTTCTTGAACATATAGACTGTCAGAGTAGATGTTTTATCTTTGATGGGTCAAAATAGACCCCTTCCCCTGGAGGAGCATCAGACACTGTGACTTGATTTGTGATGTCCTCCAGATAGCCAGCAGATAATCCACATGTGAAAGAAGGATGTTGCTCACCAGCTATAAAAAAAAAAATAATAATATTGGGCATTGAAATTTACTGGAGAGAGGGATGGTGGTACAGTGGTTAGCACTGTCACCTCACACCTCTGGGACATGGGTTTGAGTCTCCACCAGGGTTCCATGTGTGTGGAGTTTTCATGTTCTCCCCGTGTCGTTTTGGGGTTTCTTTGGGGACCCCCTGTGACCCTGAATAAGCGGTTTCTGAACATGGATGGTGTGACCGGAGCAGCATGCAAGCCGAATGGAAATATACTGAAATGAAGTAAACCCAATAGAGTTGCAAACAGTGATATTATGATACATACTTAGAGTTGAGATGCCCTTAGTTAACACTTGTATTAAACGAATAATGCCAAACTTATCATATACCTCAACCAAGTGAGTTTGTCAAATATCATTCGCCTGAAATTCTAATTTACGTTTCTGCCATCCATAGAGAATCTGACAGAGCTTCAGGACATTTTTGATTTAGTTACTTGAATTTCTGTGTGAGGTTATGGACCCATCCATCCATTTTGTGAAACTGCTTGTCCTATTCAGGCTTATGGGAGTCCAGAGCCTGTGCTAGAAGCTCCGGGCACGAGTCAGGGAACAACCCAGGATGGGACGCCAACCCATCGCAGGGCAAACTCACACCCCATTCACTCAGACATGCACACCTATGGACAATTTGGTAACTTCAGTTAGCCTCAGCATGTCTTCGGACTGTGGGGGGAAAATGGGAGAAAACCCCATGATGACACTGGGGGAACATGCAAACTCCATACACATGGAATCCTGGTGGAAACTTTTTGTTCTTATGCACTAATAATTCTGAGTGTAATCAGTTTATTTTATTATAGGAGACATAGACATACACAGACATACAGCCATAACATTAAAACCACTTGCCTAATATGGTGTAGGTCCCCCATTTATGAACCTTCTTGGCATGGACTCCACCAGACCTCTGAAGGTTACCTGTGGTATCTGGCACCAAAACCTTAGCAGCTGATGCTTTAAGCCCTGTCCTGCAAGTAGTGAGGTGGGACCTCTGTGGATCGGACTTGTTTGTCCAGCACATCCCACAGATGCTCGATAAGATTGCAATCTGGAGAATTTGGAGGCCAAGTCAACACCTTCAACTCTTTTTCATGTTTCTTCAAACCATCCCTGAAGAATTTTTCCAGTTTGGCAGGATGTATTAACCTGCTGAAAGAGGCCACTGCCATCGGGGAATCCTGTACTGTGAGTCCTGACACCTTTCGATCATAGACAGCATTACCTTTTTCACAGTTTATGTGGCTCTCCTGTGGGATCAGACTGAATGAGCTTCCCACGTGCATCAATGAGACTTGGACACCCAGGACCCTGTCTCCAGTTCACTGGTTGGCCTTCCTTGGACTGCTGTTGTTGGTACTGACCACTGCATACTGAGAACACCCCACAAGACCTGCTGATCTGGAGATACTGTTACTCTGTCGTCTAGCCATCACAATTTGGCCCTTGTCAAAGTCACTCAGATCCTTACTCTTGCAGATGTTTTCCTGCTTCTAGCACATCTAAATTCAAGGACTGATTGACAAGGACCGTTATAACAAGGTAATCAGTGTTATTCACTGTCAGTGGTTTTAATCTTATGGCTGGTTGGCGTATATGTCACAGAATACAGAAAAAAGAGTTTTTGTACTTTTCTGCTCTTGAGTAAGCTGGGCTCCTCAAGGAACAAGAATATGATTAGCTCTTTTAGAAAGTTCTGGATCTAGCCCTTATTTACAATTTTCAGGGTAGCTAATAACAGAGGTTCCTGCACTCCTTGTTTTCATACGGATAACATGATAGACTTGCAGGGAATTAATCATAATGGCTAACCACATAGCCCATAATAGTCCTTCCCATTGTGCGGGTAATTTAGTCTTAGAATAAACAGCCCTCCTGTGAATGAAATTTTGCTTTCAGCTCCAAGATGACTTGAACTTCCCATCCAGTTTTTCCTAATGAAACCTAAGACTCCTAGTGACTGGGAGAAACCAAGCTGAGGACTCAGAGTTAAATAATATCAATTGGTGTATCTTAGGAAAAACACTATATCTGTAATAGGGTCCCTGCTAACCATTCTGTAAATATATAAATAATATCTATTTATTTTAGTTTCCTGATGAAGTCCTACATAATGAAGGGTATTGTCCCATGGCTGTCATCACCCAAAGCATTAATGAAAGCTTCAGCTAGGTTGTCCTGCCCCTGCTTCTTGGAAAGGGTCAGAGGTCTGCAGAAGTGCCCTCTCCCCCGGCATTGTTTACCCCTTAGTTAGAAGCTACACCATCCTAAAGCGTTCATAAATATTCTCTAATCTCGCTCCACAATTATAAGGAAGTGGATGCTTGAGCTAAGTGCAGCTTCTGCACTGTAGGACCTCATATGACTGGGTATTCATAAACACACACATGAGGTCATCTGACTCTCATCATTTTCTTGGTGTCCATTGCCCAGGAATCTGGCTTTGAATCATGCTGTGATAGATGCGGGGATGTTCATTCAGCCGAACAAAGCGTAATATTTACCTTTATACACTGACAGTATCTTGTTGCTGGATATGGGGAGGAGTCTGCAGGGTTCTGGCTCCATCCAACGATCTCTGCATCTACTAGGAGACAGTTCCTCTGAATACAAGGACCTGTATGCATTTTTAAGAGGGAATCGAGCCAGGAAGACAAGGTTTGAAGATGAGGTAAATGGGGGTATTGAGTGAAGGAGGTGGGCAGTTTTCATTGGGGGGGAGGGGGCTCCCTGCAGCAGGGCATACAGCCAGGTGATTTTCCACTAGTGAGACAACCACAGCCAAGGATGGGCCCTGGTGGCACTGGAGCCAGTCCGAGGTGACTTTAAGGAAGCTGCGAATGAACCACTTCAGCACCACCTGCTCCATAATGGAATGGCTCTCAGGCTGCCAGCTCCACCAGCAGGAGTGCAAGCGCCGCTGGGAGAAAGGCAGTGTGCTGTGCTGCTTCTTCTCTGCGCTGGAGGGATTTTTTAACCTCTTCTGATGTGCCTTTGCTGATTAACATCGTATCTCCGACACCCTCAGGACACAGTGAAAACTGCAACCCAGGCTTCACCCCTAGGACTGCATATGTCCTCCAACAAGCAATAGTTATCCACTTTAATGTATCCAAGAATGCTTCCGCATTCTCACTCTGTCTCGTGTTAGGGCCGGAACCAGCACGGCTATGGGAGAAGAGGGTTGGAAGACCAGCCTGGGCTTTGGCAAGACCTGCCTCTGTGGGAGCACAGGGAGAGTTTGCCATCGTTCCTCCAGCATAACAGTGAAACAGGCAGCAGTGTATGGGGTAGCTTTTGGTAATCTTTACAATGTGTGAATGTCCCACAAAGGGGCTCTGGTCTGGCGCGACCTCAAGATGAAGGATAGAACTCAAAAATATATACAAACACCAGGAATGAAGGGTCGGTGAAAGTTGCTTAGCAAACAAGACCAGCATCTGGGCAGTAATAATATTGCTGAACACAACTATGTTCACTGATGCGTGGCCGAGGTCTGTTATATAGTCATATTTGTACATTGGGCAAATAAGAGGCCTGGATCCAGTATTAAATAAAGCAGCCCGTGTTGAATACAAGTCCGAAGAGTTGGAACACAAGGCCATACTTTGTCAGCGCTGTAAGCTTTTGTTTTCGAAGAGCTGATTTTTTCCCATATAATAACAATTTAAGCAGCCAGCCAGTCTAGAACACCGCCCAACCATCACAAAAATGCATAACTTTTATAGCACACAAAATCCTTTGATATTTTTTGCCGCCTGTTACATATATATAGAAAAATGCTAATTTAGCAAGCTAGTCCTCCTTGATATCACGAGAGAGATTTTCTTGGTGAATATGTTTACTTTCCCATCAGTTTGGTACTGTTTTGCCGTGCTACGTCCAAGGAAAGGGAAGGTGTCGAGACAGGGCTAAGAACGACAAAAACAGGGGAGACATGGCCGACCGGTGTAGGAATGGGGTGGAGGGTAGGTTGCCAGGAGAGGGCAGTGGGGGGGACACTCTATTTGTGCTTACCTGTCTGCAGACAGGAAAGGGCCGGGGTTTCAGATGGCTCTAGCTCCGCGCCTCCCAGGCTCCTGCCTGGCCCCCGGCAGACGCTCCCGCTGCCCCCATGCGATTTATGGGCCTGCCCCCTATCCCAGGTCCTGCATCTGGGGCTCAGGTTTCCAAGGGAAGCTTCATCTCAGCAGCGGCAACAAGACTGGGGAGGAGGGAGGGGGGCTGAGAAAGTGGGTAAGATGGAGGAGCCGGGTTTTGAAAACAGCAGCTCACTGAGGCATGTGCAAGCAATGAGTCAGCGGGACGGACCCCTGCCCAGCGAGGGGGTAAGACAGGAGCCAGCATTAACCCCTGGGGATGGTCCTGATGCAGATAGTGCTCCTTTGTTCCTTATTCCTTCTTTCTCAGAGCTTCTCTTGGATCGCTAAGTGCCCGCAGCTGAGAGCAAACCCCCCCATTAGGAAGCTCTACTGCACTGGAGCTCATCCAGTCATACAAACTATCCGCCTCCCCTTTAAGATCACCTTAATTTCCTACAGCCAGGCGGATTTAGCTGAGGCATCTGTGACGAAGGTGTCCATGCTCCGGGTGAAAGCCCGCAGACAGTAGGTCAGCTGACGCCATTCGGTGCATAGCTCACAGAATGATGCAACAGAAACGCCTGCCGTGACCCTTGACCCGCAGCCCACATCCTTTTCCCCTCGAATGAGGCTGGGTGTATTTTTATTTACTTTTTCGTCAGTGTGGTCACGAGGAAGGTTAGGTTTTCGGCGGGATACCGGGGAATGCACTGGGGGGCCGGGCTGGCCATGGCGTCTCGACTGCGCCACCGTCCCGTCTTTGCCGAGAACGCCAGCCTCAGAGCATGCTCCCCACTCCGGTTACGTAATGGAATGCGGCCGCGGCCTCGCTGTCTGTGGCATCTGTGACCCAACTGGGAGAGCGCCGCGGCGGAACATTCTAGATAAATAAACCCCGGGCTGCCTGGAGAAGTGTTCCGCTGTGGGCTGTTTATTAAGGGAAACAAAGCTATCAGCAGCACATAAATAAGGGAGCAGGGAACAGACCGACCGGGTCGGCTCTTCGCTGCTCCTGCCATTGCCTCCCCATTCCAGGAGCTGCTGGGCTCCTCGATCCTCCTGGCCCACGCCCAGAGTCATCGCTTGTCTAATGAGAGAGCACCCCCCACTACCCAAAGCATTCTTCTTCGAAAAGAAAAAAAAAACTATAACATACAAAGTCTGAAAGTGCGTAACGTTACGACTTAGCGGCCACCGATCATCAAAGCAAGGCGGCGCCACGGCAATAAGGTTCCACGCGAAGGGGCGCCATATGTTTCTTTACGCTCGCAAACAAGCGCGCAGGACAGCCCCTTGGCATGGGCTTGTGAGAGTGTCTGGCGACTGGCGGGTCCCGGAGTCAGTGGGGAGGTCATTCCCCAGCCGTAGCATATGGCGGACAGAGCACGACTCCCCGGCACTGGCTGATTTACCTCCAGCCTGTCAGAGGGTCTGCGGCTCCCACTCTGGATTCGGGTGGGGGGTGTGAATGGCCCAGCGGTCCGGAGACTGGGTGTCACCAGGGCTGGCCTCTCTCACGTGCGACATGGAGGCAGCATGAAACGCTCCGGGCTTCGGCGGGCCGGCCAGTACTTCCCCCCCCAAACACACACACACACTGAGAACATCCCCATGGTGACGGCTATCTGCACTCATCAAAACCAGAGAGATTTACCTAGTGCCTCCAACCAGCTACCCCCCCCTTACCACCACAGTGAACAGGTGGTGTGCCTCCCTCCGCCCAGCCCCACCCTGAAGGTTAGCCGGGCTTCCTGGGAGTTCAGTGATGCAGACTCCTGAGCCTAGCGTCTGCTGATTGCATTTCCGGGTCACACACCTGTGGGAACGCTCCGAATTGCTTCCCTACAGTCCCCCAACCCAGAGCCAGGGCCGTATTTCTGTATTCTGAGCAGCGTCCCTTGGAGGGGGCATCGTGGTCTTTTAGCCCCTGCGTTGGGGTACAGATGCTTCACTTAGCTGCAATAGAGGTTGCTGTTTAAAGCTTGCCCATGTGGTCCCGCTAAATAAACATACCGCTGTGTTTTTGATTCTTCTACTCAGCGGCTATGTGTTGTGTTGCGCAGTTCCTTCCCTTCCCAGCACCCAATTGATGTTTCGGGGACTACCAGAGGCCGGGCATAGCCGAGCCCATAGCATCCTGGCGTGGAATGCCCCGGCAACCACACAGCGATGTCTCCGGGATTGTGCCACCCTGCAGTGAGACATGCGACCCAGCTCTGAAATGCGACTACCTGCACATTGTCCCTTCCTGCAGGCTTTGCACCTCAGGCTGGCCCTGCTTTGTGGTCTGGAGCGCGTCCACTATGGCCACGGGGATGGGAACATCCAGCCACCATCCCCTCCCCCCCCCCCCGAGTGTCACCGGCAGGAATGGGGCAAGCTAGCCGGGTTAGCCGCTCGCTGTAGCCAGGTGCTCCACAGGGGATCCTGCCTTCAGGTCTGACCTCATGAATGAACCACATTCCCACGAAGCACAGGGGTTATTAAAGGTCATCATGAAGCATGTGCATCCTTAGTGATGAGACTGTATCTTGCGGTGGAAAATACCCTTCATTAAGGCGTGATTTAAGGTCTCTCAACCTCTGTTTTTATCCCTGCATTCTGATCTTTGTTCCCTCTATCCCTCCATCCACACTTCCATGCCTGTGTCTCATTCCCATCTTGTCTCCTTGTCCCTGCCTGCCCTGTCCCAGTTACTCTGGGAGAAACCTACCGGAGCTTGGACCTTGTCTCCTGTGCCTGCCTCCTACTGCCATTCTTTGTCCGTACCTTGTGTGTGTGTGTGTGTGTGTGTGTTGTCAAAGTCTGTTACGTTCCCATGCCAACCCCACTGTGTCTCTACTCCTGGGGCTCCCTTGGCTTATAAGCAGATAAGACCCAGCTCAGGAAAGCACTGGATCCTACTTATGCTGCCCTCCCGCCCCCTGCCTACCCCCCAGCATCCAGCAGCCCACCCTGCAGTCCCCCCAACCCACCCCCTGTCCAGCCTGCCTGCCTGCAGTCTGTCTGGTGCCAAGAATCAGATTTCAGAATTTACTTCTACAAGCCACATTTAGAGCTCAGAGCACAGTCTGCTCCCCTCTCTCCCTGTCTCCGTCCCACCCACCCCCAAAAACCCACCCCCTCCCTTCTCT
>JAODLC010000100.1:20566682-20576889 GCA_026781145.1 Hippopotamyrus pictus | reverse complement strand
CCAGCCCCCCCCCCCCCTCCGTCTGCTCAGGTTATACGGCCTCTTCCTCCTAGGCCAATCGCCTGTGCCGACAGGGCGACTCAGGCTGTGCCCAGTTTCCGCTCTGGTCCTCCAAGGTTCTCCCAGTTTACATAAAGACGTCAGTCCATGTTGGCGCGCCGATCCGTGCTTCGTTCACGGTGACGCGTCTGACAGCATCTCCCGCAGAGGTCCCCGGACCGAAGCCTTTAGCACGCACGTGACCCCGCGGTAGGCTCATCTCATTCACAGGAGACTGATTGGTGACATCTGAGCGCCACGACCTGCCTCGACTATCCCGCGGTAACGATGTGTTCTGGGTTTGTCATTGCAGGGGAATCCCTACTACGTTCAGGTGTCTGCGTACAACATGAAAGGATGGGGTCCTGCCCAGATGTCCGTCCCCGCCTGCGCTGTCCCGTCCAGTAAGCGCGCCGTCCTCACCCTGCCGGGGGGGGGGTGGGGGTCCTGCCTCAGCATGTCACGTCACCGCCAGCGATAATGTCGGGGGGTGACTCTGACATTCAGGCTGCTGGAGCTTACGTCTGCATTTAGGTCGGCTCGGTGTCTTAGCGGGCGGCTCTGAGATTCACCGGGGGGGGGGCCGGGTTCTTATTTTTAGACAGTGTAGGGTTCGGAACTCACTGTAGGGGACCTCGCTGGCTCCTCCGGGTCGCGCAAGCAACTCGGCCCGATGACGGTGCAGGGCTGTGGTCCAGGGGAATCCGAGGCAGGCCTGTCACGGCGTAAGACGAGCGCACGGCTGACACGCCCCCTCAGCCAGTCGGTCTCACCTTCGGCCCACGGAGGCAGACAGTGAGCCGCGCCAGCCCCTGTCGCGTTAAAAATACACGCGGGCACGCAGCCCCGGGCTTCCTGCGAATGCCTGCCTCCTCCACATCAACAAACAGGATGGGAGTGTGGCCCCGGGGCCGCCAGGGAATGCCAGCAGGGCCCGGACAGGCTACTCTTGCGGGCCGGGACGGAGCCCCCCGGCTCACTATATCGCTTCGGTGTTTACCGGGCCCAGGCAGAGCGAGCGCCGCCAGGAGTCCTGCTGGGTCGAGCCGGCGCTCCCCGGCGACAGCGCTCCCTGGAAAGGTGACAGGTGGGCAGAGTTTCAGCGCTGGTGGCGCCTCCGAGGGCTGGGGCACGGACGTCACGGGCTGTAACCGTAGCTACAAGCTGGAGGAGCCTGGAATGAGGTCAGCAATCTCATAGCGCTAAGTCGTCCACCAGCAGCCGAGGTGTTGATTGGACGGGATGGCCCCCCTCCTCCACCGTCATTGTGGTGGTCCAGCGATTGCGCAACAATGGAAACAGTGACCGGTGACCCAGCCCGCGTCTCGCTCCCGTGTGAGGAAGGTCATGCACTCCTGGATCTTCGAGGAGATCGGGAGTCTAAAAAAAAAAAAAAAAAAAAAACAACCTGTGCACTGTGGAGAGGGCAGTGGCAGTGAATGTCACGCACGTGACGGTCACCGTGATGCATTACAGGGGTGACGTCAGAAGCGTAGCCTGAAAGGTCATCGACCCTGTGAGTGTCCAATGGAAGGTGAAGAATAACAGCACTTTGGGATCATGTTGTAAAATGTTACCCTGGAGTGCATTGAGCAGTGGTATGTGTCTGTGTGTGTGTCTGGGGGGGGGGGGGGGTCTTTTTTCCATACGCTAATTTCAATTTCTATGTTTGTGCTTTCCTTTTCTGCTACTGCTGGAAACATTTCCATGTCTGTGGGCTTGTAGTACAGAGAAACAGTGAAGTCTTTCTGGCCGACAGCAAGCACATTAAAGAGCCTGGTTGTCCCGTCAGTACAGGAGCCTTGGTGGGGGGGGGGGGGGGCCTGGGGGGCAGCTTTCATAAACTCCCCCAGGGCTCAACATCCAAGATGGCTCATATCCATGTGCCACCTTCCCCTGGGCTTGGTGCTCAGTGCTGGGCTCTAATACTGGTCCCCAAGCAGCTCCCCCACCAAGTAGCCAAGCCAGCGCTGTCCAAGGACGAAGGAATCGAAGGATTATTGCTGGATGCCGTGCTATTGACTTTCTCTTAATTCCCAGGCGTGTATCAGATAAATCCTCACAGGTTAATGACACTGGGTAAAGCTGTGGTTGAAGTGTAAACGTGTAACCAGCTAGTTAAAATCCCATGAGGGGAATCGTTAACGCAAAGAACTTAGCCCTAGTGACTTCCATCCGCGTTCACGACCATCCATCCCACGAGCGTCCGTGCAAGAGTCTTCTTGTGTCTTAGACTGTGCCCATATTCCATCAGGCTGGCGAGAGGTCGACGGACGTGCACCGCGCCAGAGAGGTCAGAAGGAGGCGCTGGACCAGCTGCTGGGTCAGATAAAGGAAGCCCACAGACACTGTGTTTGCCACGGTGAGATAAACACCCACCTGCCTGCTCCGTGTCCTTGGCAGCCATCACATGACAACAAATCCCATTGTAGTCTGGAGTTTCCCGAGACATGTTAAAATAGCAGGCGGTTTTATTTTTGCCAGATTTTTCTGGAGACGTATTTCATCGCTATCGTGCAGCTAATCAGCTCGTGGTCAGATCCGTGGCTCAGCCTGGGTCTCTCTGCGACTGGACCGGCCCCCCGGGGCTTTGCAGACGTAAGAGGGTAGAGCCTGAAGTCCAAAAGTTAGTGGTGAAAAATGGATTTTTTTTTTCTCTCTCCCTCAACAAGATGGAGAGATGGGATTTTGTCGCTATTGTTGCTTTGAACGGACGGCCTGGCGTTTTGGGAGCACGCTGACAGAGCGGCAGTGTCGCCCGGCCCAGGAGCGGATAATGGCCCCCTTTCAGGCGGGCGCGGAGTCGGCGAGCGCGGCTCCGATTCACAAACGGTAGCCGGGACCCTCTGCTCAGGGTCATGTTTGTTGTTCTTGTAGAAACGGAGCATTTAGTTTCAGAGGTATAAATTGACACTGACTGGAGGGGCAGCTCCCTTACAAACCCCGGCACTCCTGTCTGCCTCTCCGTGGGCCCAGCGCCCCCTCTCTCTCAAAACACTATTAATTAAAGTGTGAAAGGGGCCTTCATCAACACTGTGACCCCAGCAGTGGACCTACCTGTCTGTCTTACTCAGCGTCGAGGGGGGGTGGCGGGGGTGCTGCCTGGCCCGGCTCTGCCCGACTAAACGAGCTCAGCTTTTTCTTGTTATTTTAGCGTCCCGTGAAAAGAAAATTAGTTCATTCCCTTAAACGTAGGATTTATTGATTCAAGTGCCGCAGATCGGGGAGCCCAGACAAGATCCTTTCCTGGCTTTGGGGACAGGAGGTCTATAATGAATTGCCTGGCACATTATCCCCCCTCCCAAAGTAAATAAATCCCCCTGTCGGAGGCAGCTGACCTCCCGGGGTCAGGGGGCGTTTTCAGCATCGTTATGCCCCGACACCTACGGCCTTAGAGCGTCAAATGTCCCTCCACCCTGGTGACTGTCTCCTGGTCTAGGGGACTAAGATACGACGGTGGCAGGGTGGACAGAAGGGAAGGCGCAGCCCCCGCTGTGCCTCTTCTGCGGAGCTCCGTGATGCTTCGATTTCCGTGACGACTCCGGCAGATCAGAACGGTGGCCTCACAGTGAATGTGGCCCATTTCTGCTGGCTCCAGGCCGGGGGGGGGGGCATTTCTCTCAGCCCCCCATGTACAAATGGCCAGTGTGCATGTGCATGTGTTTTTCTCTGTGCTCTGGATGAATGAAGCCATTTGTCTCAGGACCCCTGTGTTAGTTGTGTCACACTGGCAGGTATATTACTTGTCTGTTTTTTTTTTTGGGGGGGGTGGGGGAACAGGGTTAATCTTCATTTGTATTATAACCCCTTTCGGGTCTCTTCTGACCTCAGAGCAGTGCAAGGCCCCCCCACATGTGAGGAAGCACTCCGTCTCCAAGAGCTTACGACACCTTTTCCAGCCCACAAGCAAATTTGTGAAGAACCTGAAGCGGTAAGCGCATCCCATCAGCCTCGTCCCTCCTACCTTGGCACGCAGTTTCTTTGCCATATCGCTTTAAGATGATGTCATAGTCACCTTATGACATCATGATCACCAAACGTTCATTGACTTTCCTGAAGAACCGGGCTCTAGCTGAGTGGTTCTCTTGCTGATCAGCCCAACCTGATTGCGGGCCTATGGCTGACACCCAGCGCCACTGCCCCCTCGCTAAATCAGCCGTGCAGCCTCGTGGTTGTGGTTTTCCGTATCACCTTTTATAGTCCGACCACAGGGCGTTTTACTGGGCATACTTTGAAATGTGATTAGGATCACTGAGTGCAAGGCAAACAGGAGAGCCCCTGAACTCAAAATAAGTCCTCTAGCTCCGCCTCCACATCACTGAACGCTGTGAACGCCAGAGTGTGCAGTGTCACTGTTTATGTCCCAAATTCTTGTTTCATTTGGCTTCTTTTTTCATCCCTTGAGTTTACTGTGATTCACTAATATTGCTCATTATGCACCTTCATCTCTCTTCATTTTTACAGAAAACTCTCCAGTAGCTCGATAGCTCATCTGAGAATAAAGCCTATCTTAGTTTTCCCTCTTCTGTGTGTGTATTATTCCTTAATGCTTGAGCATGTCTCACATTACGAATACTAATGAGTCTGCTGTCTGTCTCTCAGAGGGCTGTACTTGGCCGTAGTGTTCTACAAAGATGACAGCATCGTGGTCACAGCTGAGGACCAGATTCCCATTGTGGAGGTTGAAGATTCCTACTCTAGTTTGCTGGTGCAGGACTTCCTGTGGTTCACCAAGGTGAGCCATTTCTAAACCCTCATGCGACTAAGACCTTGAATGCAGAATTAATGCATGCATTTATTCCCTGATAAATGATCCAACAATTTTCGTTCATCTTAGGTTTTGCTGGAGGAGTCTAGCACAGCGAGCAGGCTAATTTAGAGCTAGAACTAGATTTAATCCAGCTTTCTACATTAGTTGTTAGACAAGCTGGTAGTTGATTGGGGTGGTGTGTGGTTCAGTGGGCTAAACCTGGTGTGAACCAGCATCATTCCGTTTCCTTTTACTAGGTGACACGCCCAGAATAATAATAATAATACTAATGCTGAGGCACTGTGCGTTTTGTGTACCCTGCTGCTCCTCAGCTGGCCTCCTTGTGGGAGGAGATTCCCTGGCTGCAGCAGTGTCTCAGCCCATCCCAGTCCTCCTGCTCCTGTGCCCTGCAGACTCGCCTCAAGATGCTGCAGACGGTATCCCAGCTTCAGGTAACGCCATGACTCCACCACCGTCGGAGGCTCCGTCCCGGAGTCCTCCCCGGCCACTGATCTCCGCTGCGCCTTCCGCAGGGCATGCTGGGCACCCAGGACCTCGGCCAGGTTTACTTCGAGCCCATCAAGGACAAGCATGGCAATGCTCTGCTGGTGGCCCTGCGGGACCTGAGCTCGGGGCCCAGTCTGGACGGCATGCGCTGGACTCAGCTCTGCAGGCTGCAGCTGCAGCGTAAATCCATCTCGTCCCCTGAAGAGCCTACAGCCCTGGACATGCTGCTCATCACGCTGCATGTGGGTCTGCCCTCCCACTGCCGTGCCCCTCACCATGCTTCTGTAGGAAGGTTCTGTATATAGGTGGCCCTTGCACAAGGTACTACTGCTGGGACCCCCTGCTTTGAGGAACATGCTCCCCACGGCCTGCAGCATGCCGCTCACTGCCAGCCATAACTATTCCCCCCCGGCTCCTGATCCACGAATCCAGTGCTATTTTCTAAGCGGTATGGTTTTTGAGTCCTCTGACACTGGCTTGGCTGCCACAGTAGGCACGTGGCCTCCATGGACACAAGCCAGTGCATTATACAGTAACTGAGGCCGCGGCGTGCAAAACCCCTCTGTCAGCTAAACGGGGATCTTGCAGGGGAAATGAGCGTTCATTAGCGGCGAGCTTTAGGGGGGAGAGAGAGCTGGAGAATGGGAGGCGCCTGGGAACTCCGTGTCGTGACTGTACATCGTGTTCCTCTGTGGCTTCCCCGCAACACAGGCGAAAAAACCCTGCGAATTTGCCAGCTTCTTGCAAATTTCATGCATTAAAATTTGGAACCCACTGGATTTAGGTTTCTGTTTAAAATTCGATTGCAAAAACAATGTGGCTTGAACTAGTAATGAGTCACCTTCAAGGACGTCGCTGAAATATTTAAGTTACATTCGGAAGCTGCCGTCTGTCTCGCTCTCCTCTCACTGGACGAGCATCGACACTGGTGTATTTTTCTACCCTTTCAGTACATTTTATTTCATTTTAGAGCAAATCTCTTTATATATAAAGAACGGAGGTGTGTTGTAGTATCTGAAGCATTTCTACTCTTCACGCTGTTTTCAAAGTTGTGTCCAGTTTCCAGATTCTCAGATATGTTTCGGGCAGTGAGATCCATTCACAGCAACGTACACAGCACAGGGTTACTGCGGGCCAGGAGCTTGTCTCAGGAGACACTTGACACGGGACACCCTGGATGGAATGTCACACGCCCCAGTTCACCAAACAAATCTTTCTGGAGCATGGGAGGAAAGCAGAGAATCCAGGAAAAACCCACACAAACACAGAGGAACCTCCAAACTCCACACACCAAGCCGGGACGCAAACCCCCGAACCTGGAGGCATGAGCAGACGTTACTGTACACTGCACACTGCACTACTGCCCCACCCTCCTCGGTGATATATAATCCTACAGCATATTACTTGACATATATAGCTGACTGGGCTTGAAATGTATAGTTGAATTTAAGCTGTATTGTATTTCTTGTGTTTGGATCATAAAGTGAATGTAATTCTGTTTTTGATCCGTGTAGCTTTTCCGGAATATCATAATTGATTATATTCCTTGTACTCTAAGTAATTTCATAATGCGCATGAAACTCAGGAAAAAGCTTCTCAGTATTTACATAATTACATTCATTTATTTAACCAGCGGTCTTATCCTGAAGGAGTTACGTGACTCACATTGCAAAAAGAAAACAACTCCAAAGTTTTTTATTGAAGTTTTGATTCTCAGCCCTTGTAGACGAACGGAAAGGCAGACGTTACTTTTATACAACACAGTCACTCCTTTAATGTTATACTAATAAGAGGTGGTCATTTTGCATTATGAAGTCAGAAAGACTAAACATTTAATATAAATATTACAGCTAAGGTACTCTGGTTTAGTCTGGTCTGGTCACTTTTTTTGTTACTGCCAAAAAGAATGAAAGGTCTGGGAAGGAGATTTATTGTCTTTAGTCTTTAACCTATTATGCAATGCCTAGGTATTGTTCTATATATGTATTTTTGGCATTTATTTACTTTAAACATAAGTCAGAATATCATATTGACAAATACTGTGCACGCGAAGTACTCAGTAATTACCTTCTTCCTGGGCTGCGCTCAGAGCCTTCTGGCAGTTCATTACCCATGTCTCCTCCTTCCTCCTGGCGAGGAGAGGATCTGATTGGCTCGGCTCTGGGTTCCACAGGAGAAGCTGGCCTATCACCGGAGGAGCAGGAAACTGCTGTCGCCCGGCCTCTACCTGGGCTACCTGAAGCTCTGCAGCACGGTGGACCAGATCCGGGTGCTGGTGCCTCAGAAGCTGCCCAACGTGCTGAGCCACGTCAAGGTCCGGGACAACAGCAACGTGTCCAGGTAGGGAATTAAGGTCTATATCGATTGTGAAACGTTAGTAGGCTTGTTTCAGCCCATAGCCTACAGCGATCATTTTGTATGTGAAGTTGAGGTGTTGTGTTAGATATCTGTGCGGCACGGATGAACCTGCGAGTGCCGCCCGTGTCTCCCCCAGGGAGGAGTGGCAGTGGTTCGGGGCCCTCAGATGCCTGGAGGAAGCCCTGGAGATGGACCAGGATGTCCAGAGTGGCCCTCATCAGTTTCTTCAGGACCTGCGGAGCGCTTGCAAGGAGCTCATGTCTCACATCAACATCCCAGTCAGCCAGGTGAGAGTGCCGCCCCGGACAGGACGGCGGGCAGGCGGGGGGCTCCGAACATACGGCCAGTTGGTGTACATGCATTTCCATCCCATCTCATTTCCCCGGCTGTAATAGGCCAGCTAGGAGTTCATTATCTGCACTTTCCATGCCTGTGCATTTCTGCCAAGCGCTGCAATAAAATGTGGTACGAATATCAAAATAATGGCACTAATTAGGCAATTAAGGGAGGCGCTTGATGCCAAAGGTTGACTAAATGGTCTTCATATCATTATGTTATATGGTCCAAATGAGAATGCAAACTCATATTGCTCCTTGCCCTCTTTCCAAGGCATCGGAGTTCCGAATCTACAGCCAGGAGGTGCTTGAGGTCGGCGAGAAGGTCTCCTTTCTCCTGCTGCTGCCCCCTTCGGATGACGTGTGCACCGCCCCGGGGCAGAACAATCCCTTCTCTCCCCGGTCTGGCTTCCTTACCTTACCACTTCAGATATTTGAGCTGGGTGAGCGCATAACTTCTTTCCTCTAATTCAGCTGCTCACGTTTCCCAAATATAGTCGCCTTAGTGCATTGCATTCATAGCAAAGACTCATGAGGTGCCACTTAAGCAGGGCATATCATGTCTCCGATGCTAGAATCTCGTAGCTAGTGACCTCATTTCCTGTCGGTGTTGGTTCCGCCTCTTTGGATCTCGCCTTGACCATACGAACGCCGTTTCCCATCTCAGTCCACTTCGAAACCTACCGGCAGAGCTTCATTGGGCAGTACTGCCGGGTGTCGGCTCTGCTGGAGCTCGAGTCGCTGATGTCCCAGCAGAGCCTGCGGGAGGCCTTCTCCGAATCAGAGCTGCTGGAAGCCAAGCAGAAGCACCAACAGGTCCAGGAGCACATCCAGGTGAGGGGGGGTGGGGGGTGGCTCGTTCCTACAGCTGCTGAAAACACGCCCCAACTTACCAACCGGAGGGGGGGTTCAGACTCAAGGTCTGAACTGTCTGCTGACTGTCAGGCCGTCATGTTCGTCTGATCCCATTTGTAGAGCGTAACATGTAGTCCATCCAACTTCCAACCATTCCCAGGCAGTGCAGGAGATCCCACACAGATACAGTATATGCAACTTAAAGATACTAGTCCACCTTATGGCATGTCTCAGGACAGAGTAGGAACCAGAGTACCCACAGACAGCCCACACATCCAGGGCTGTATGCACAAGCTCAGTGTTGGGGAAGTTACTCACAGAAGTAAACCATTACAGACAGGTGGAAAGTTCACGTCCAGAAAGTACAAATCCAGACCAAGGTTTGTTTTTTTTTCCCAGCCAACCAGTTGAGTACGAAGAGTCACAGAGTATATTCAGCTGGTTGGTTGAAACAAAACCTTGATCTGGATTTGCCCTTTCTGGACCTGAACTTTCTACATCTGTCTGCAATGGTTTACATTTGTGAGTGACCTCCTCAAGGCCACGTACGCTCCATGCTCACAGAGTGGATGCAGGATTCAAACCCCCCAGCCCCAGTGATTTGAGACGAGACTTAACCTAACTGTGCTCGAGCCCTCTGAGATGCTTACATACATCTACAAAAAATTACATTTTAGCTTTGGGGCACAAAGCGCTGCAGCCAGAATCAAGAGCAGAAACACGCAAAAACCACAATTTTTTCCCCTTTAATAATGAATATTTAAGTGAAAACTGACATACACGTGGCTCTCTGATGCCTGCGTTTAACACGCTGCCCCCCATAGAGTGAAAGAATGTGAACTTGGCAGTATGGACTGTATATGTGGACATCAGGTATATATGAACACCCCCACAGCAAATGGAGGAGTTGTGGAGGGAGGCTCGCTGGATCATGGATGCCCTGCAGTACGCCCGCTACAAGCAGCCCTCGGGGGGGATATCTCTGGCCTGGATTATTGATTTCTCCCGGGACGTGGTTCCAGAGAAGCCCCGCTCCACGTCGTCCCAGCTGGACTACCTGCCCTCCCCCGTGCCGTCACCGGAGACCGGCCGCAAGCTTAACTCCGGTGAGACCCTCGGAACGGGCCGGCGTCTGCGGGCCGGCCGATTTGCTGGAATTAGGCCCGGTTTGGTTTCCCGCCCAGAAGCAGCAGCTTTTTGTGTCCCGCAGAACTCCACGGGCTGTCGGATGAGGAGGGCTCCTCGGAGGTCTTCCTGACGACGGACAGCGACTACGACTCGAGTCGCGCCCAGAGCCCCCGCGAGCTCGACCTGCTGCCCTCCTCGCCGCGCTCCTCGGCCGCCGAGCCGCGGCCTTTCCGGC
>JAODLC010000100.1:20528715-20543124 GCA_026781145.1 Hippopotamyrus pictus | reverse complement strand
AATGTTTATTCATAACTCCCAATTTGTTGACAACCGTGAAACTTAATCTGTGTACAAATGTTTTGACATCTGTCTTCCTCACTCTGTTAGAACACTAGCTGCATAGATAGCTGCTCCCTAACCTGCGGAAAAGAGGAGACAGTGCGCTAAGACGCCATTGCCAGACTTCAGACTGAGGGGAAAGGAAGGTTCTTTGGGCTGAATGCAGGTTATAATGCTTCCAGCAGAGGATTAGTGCTGAATAACTTGTATGCTTCAGCCAAAATATTATTGACCCAAAACTGCTCCTCAGAATGTACACGCTGATAGTAATAATGACCAAGTTGTATTGTTGCAAACTGACTTGCTTGTGAAAAAAATGTACATATTCATTACTGTATGGATGTTCCAATAGATCATGGCAACGGAGCACATTACGAATATGCATTAAAAATCCGGAACATTTAGAAAGTGACCTGGGAGAGTTTTGGCTTTGGAGGTCCTCTAGGAATCATCTTCGACAAAGCCGCACTGTCAGAGTACTGAGGCGTACATCACTGTCACCGTCATTATTATCAGGTGTCATCATATAGATGCCATTCCATCAGCAGATCCAGTTTTCCCTCTGGGTCTTCAGGCTTCCGGATTCTGCCACAATAGCAATGAATGAAATGAAATTCCAAAATGAATCATTAATCATACCTCTTATTGAGAACAATACGTAGCTTCAAGGGAAACGGCATTTCAGTGGCATTTAAGTCAAAGGAGGTGATACTACGATTATACACTTCTTTGGTAAGACGCCACCTAGAATATTGTGTGCAGGTTTGGTCACCATACCTTAAAAAGGACATTGCTGCATTAGAAAAGGTGCAACATAGGGCTACAAGAATTGTTCCTGGTCTTAGAGGAATGTCTTATGAGGAGAGGTTAGCTGAGCTGAATCTGTTCAGCCTCGAGCAAAGGAGACTAAGGGGGGACATGATCCAGGTCTATAAGATTCTAACAGGTCTGGATGCTGTTCAGCCAAATGGCTACTTCAATATTAGTCTAAATACTAGAACTCGTGGCCATAGGTGGAAATTAGCAGGAGAACATTTTTAAATGAATTTGAGGAAGCACTTCTTCACACAGCGTGTAGTTAAAGTATGGAATAGTCTTCCTGCTAGTGTAGCGGAACCTAAAACCCTGGATTCATTTAAATCAGGGCTAGATAAGATTTTAACAACTCTGAGCTATTAGTTAAGTTCTCCCCAAATGAGCTTGATGTCCGAATGGCCTCCTCTCGTTCGTAAATTTCTTATGTTGTTGCATAATGCACTGTGTACTTCTACTTGGATGCGTCGACAATAAAGGACTCTTGAGCCTAGAATCAACACTCCATCCATCTGTGCACGCATTTCTCCACCCATTCACTTTCCATACTGCTTATCCATTCAGGAGCATAACCAAATAACAGTAATCCAAGTCTCAGCTTTGTCCTGATCATTGATAAATTCTACCCATAAGGCCCTAATTCTAGACTAGGTGAAAACATTAAAAAAAACAGACACTTCTCATAAATTATTTGGGCATACGAATCACATCAAAACGCTTAAAAAAGCTTAATTATCGATAATTATAGATAACAGATTTCATGTGATCACATTGGGGGATGTGTATCAAACCCCCCCCTGATTAATAATATGATACCACACACCCCCAGCCTGTTGCATTACCTACATCTGCGTCATCTGTGCATGGACTCAAATCTGAGACTTTAACATGGCAGCGTCCATTAGTAGCACACTGCAGAGATGCCCCTAGAGAAGGCAGGCCGAGCCGCATCAGCAAAGGGCCGGCAGGCCTGCAGGATCACCACACCGCCCCCTCCTGCCAAGAACCAGCACACCTCCCCGTACCCGCCGCATGTTGAGACTTCAATGGCTGCCGTGATGAAGGTCACATACAGGGAAGGTCACTATTGGTCTAAATTCACACCTATAGGCTTGTCAAACATAGTTTCCTTTCCCATTTCTAACACCAAAGTAGCAACTCTGCTGGGGGTGGCCTGGATTGGGGGTGGCAGTACCCCCCCCCCGGCAAACGCAGCAGCCCTGACCCCATGGTGTAACGGCTGGGATGACTGCCATGCGCTAATGGCTGGTCTCAGTGCATCTCCTAACAGTGTGGAGTGGTGAATGGCTCGGGGAGACTGCCCCAATCGCCCAAACAAGTGCTTTTCCAAATCACATGCGTTCCAAAATCTGTCCAAACTTTGGCAGTTCTAGGAACGGCATGGTATGTCCGTTTTCATAAAATAGCCCCTCCCTCCCAATAAAAATCAGAAATGTCTGTTAATATTCATAGTTGAAAACCAGACATGATCTGCATTGATTTTTGTTCTTACAATAGCTGAGACGGGTTACCTGAGCCTGTAATGCAGCTTGACTCACTAATTAAAATAATTGTTTTTTTTTAAAAACCATCGGATCTTCGGTTGTCTTTAAGTTCTGCAAATAACACAAATCCTCATGTCGCTGTTGGCATCTTATAATTGTTTGATTGGGCCTTTGACAAGTTTGTCCTATTATCAGTCATTAAGTTAGTAACGTATTACGCAGATAACACCGAGTCTTAGCGGTTTATAGATAAAGGAGAAATGATGATCTTTTTAGTTTTCGCTGTGACAGAGTACAAATTTAGTTTATTCACTTCTTATCCATACACCCGGGCTAAATCCCAGTTACTTGCAGTTAATTTTAAATACTAAATCCAGGGCTGTAAAGTTCATTACCGTCATAGTACCGTAACATTGTTATATGTGTGGTCGGTGATATTTATAAAATGTCCCTGATGTTACAGTGGCGGTCTCGTGTTTGCTGTATAATACCTCACTCCAAAAATAATACCGCGATTTTGATTTTTTTTTTTGTACAATCTAATTTATGTAGAGAATTTGTTAGAAGTTTCCTGCAGGTATGTTTAAAGTAAATATAAACTCTAAGTGACATGAAAAGCATACGATATCCTGAAGAACGGGAATATCACGGCGAAATTTAACTTGTGCTTTCTGATATCCGGATAAAAGTTAAAATCAGTAGACGGTGACATGCACATTTTATGCACAGATTAATCACAGTATGGTAGCCTATTTGTTTAGTCTCTAGTGGTGTAAATCTATTGTTCGCATGTCTTTCTGGTTGCGGTTTAGCATGCATTATGTTCAAGCAGACGTATCACTGTACAATGCTATAGTAAGTAGGCGCTGACCTCTAAATATGATAACCGAAGTATGCATGATGTGATTCCTTTGCGCTGGAACAATGCCCTCTAGCGGCGGCCGAGCAAAGCCTTGTAGTCCCCATCGCTTCTAGAATCCAATATGACTACAGAAAAACGGTGTTTGATTTATAATTCTGTATAGACTGCCGTTTGAAATTTTAATGTGTCATTACATTTAAATCTAATCTAATAACGACAGTTCTGTCTATCGGGTGCTTATTAACGTAGCCTATACGGCTCCTGTTAAAAATCAGTGGAAAGTGAAAATGTTGATTTATGTGTTCCACCGATTTAAAGTTTTATACAATGACTTTTTAACTAAGTTTTTCATAACGAGCAACCAAAGGCCTAACTAGATATAACTACTGTACTAAGTACTTATGAAAACATCTTAGAAGTGCGGTATATGCTAATAAAATCAATTTACAATAATGGTATGATTAGACTTAAGGCGCACATGGAACGTAAAGTCGGCAGTATGTGGTTGGCAGAGGCGATGGGAAAAACTGTCAGTCCCTTGTAACTTAATAAAATGTCTAGAGAAACTATAGTACCCTGTTTGTTAGTAAAATGTACCAGTTCAGGCGCTAAACAAAACATTTTAGCGAAACCTAAAGAAGACATCGACTATCGATTCCACTGAAACTTGCCATTCGGCTATTAAAACTTTTGCATTATTTTCATGAACGGGATTTTGTGGTTCGTACACAGATCATCTAGATGAAGCAAAGGTTTTAGTTTATTGTAAATTTACATATATGTTTACCACTTTCATGTTGCCCTTTGGATAAGAGACTGTAAAATGTTTTCTCAAGCAATGCCCTCAATAATTTGCAGACACTATTCCTGTGTAGCCTACTTACACAAACTAGGCCTTTTATAACCACGCAAAACCGTTTTTGTATTATCATTTATATTTTGCTTTGGGAGCGTTTCATCTATTAATAAATATAGCGTGATATGGAAAACGCTTGTGTTTAACAAAGTATGTCCATTTATAGTATTAATTGTCTGTTTATTTTATGACCTCAAGGTTCAAGCTGCGGTTCTCTTTCATTGGGAACGGTCCTTTTAAACGAAGGCGGGATGTTAATGCCGCATAATGTGAACCTCTGAAGACGAAGTTTGATGTTTGGCCTTTATCTCATGGGAATGTTATAAATTAGGAAACACTTAAGTGGTTCAATTAAGAATAAAACGACTTCGTATTGAACCTATTATCTCTTAAGTATGTCAGTGTGTAGCCAGATATCTGTCACTTAAGAGGTCTGTAAGCAAAGACAAAAAAGAGGTAGTAAATAAAACGAGGGGGGAACTATGAAAAACATCAAAATCAAATAAGGTTAGGTGTCCGTTTTTTAGTTTGCTGAAAAAATAAAACGTATAAGACGCATCTGCAAACTGGCATACATTGGATACATAGGTATCTTTAGGACCCTGCGGAGTCGCATCGATAGTGGCCGGCTCCTCGCGCAGGGCGAGGGGGGCAGAGAGGGGCTGTCAATCATAATGAAAGTGACATGAGTGGGCAGGACCCGCTGACACTTTGTTCCATCGGAGGGGATATTTAACTTGGGATTGAGCTCTGCTCGCAACAGACACACACGATCACACAGTGTGCCTAAGCAAAAAGGGACTCTCCGGAGCCAAAGTGTCTCAAACAGGGGTTCCTGTAACAGGGAATACTGTACTAGCTACCAAGGGGACAGAAGCTCTCCCGGGGGACTGCGACAAAAACTTACCGGCCAGAGACTCCTCAATTCGGATTGCCGTCTCGCCATGCACTGATGGCATAACTAGTAGTTTATTGGAAGAATTTGAAGTTATTGAAAAAGAGAAGGGTCAAAAAAGAGCTGTATCTGAAAAAAAGTAAAGTTAGATGACAGCTTGCGTCTGAAATGGACTGTGTAGAAATCAGTTTGTACTGAGAAATATTTCAAGGCAGCGCGAGACCTGTTGACTTGAAGACGTTTCATCGCTTTGAAAGACAAGTTTATTATTTGTCTCTTCGCGGAATTTATGTTTTCTTTGGGAAAAAACAAGTGATTTTTTCCCCCTTTCATTGGACCGAATTTTACTGTGTAGTTCAAACATGGAATGGTTATCCTAAATTGTACTGACGATTCCAAGGGAACCAATGTAAGTACCAAGAAAGACTATTCCCTAACGCAATTTCTGAAGGAAGCTGAACTTTGGGATATCGGTACTTCAAAAGCGTCCAGAGTAGAAGCTGCTAAACGTTACTTTTCAGCAAATGGATTTTGCTTTCATTTTTGGAATCTCTCAGTCCTGAACTCTGCATCACAACGGTAAAGATAAGCTTGACTAAGTCGTATTTAAAACTCGAAGCTGCGTTATTTTACTTTTTAAACTGATCTCGTTTTTAGAAGATTTTGGATCTATTTTTTCCCTTCTTTCTTTCCGGGAAACACGGATCTATAGATCGCTTCATTCCAGGCGACACTCGCGCCAGCCTCTGTCATCCAGTCTAGACAATTTGTCGTGGCTTAGAGTCTCTAAGTAACCATGACGACCATCAGAAACCCAATGTGAATTTTGCAGAAAAATAGTAAAGAAAGAGGCAAGAACGGGATCGGCGAAGAAGGAGGGTTTTTCGATGTTAATATCTCTGCAGGGAGGAAATTCCCTCTATGAAAGACTTGCAATAGTGAGCAACAGAAAAGTCAGAAGAATATTGCAAGTCTAGAGATCCCTAAACAGAAACCCCTTTGCTACATGACATTCAAACCCGGCATGGTCTATTAAAAGTATCGTCTTGCCGGTGCTTTAACATCGACTATTTATGAAACCCATAGGCTTCACATTTCAAAGTGAACAGTATCTGTGAAAATAACCGTGTAAATAAGTACAATCAGAAGAGAAATATGGGCTTTTCCCAGGCGCTCCTCGTCTACGTCTTCGTGTCCATCCATCTTGGTGTATCTCAGCATTTTTTCCGCCTGCGTCCTTCGCCCAGCGAGCACCTCCCGGTGCCCGATCTCAAGGAAGACCCGGACCCAGAGTATGATCCCCGGGAGCAGGACCTCGCCGAGAGAACTTTGCGGAAAAAGCTCGGCAGCAACTTCGACCCCAACTACATGTCGATCACCCATCCCTGGCTGGTGAATCTGTCCACCCCTGAGCCGCCGAAGAGGCTGCCAGGACCGATGCCCATTGATATCAAAAAGCTGGATCTCTCCGAGACTCCATACGGAAGGCGGGTAAAAGTTGGCAAGAAGGCGCGCAGGAAATTTCTCCAGTGGCTGTGGACATACACGTACTGTCCGGTAGTGTACACCTGGAAGGACCTGGGAGTGAGGTTCTGGCCACGCTACATCAAGGAGGGCAACTGCTTCAATGAGCGCTCTTGTTCCTTCCCAGAAGGGATGTTTTGTAAGCCCGTCAAGTCAATCACCAAGACTTTCCTCAGGTGGTATTGCCAAGGATTTTTAAAACAGAAATATTGTACGTGGATACCGGTGCAATACCCAGTCATTTCGGAATGCAAGTGCTCTTGTTGAGTTTTCTATGGAAAGGGGGAGGGGAAACAGACTGGAAATACGGTTTCTATTGCACTGTTAACTTTCAAAAAAAAAAAAAGAAAAAAAAAAAAAAAAACAAGAGATGGGCTATCGTGTCATATCTGAGAGCATGGTAGCGAATCTATTTTTATATATAGCATTTTAATTAAGATACCAACATTGTACATATTTATGATTAAAAAGCAGCTATTTTTTTTAAATGAACAGGACCATATTTTATTTCAGCCCTGAAACGTGTTTTGGGGGAACGTAAGCACTTCAGAAAGAAGAGCTTTTATTTTTATGACAAACTGAAGGTGGACACGCGTAAACGTCTCCGAGAAGTTTTCGTTTCAACAGGACATTGATGCTGACTGATCTTTCACTGCAAAATGCTGCCTAGTTTTTTTTTGTATGATATTAATATTAATATTAATAATAATAATAATAATAATTGAAAAGTTGAGGATAAAAATATATAAAGGCGTGAACTCAGCTTTTGGAATACGTATAGTATTGTAGAAAGTTTAAACAAATCTGTACAATGTATTTATTATTTTAACGATTGTGACTATAGAACATAAGGAAAATAGAGTATACCAGTAATTATGGGAGATGTCTACTTGAATATTTCTAAAATAAAAAACGAAACATATCAGTGTAAATGTAATTACACGTTTTAGCAATAAAGTCTATCTTTTAAACGTTACTTCTGTCAAACTAGTTGCTTAACTTGTTTGTGTTTGCCTCAAAGAGCGGCGGGGGGGGTGGGTTGATGCTGATACTGAAGGGGCTGTTAAAATCAAGGTAAGTGTTTAAGTTTTCAGCTCGTGATGCCCGACGAACGCTGTTGCGTACACTGCAAACACAGAAACCGTGCAGTGACTCAGTTATGGTGCAGCGGATGAGGACGCATGAAATCACTGTGCCGCGTTGAAGCAACCAGCATCTCTCAGTGTTTCCTGAATGCAACATCACTCAGTATATTTTACAAAAGAAATAGTCACAGTGACCCATATGTTCTGATATATATACGCGCTATCCATTCCGTTACTCTGTACACAGCACAGAATACAGAGACGATTTAATGCACTGAAAACACGGTTTGGATAAATAAAACAATGGCTAGTCTATAACGACGACGTCAGTAGACAATGTTAATTTAAAAACCGAGTGAGGGGTAGGCCTAGTCTGTAAGATGAGAAATAGGCAATTAAAATGTTATTCAAAACAAGGGCGCAACTGGTTTGCTAGAAATGGAAACAGTGCATGACTTCATTCCAGCAGGGAATCTACTTCAATTGAGCTTTAATTGTTCCTTAAAAATACGTTAGTTATTTTACAGGGATCAACGTCATTTAGCGGCAGTTAAGAATTCATTTCAAGCGCATTTAATGGCATGTGCGTGTTTTAGCGATTCTGTTCCTATGGCCTGTGATCGTTATTAGTTTTGTCACTTGCTGTGTGGTTTTTATGACAGAAAAAAACTGGAGGGATTTGTTTAAGGAAAAAGGAAGCGTGCCAATCGGGGAGGGGGCGCTTTCCTCGCTGTCTGCCTCGCCTGATGATGTCTCGGGCTTTTGGACGCTCCGCGCTGACTCCCAGGCGCCGCTCAGCCGCCCCCTCTCGACTGGACAGAATGGAGCACTTGGGAAACACAGTAACCTTTTCAAGTTCAGCCTGGCGTATAACTATCAGCAGCGTGTGAAAGGAGCGCTTAGATACCCAACTGGAGAAGAACCCCTTTTTATTAGCTTATTATGTTTTATTTAATCGTATGTTTTCATTTGATCTCGGCACGCATTGCATCTTGTGTTACTGCCCTGCGTGCCTGGGGGACGACAAACTGTTAATAAACTATTTTCATGCTCCCTAGAGATCGACGTTTTATTGCAGGGTTTAGCTCACGGTGATACAGACGACCTTTGAGTGCTACTCTATGGTCCGCTTCTAAATTGAGATCCTTAACCCGTGAAGTGCCTTTTAAAAAAAATCATACCGGTTCACCCGCTTTTGATTCATCGCATCAAACACTTGGAGAAATTTCTGTTAATCCTTTTCTTGCCAGGAATATCCGGCGAGACAGTACGCAGCAAAATAAATGCTCGAATTCCTCTCTTTCCAGACTGTAAGGATGCCAATAATGTAACCACTAAGCTAAACGTTCATGACTTCTCTGAAAAGGAACATGTTAATAATTCATATGCTACGTGAATATCTTAAACTATAGGTTTTATAAAAAAAAAAAAAAACCGAAGAGCTCTATGTCCTACTAGTAGTCTATAGTCAGACCAGCGCGTTTTATTTATAGATCAGTTTACAAGTTCGTTGATTTATCAAAGGCTTCGGCTTGCGTTTTATGTGCTGCTTAAACATGTCGACAGTGGAAATTTATGTAAAATCAAATAAAGTGATGCTAAAATGAGCAGCTTTTATTTTGTAACCACATAGACTGATTTAAGTAGATATAGTATTAACCAGGATTAACGACTGCAGTTAATGAGAAAGAAAGTCCTCATTGAAATTCCTCACGCCATTGTGCCGTTCCGGGGGGTAGGCCTATGTCCCGCCATGGCAAGACTAGCCACCAGTTCCGTGCACGAACGATTACTTTTTTGAAGAAAGACAAAGGCAAATATAATGCACCTGTCATTGCGGTTTGAATGCTGCATGATAGGGCTGCGAATTAAGGGATGCGTTTTGAATAACGTGTGCAGTTATTCAGTGCTTAGCACCCTGCTCACCATTGTACAAGTTACATTTCTTAGTGCTTTACAGACTAAGTACGAACCCAAGCTCAGTTTTTGTATCTTCTGCTTTATAACACGGAGCAGATTTATTGTGAGAAACTCTACAAATCGGAAAAAAAGAAGAGGCATGTGCGTGTTCATAGTCAGGCCAATGGATTTAGTTTATTGCATAATTACGAAAGTCTTAAGTAATTTGCTGCACACTGTGTTCTTCAGGTGGAACAAAGAGATCAAACGTGCGTGGTCTGACCTAGGTTTGTAAGCGAACCGGGGCAATCTTGCCCAACAAAACTGCAAAAGGTTTTTGATCTGCAATCGGGTGCGACAAGCTTTTATCCTAGCTGGAGTTATATTTAAAAGAAGTCTGATCCTAAACGTGCGCTCTAATATTCCCAGGCGAAAAAGCCGTAGAACCATGCACTGAACGAAAACAGGTGCTTTTAAAAAAAGTGTTAACTTCTCATTTTATGTCGCTACTATATTTATGCGGTCAGATGAAACATCATCGAATGATTAAATTGCTTGGATACATTCAGAATACAAACAAATGGACTTCGATTAATTAATTGATATTACTAATACCTGTTGAAAACGGTTGAGAAGCTAATCCCCTTCAGAATGGAATTCTAATCAGGAGATAAGGAAAAATGTCATTATAGTTGGGTATCGGCATTCTGTATAGTGGGCTCTATATAATCGGTGATTATCATATTGGTGGGTAACACAGCGGTGCATTTGGTTGCTTCATACAGGTGTGGGCACAGATCAAATTCCTGTTGTGTCCCAGTGAAGGCTGCATGTGTGTCTTCCAGTTACTCAGCAACCTCCAGCCCCCACTTGTGCACTCGTATCACTTGGCGTCCTGCGATGGAACAACCCTCCTTATGCTCAAGGGCTCAATGGCGGCATCAGTTTGCCAACCCTGGGATATGAACCAGTAACATTCTGATCGCAGGCACAGAACCTTAGCCTGCTGGGTTGCACACCACTCCACAGTGCTTACTGGGTGAGCTGGAGGCTTTTCAACTGTTTCTTATAGTGAAATGTATGCAAAGCGTATCAGCTCAGTTATGCTTACTGTAATACTCTGGCATTCAATTCTTTATTTACACATAATGTATGTGTTGCCTATGTGAAGACCCCACTGTTCTTACAAATCACATGCTGACAGGAAATACACATGAATGAACGATAACTGGTACAAACACGCATATAATATTTTCATAGATAAAGAACATGCATAGAAAACCACCTACATTGGGGTTGGTACAGAATGTCAAAGCAATTTTTTTGCCAGAGGAATCAACTTGTGCCCTTCTGATTAGTTTGCGTAGGGAGTTGTTCTGGCTTCTATGATCACCTGCCTCACCTGTATTTTCTTATTTCATGGGTCTTGTTTCATATATTACTAAAAAAAGAACTTCAAAACATTTGAAGATTGTTGAAACGGAAACGCTTTTCATAATGAGCCTGGAATTCCCAGCAGCACTAATTCCAGGCAGTAATTGTTTCAAAATATTCCGGCGTCAGCTTTTGTCTCTTAAGCTGTTAGTTATGTCAAGGGTGTCACTTTGGCAAATGTTTCAGCTACAGTAAACAAAGGCGTTTGATATGTAATGGAGTTCAACCTCGTCCTGAGATCAAAAACACTTCAAAAACTCAAACCACATGCTCATCAGACAGGAGAGAAATCTTTGTACCCTACCAGTTAACATCCCGCAGAAGGTGTTTCTGCACTGACCTATGTTGCTGATTTGGAAAATTCCGTCTTTGTTCTTCCTCTGGCTTTGACGTGCCAACTTTCAAATAAAGGGTTTTGCCACTTTCCTCCCCCCATTACTGTTGAAATTCAAGGCAAAAGC
Organism: Hippopotamyrus pictus; assembly: GCA_026781145.1. Classification (NCBI taxonomy): domain Eukaryota; kingdom Metazoa; phylum Chordata; class Actinopteri; order Osteoglossiformes; family Mormyridae; genus Hippopotamyrus; species Hippopotamyrus pictus. The sequence continues at coordinate 20,531,748 of JAODLC010000100.1, read as the reverse complement.
TTGAAAGAGTTTTTGTTTCGCTCCTTTCAAATTAAAAGGAGTGCATAAAGTGGTTCAGTCTGATTGGATCAATTCGACAGATTTGTGCATTAGAAAGAAGATGCATGCCAGGGATTGGCATAATAGCCCGACGTTTACATTAACTTAATGCACTCTGTTCTTTCAGTGGCCTGTTTATAGCATTTCCCTGCAACCGAACAACACTTTATCCGCATTTTTGCCATATGGACATCATCTCCTGCAGGGTTTATTCTTTATATATCTGCCTTCCTGTGGCCCTGACTAAGAGTTCCTTGATTGGTAGATATGGTTTGTTATGCAATAATACAATGCAGTAAACAGTGTTACTTTTCAGTGTCTTTAAAATGATGCAGATTTGAATATTTGTACAGGTAGCTGAAATGTAGCATCTATGTCGCTAAACATTCCAGATTATTTTTAAAAGCTCGACAGTGTTTTAAAGCTCCATCAGCCATCTCTATTAGTTAAGACGAATATCTGTGATTTGCAGGTAAAACATGCAGATGATTCTGGTTAGATGCTGCCATGCTTGTCTAGCCCCGTGTCCTGCTCTACTCGCTTGCCTCGTCTCCAGGCACACGGTCACATGCGATCTGAACTCCAGACAAACCGACACAGGATACATAGCCACCGAAACCGATGCTAAATAACAGCATGTATAAAGCAGGACTCAGCAGAAAGGAAATTATTGATGATGACAGGGTATTAGATGCAATAGAGCTCACGGTGATTAATATAGTCGCGGGCTACGACCTTGAACGCCATCTGATTGGCTCCCTAGGAATTCCACCCCGCCTTTGGCTGCGGTTTGGGGGTGTCTGAGCGGGGGTGTGTGGTCCGCTGACGGCTGCCCGGTGGTCTGTGGACGCCTTTCAAAATAGGGTCACCCTTGCAACTTTCTGCCTGGTTGGCTTCTCGACAGACGGAGCGCAGTCCATGCTCCTGAGTTTGCACCCATGGGGGCCTGGTATCTCAGTGCTGCACATCCTTTAGTGCAGACATGCGGCGTGACATGCACGCTTGTGATATGCAAGAGACGGCTGAGGTTTAATGACGCAGCCCCTACCCCTTCCCTGCTGTATAGCTTTTAAAAACCGTGCAAAGTCTAGCTAGTAGCTAGACTCTGTTAACCAGTCACTCATCACCCGTATCTGAAGTGTTAATCTGCCCAAGTTTGCCTTTCAGTCTGTCTACAGAACTCGTTGAAATTGGGGGGGGGGGGGGGGCGGTGGTGTAATAGCGTGCCTTTTATACCCTTTCCTTACACCCTTTCTTCAAAATCATTGGCCAAATATGTGCAAGGTAATTAAAACAACACTGGCTGAGTTATTTAAAACTGTGCACAGATCCTATCAAAAATAAGGGAATTAAAAATGTTTCTGTTAACATCTCACTGAATGGGGAATGTAGTGAGGAGAATGAAATCGACAAAAGTGAATAAAGACTCTTAATTGGCCTTGTGTGAAAAGGGGCGGGAATGTTCATTAGCCCTTGGACTAGCCATGTATTCATGAAATGTGGTCTCCATGGTTACCACTCCGGTTTCACACCTGCCTGCGTTCCTTGTCTTAATAGGGTTGTGCTAATTTACATTTCAGTATGTCGTTCTGAAGATATTTTATATAGTAACAACATTCTTTTTTGCTTTGATTTACTCAAAATAGCATCAGGACTGATCATACATAAGAGCTACATGGAACAATACACATCAGAATATGGTAAACAAATTCCATTAAAAACAAATATACTACAGTAGTGCACAAAAAAATGTAGAAGTGGAAAATCCACGACGTAAACATACATCAGTGCTAGGATGTCTTCCAAATTTTACTTCAATTTGAAAAATGTCTCCTAACTGCATATTTCAGATTTAAATAATTCCTTCCATCTATCTTTCAGCAGCTTGTCTTGTTCAGGCTCACAGGCTATGCCATTTTCAATAAACATTTGAAATAAATTTTAAATTGTACAATATGGGTTTTCAAAAATGCATCCAAATCGATCTATGTTATTAGAAGTGTGTCTTTATCTAAAAACAGAGTTCTTCTAAGTTTTGTGTAATTTACACTGGTGTAAAGAGACTGCTTGGGTTCCTGCTTGCAGACTGACATGTCTTGGGTTAGACGCCTGCCTGGGCCATTCATTCTGGCAACGTGCAGCGCAGACGGTGGCAAAACCTCGCAGACTGCAAGCCTCTGGATTCAAAGGGAGCACCGGAGACGTGTCGTTTAATTCGCTCCCTTTCATTTTTCCCACAATAGAAATTTCACTTCCACCCAGCTAATTGCTTGTGCCTTGAAGCTTCGCTTCAGCTTTTGCTTCAGACCTGCGGCGAAGCCTTTGGGAGGCAGAGCGTGCGCGGATTCAACTTCGCCTTTCGGCTGCATTGTGGGAAATGATTGCGCATTCACTGCACTCCTGAGAGGGGGACAAAAAGAAAGAGAAAGTGTGCAGCACTTCCTTCTATTTTTTTTCCCCCCCCCTGGCACAAAGAGGGGGCTGAACAGGTGAAAATAACTGGTCCCATTGTGTCCGGCCTGACATAGACTGCTGGACCTGATGTTCTGACGCCGGGCTGTCTGTCTTATTCAACGGAGGTGGTCTTTTCAGAGCCAGAGACAAGGGCACATAGTGAGGAGAGGGAGGGGTGCCGGGAAGGGGACTGAGTGCAGAGGGGGCCGGCATGCCGGTGGCAGGTTACCAAAAACAGATCCCCGCACAATAGGCGGGGGCATTCCTGGAGTAACCTCCGAACACCTTAGAGGAAGCCGTCGGATTTATTAGTGTCAGTGGCCGACGGGGGGGCTGACGTCCTTTGTCCTCAGGAATTAATCAAGGTGCCTCGACAGACCTGGAGCTGCCCGCAACCCCCCCCCCCGGGGAATCGGCCAATCGGGAGACGGTCACTGGGATGGCAAATGGGAGCCGCGTGAAGGGGGATGCTCGGGGCAGTGTGTGGGGCTGAAGAGATTTAGGGAATGGGAGGCGCGTGGAGGGGGGGGGGGGGGGGAG
>JAODLC010000100.1:20506479-20522334 GCA_026781145.1 Hippopotamyrus pictus | reverse complement strand
GGGGCCACCTGCTGGCAGGCAGGTTATCTGGAGCGCGTGGAGGTGTGGACTGTGCGCTCCACTGGAGCGCTTCCCCTGGAAAGATAAGAGGAGGTAGGCTGAGAATCTCCTGCGCCACCGTGATGGATGGAGCTAATTTAGCGGGATGCGTCTGGCGCAGGGTGACCGCTGCGATTTATCTTGCTGGCAAAGCGGAGCGGCGTAAGGGCGGGAGACTGAAGCGGGCTGGGTGTGTGAGGGAGGGAGACGTCCACAAAGCCGCATGCAAATTGGATCAGGTCGTTATTTATGGGTTTATGTAATTACCTTCCGGGCGATTCGGTTTGCCGGCGGCTCCGGGCTACCGTGGGGACGGTCGCCGTGGCGCTGAAGGAGAGGGTCCCTTTTGTCGAGCTCTCGCGGGTGACCCCCGACGCGACTTCGGAAGGCCTCAGCCTCGGCCTCAGCTGGCGCAACCAGGTGGAGGTGCCGCGTCGATCTCTACAGCGCTCCTGCGGCGCGGGTTGGCATCTCCCCGCGGCCTACTGGGCCTCTGAGTTTTTAAGGCGAAGACGACCCCCCCCCCCTCGTGTGCTTGCATAACACGTAACATTCATTAATGATTCATGCAGAAACAAGGTTTCGATTATTGTGAGCGATCCCAGCGTTCAGGCACAAACAAGACGCTCTTACTGGAAAAGGGAACATAGGACTCCCAAAAGTACAGGACTTCCACCTAAGATGGAAGGTTTTTGGCATAGATACGCTGCATTTGCAGCGATGAGGTGCATAGTGACCTAAATCCATCTGCGTAGGACTCACTTGCCCATCATGTCTTGGTGGGATGTATTTGGATTCAGCCGCTGCGGTTATATGATGAATAGGTCATAAGTTGTCATAGCGGAGTAGCACTAAACGCAGTTTTGCTAAGAATGAAGAAGAGCCACATCTCTACTGTGTGAGATCTGGGATCTGAATGAAAATGAAAGATGGGCATATTCTCCTGCTTTTTTTTTTTTGTGACCACAGACAGAGGCAGCGACGGCAGACAGTGAACGGAGCAAAGGCTGAGACGTAAATTAGGAGTCCCCAGACCGTCAGGAAATCCGTTGTTGTCGATCCCATAACTCCTGTGTTGTCGGTGGATTACGGCGCTCGCCGTGAAATTCAGGCCTCCTCCTCTGAGCGAATCTCCAGCGCTGAGTGCGGGGCCATAATTTAGCAAGCAGGCAGGTGGGCTGCGGGCGGTTAGCGCTCTGCCCCCTCCCCCAAGCCCCCTCTGCTCTTCAAGACCTCCTCTACACTCCTGTCATACATGCACTCGGCATGTGTTTGTGTGTACAAGGCCAAACACCTTTTTTTTTTTTGTTGGTTGGCCTCTGATAATGTAGGAATCAAAGCCAGTACAGTGAGGTAATTAATGTACCTAAACGTGGCCTCAGTCCCTGCTGGTGGGCAACATGGAGGAGAGGAATCGTTCAGCACTTGCGATATTTTCCATTTAAGGTCCGATCCCAAGTGAGCAATTTGAGCAGTAAATACAGCAAGAATGTTGATCTTCTTAAAATGGAGTCAAGGGAATCCAGCACTGTGTACAGGCCCTCAGAAACACACACCCAGGATAGATGGTACGAAATTTTGAGGGGGAGTTAGGGGATGAAGGCAGGAATGTGTTCTGTCCCCTGTGCATGATATAGTGGAGGTGTTGAGATTGATAGCCAGGTTTTCTCTCTGTCACCTCCACAATCAGCGGTGTTAAAATCTGTTCTGCCCTTAAACTGAACGTGACAGAATGGGGGGGGGGGGACAATAATTCAAAGAGACAAGAAACAGATTTTCTTGTCTCATTCGGGCCACTTACAGCTGAACTGTGCATTAACTTCAGCTTTATATCTATGATTTGCCTTTTCATTTACTTGCTGGGTGTTTCTGATTCCCGCAATGCTGTCCTTTTAATACCTTCCAGCTGCTGCTGCCGGCCTCGTTTGCCATCTTTCTTCTCGCTTGTTTAGATGCGTACAGTATTTGAGGAGTAGTCTACTGTATAGGGTCAAAATGACCAAATGCAGCTAAGTCTCCTGTAAATATGCCCTTTAAAACCAGGGTTCAAAGCGTAGCGAGTGGCACAAATCCTAAGTGTGTACATTACTCATGTAATACTTGAAAATGTGTGAATTTGTGAGGCTGAATTGTAAATAATTTTATTTATCCTTAATGTTTTCAAGAAACACAACAGTGTGGGGGGAAAAAAATCATTTGTGGTCCCATTAATGGCTGTCGAGTCATACCCCTGCGTGCACTTCATATGCAGAAGCCAATTTATATTTTTTTAAAGTATGTAATATGAATCAGGTCGGCCTTAAAGTTCCTCCGTGCCTCTAAGCGCCATATACCCCGTTTCAACAAGTGCCGTGTTTCGTGCCCTCTTTACGAGCGCCATATGGCTGCCAGTGAAAACACGATCTACGTCGTCTTTCGTTTTACCGTGATCACATCTCCACGGCTTTTTGTAACATTCAGGGGGAGGGGGGGAAACTGTGGTTTCCCTGTTACTACAATAACACAGACTACATATCTATAAATATAAATATTCCAGTAGGACGCTTTCCTTTCTAACATGTACATAAATTTCACTTTTATTTAGGTTTTATTAATTATTTCAGGCAGTCTATCTTTTTTTTTTTTATCTCCCAACACGGCACGGAAAGGATACAAGATCCAAGCGTTGTTTTGATGTTAATTGAATTAATATGGACTCGATGGTAAAGTTGTGAATTGCCTCCACCTTTCTCTCTCTCTTTCTCCCTCCGTCTCTCTCTCTCTCTCATTCTCTCTCTCTCTCTCGTTCTGTGCGGTTTCGACTATAAGCCACGGGGCTCTTGTGAGCAATGTTTTCAAAGTCTGGAATTGATTTTAATGGGGAGTATCCTTCGCCCGCTTTTCAACCTATGGATCTATTGGGGCTTTCATACTCGGTTTAAACGCAGCAGCCGAGCGCAGTTTCTCACCTTATTGCTTTGTCCGCGTCGCTCAAGACAGCTATCAGCGTGGAGCAGTAAATGCAGTAAGGGCTGTAAACTGTGCTTTTACTGCCTAAACTTGCCGGCAGAGCTATACTAATTGTGACATACACAAGTAAAACAGGGAGAGAGAAAAAACACTTTTCGTCGTTTGGGTGGTTTTATTTTATTTTTACGATTACATTATATTTTCAGTTTTTAGATTCCAGTGGCTGGATTGTCTGTTTTTAAATTATTTTTTTTCTAAAAAGGAGTTTTATTTTAGGAATTGACACATCATTGGTAAGTTTCCACACGCGTTCCCATTACCGTGTCTGTTATTGTAAACTGGAAATAATTTCATGGGTTAGGAAAACGTTTTATTTTAAGCGTCTGTCATTGCGAGTTAATTTTGGCAAACAAAATAACTGCTGACTTGATTTTATATTAATTGGCATATCTGTATTAACCGTGGAAGTGCATTGTTACATGTTAAAAGAAAACAGTTTTTTTGGCATGCGTAGCACAGCATAAAACATAAAACATGCATTTATTTAGAAACGTGCACGATCACACAAACTTTAAAAATGAAGGTGTCCTGTTCAGGTTATGAAGAGGCCATCTAAATAGAATTTTATCCATTAAGATATTAAAGCCATATTTTCTTAGGAAAAGAAACTAAACGTGTATCTTCACGTACACTAAATGAAACTGTCGGTGATTGACGTGTACACGGCAATATTGGCGAAAACGTCGCTTTTTCATGTTCTTACAACATTATTTATTTAATCATTATAATTGCGCTGCTGTAATTGCACGTTACATTAAACTTGCACGACTCATGTAGTGATCGTACGGACGAGAAGGGCAGGTGTAACCTATAATCCCTGAAAGCGGGGTATAAACTTAAGAAATGTCCCGTTAACTTGGTTTTCATGTCGAGGGGAGTATAAGCTTAGCGTAAAAATCCTCCGACTGAGTTGGATCAGTCAGCGTCCAGTATGTGTTTTTGTAATTATTCCTTGTAGACCCAGAGAGCCGTGCCAAACAAAGCAACACCTTGCGGCTCCTACTATTAATTTGCCGAAGCTAGCAAGGCCGAATTTCTCAATCTCTTGTGTTTGACTTGTCGGCATGCCGAGCTTGTTTCGCCGGATTTGAACGTATGATTTCACTGCACATTAGTTGGATAAATATGCCAATAAACACTGAATGAAAAAAAGGACAAAACGCAAGGTGAAGATAAGACAATTGAATGTTTTTCATCTTATAAAAACAATAACTGATTTGTTCTGTTATGCAATACACGTATTTTATTTTCAAAGCAATTTTTTTTCTAAGAATCGTGTCGTTACTTTTAATTTTAAAAAGCTATGAATATGTGTGTTCGGAACTATATATTTTCGAATTGCCAAGTTAGAGGTACAATTATCCAGTTAAAAAAAAAAGTGCGATAAGATAATTTGATATCTTTTTCTATTTTTTGACAATCGGTGATACGTAAAAAAAAGCAATCCGAGGTTTGAACAATTACTTTGTGTAATTAATCTTAGTATAATTAATCGACTCAAGGACTAAATTAACCCCCTCTGACTGGTATTAACCTGTTAGAAAGGGAATTGTTAATGAGATCCCCGAACTACTCATTCAGTGAAGACTAGGGAATTTACTCAGTGAATTTCGTGCCGGAGAGTATTTTAATAATCTGTTACTACACCTGTAATTTATGTTGGAGTCAGTCCCACATTAGTGTTTGAAATGAAATTGGAAACCAATAGCACTGTATCAGATTTTCAATTCAGGGAAATATTTATTTATTTATGTGGCTGTCTGATGGTCACCTACAACTGTCAGATCAGATATTTATATTTACAAATGGACAACAGCGATAGGCCAGAAAAAAGATTCACTTGGGCCTGAGTACAGGGCTCATGAGAAATATTTTGATGAATGAACAAATATTTTGGTGTATGGATTCTTCAGTTTACTGCAAATTGTACTTACTGCAAATTGTAAGTTGTGCTTCAGTTAATTATACTGGTCTTGACAACAAAGAAATGAGACATTTTTTCCCCCCCCGGAACACACCCCTTGACAATGGAGAGGGATGGCTTGCATTCTTGCCGCGTCTCTGGTCATCAGCTTCTCTGCCGATATGGCGCGTGTGCTGTGAGCCATCAGCGGGGCCAGGCTCCCGCATGCGGCTGGCCGAAACAGGTGCGGTAACATCAGCCTTTGTGCCGAGTCAGTCCTCCGCTTTCACACCCCATGAATGAGGTGCCGGCGACACATGGAATCGCCTTCTGAGACGGCGATTGATTCGTAAAATAGATCCCAGCTGATTAATTGATACGCTCTTTTATTTCCTGACCGAAATCCCTCATTAGTGGCAGACGTGTCAGATGCAGGCCGACGCCCTTGCCTTCCCATGCGGTTCGTAATAATCAGCTGCGGCATGCCCGTGCCTCTCCGCTTTGTGCCCCGAGCCCCGGGGGAGGCTCACCCCGGCGTGGCCTCCGCTTCTGCTCCTCTCCTCGCCGTCTGTCGCTACCTCTGAGCGCCGAGTGGCGGTGAGATGATCTGACCGGCTTTGTGAGCGTTTAGGGATAGGGGAGCACCTCTCCTGTCGCCCAGCCGAGCCGTAATGATGCCCCCGTTGGACGAAGGAGCCTTTTGCAGCCCCGAGCAGGTGACGGGGGCACGGGAAATCCTCCCCCCCCACTGTGCTCTCTGGTGGAGCAGGTCATTGCCCCTTTTTGAAACAAAAGGCTTCTCCCCGTTTCTTTGGCATGCGCACACATTACGGGAAACATCACCTCATGTAAATTATTCTTTCTTTTTTTTTTTTCGTTTTACTCTAAATCCTCTACACCCCCACCTGCCTTCATTGTCCCCGTGACTTTCTATTAGGAATAAATAGTTTTTCAAATTGGGGGCCTTTTGAAAAGCTTAAGTGATATTATGTTGTACTGAATTCTATAGTTTAACCATAAAATGATGGTTTGTGATGAAAAGTAAATTGATATAATCGGGTCATAACTAACTGGAAGGCTGGAGTACTTTAATTAACTGGGAGTCTCCTTACATTTTAGGCATTCTCAGCATCATGAGGGCTATTACTCAGTGACACTGCGTAAACGACTGCGGTAGGTTTAAATGACAAGTGCCACTTTCTGTCTGCGATCAGTGTACGGCTTATTGTCTGTGAAGGAGTCTTTGTTTTGTTTTTTTTAGCTAATCATCATTAGTCATTGCTGAACCTTGCAGAAGGTCACTTCCTGTGAAATCCGTGCTGGATGTCTCATCCCAGTCAACAGTGGTTCCGGGCTTGGCTAAGTGCGTGTGTCATCTTCTCAGATTTCCTCCAGATGCTGCGGATACGCAGGATAACCCAGGTTGCGTGCTCGACACCCTTTCCTTCAGTCTTTACTCTCCATCCCATCAGGGTTTGCTATTCCTCTCTGGTGTGGCAGACACACAGAGCTGGGATGTTTCTCTTTACTCCCCTTTGCATTTCGCCCCCTTTCACCGTTGGCATTCTGGCCGCCTCATTTGTCACACATGCTTCAGACTCGCGGCCGACCACAGACCCCAGTCGTTTCCCTTCCCCTGGCTTCAGCACGCACTGGACATGGAATGCTGGTAACAGGTTGTGAACATAATCCAGTTCAAGGTTTCCAAAGGGTGTGACTACAATTCCCGGCCAGTTTATGCACACAATTACCCGATTCGGATAAATAGGAAATATGTCTGCCCAGTTGCCGCGGTCGCCCGGAGACCGCGAATGCGCCGTCGCTTTCAGATTGGGAAAGTACCGTTTCCGTTTGGCTTGCTAAATCGGCTCGATTGAACACAGCAGAAAATGCTTGTTGGGGGGGCTGGGGGCAGAGGATGGGAAAGAGGAGGGGGGTTTAATGACTCCAGCTTCTTTTGAAAAGTCCTGGCACGCTCAGCAGTGCACGTCGGTATTTGAGAGCTTAATAAAATGATTTGCGGTTTCCCCCGGAGTTCAAAGCCGGCCGAGCCACGCTGCTCGCGACACACTTGTGCAATGGAAAATGCAGCCTTCCTGTTGGAGTGCTGCAGAAACCACAGGCTGCCTACGGCAGCACCGAGCCGGAGCCCTTTGGGGGCAAGGGGAATGCGAAAAGAAGCAGTGCCTGGTGGGCTACTTTCACTGATTTACATCCGAAACACCTGGCCGCTGCCCCATGGTCAAACCCGCTTCCCACTTGCAAAACCTCTTCTGGAGAGGGAATCCCACTTTACCAGCAAGAATGGATGAAATGAATCCGGGAACTAATGATTTGAAGGGAAGGGAAGGGAGCCAACATAAGGGAAAAGATTGCTGGGCTCCAGAGGCTTGTTTTCATTTTGTGAAATGATTGGAAATGTTAAAGCTGAGACGTCAAGAGGCATGTGTCATTCCTGCACTTCTGTCATCTTATGGTGATGTAACTTTGCATTTATGCAAAGCAAAATGGCTGGATGCAAACATGCTCTATAAATCAGTGTAGTTACTGATCTATTGTAACTTCAGTAGAAATGTGAAGGGTGGCCCAAATCATGAAGAGTTGAAAGTCTAGTTGGCTATACAGAAATAGACGGTGATCTGTGAATCTGTTCCAGCTTCCTTTTAGTGCGGAAGGAATATGGCAGTGCAGGCCTCTCTGTAAGCTGCGTTTCTGCGATGTTTTCGGCAACCATCCACCCAAGAGAACTGACCAACACGTTCCTTTCTTCAGGATCTATCCATGGTGCTGAATTCCTTCTGTGGTCACAATCAGTCATTTCTGCCGCTGGATGCTTGACATGTTTACATCATTGCAAAATTTTCTGTTTATTTGTGTTAGATTGTTTAATCTCGAGTGTCACTGATACAGAGATCAGAAGAGTCCTCATAGAGAAATAACCTGGTTTGTATCATTCCTTGCATTGTGACACCCCAACTTTCTTACCTCTTCTTGGTTTGGGCCACTTTTCTTATGAATTCTAAAATTGCTTGAAATTTGAAGTCACATTTTGTACCTTAATGTAGTGAACCTGTGACCTTGGTATGCTCTGATATTACTTGGCAAATAGAGACCTCTTGCTTTTTGTAATTTTATATTGATAGAAATGCAACCAAGACTTTCCTCAAAGCCTAGATTGAATTGCTACTAAAATAGATGAGTACTTACCCAGATTTACACTATGGATTAGAATTACTGTCTAAGTATAGAATTAAGTGTTTTACTGAGGGAGTTTCCTGTGTACCAGATCTCATTAGGTCACATGGCTGTTTGTTTATTTAGGATTGTCAACCTGCGATGTGTTTCCACGTGACTCTTACCCAGTATCATCAGGTGACAGGTCTTCGCGGTGTTTCCATCGGCAAACAGGCCTCAGCATTTTTTTCAGTCGCCTTCCAGGAAAAGTCCTGAAGGTCATCCAGAAGAGTATCACCATTCAGTGTTGTACCAGATAACAGATTCACAAGTAACTATGCTAAGAGGTTTGCGTGGCAGAAAGCCCAAACCCTTTCTTTCTGTTGCATGTAATTTACGTTCTGGTTTATTTGGTTAATCTAAATGTGTTAAATATTAGTGTTTTGGCTGTTTCTCCTATTTTAAATTTGTGTACTTGCATCCAAGATAAACTTGGTGCACTACCCCATCTGTCAGGTTTATCATTTTTTCTGTTACTCCTTCAGCACACTCATGTACAGTATCACCTGGAAGCTCATCTTCTCAGTTGTCCCAGACGTGTCTGAGGAGTTCCCATGGATGTTTCTCAGTCATTCATCCTCGGCACTGGAATCGGGAGCCGGAGAAATGGGTTGGGGGGAGCCCCCACATTTTTGCATGGGCGTTCTCTCCGTCGGAGCAGGAAGAGCGGAGCGCAGAAAATATTTTAATGAGTCTAGGGTTTGTGACGCCGCCTGCCAGCACACAGTGGCATATGTGAGTGTGTGGGATCACAGCGCAGTGGAAGACGGGCCAGAGACAGCACATCTGGCGGAGTGGCTGCCTTCACACTCCTCGCAGGTCGGGTCTGCTTGAAGTTTACACCAAGCTCGGTGACGCACCAAGTATCTGCAGATATGCTTCCGGCATGGAAAGCAAGTTTCTCGGAATACACGCCGAGGAAGGAAAACTTCAGCGCCAGGTTTTAAGCTTTTGAGGGTGTCGGCCTGTCTGTGATCCAGCGGCTTGCGGGCCCCTCGGGCTGTGACCACGGTGTCCCTGCCTTCCTCCTGGCACTCATCAAAGGATACAGTTGGTGTCTGTCCGACTGTCCCCAGGCTGGGTTTGCGCCAGTTGAACCCTGGCCTTTATTACCTGAGGAGTTTTCCCATCAATGGAGACTTCATTTATCCATCTGGAGGCTTTAGGAAATGCATGAGAAGTAACGGGGTGTAGCCAGTTTGGCATGGAGGATGTTTTGCGTGAGCATGAACCAATAATCACAGCAGCTGAATAAGTCACTGCTTTTTGTGTAAGATAGTTACAGAACTTAGGTTATCCATAACCAGCTTATTCACTTGTAGAGATATTTAAATGTATTGACAACATTCTTGTAACCAGATGCCTGGTCGGTGCAGAGTTCTGTTAGGAGTTGACAGCAAAAGGGATAAATTAATTTCATCTGGTTGCTGATGGTCTTTGGTTGAACCCCCTAGTGCCTGGTAAAGCTGATTATAGCTCAACCTGGGATTACGTGGGACCTTAGGCCAGTGGGGGGCTCGGACTTGCCTTCACACAGGTTCAGCTGGTCAGATCAACAAAGAGAGGATCCAATTATGGGGGGGGGGAGGGGGGCGCACTTCCTGCTGCCACAATGCGAAATCTTAGGACAGGGTGTGGGGTTCCTCAAGCTGTCTGTCTTCCCTCTCTCTCTGCCCCGCTCCCAACGCAGGGAATGCTTCTCAGCACCCCTTGTTATTTTAATCTCTTAACTATGAGAGGCGGAAAAAAAAAAAAGCCAAAAAAAAAAAAACGCCCTGAAAGAAAGGAAAAGAAGCGCAACGTGGGATGATCTCCTGGTGACAGGCGAAGCTGAAAAAACGTTCTCCGGAATTTGTCCGTCAAGACCACCCTCCCTCTGTCCCTGCCACCCCCCAGCTGAGTCCCAAGTGGAGCGCACTCGATACCCAGAAGAACTCGGATAACTTTCAAAATGTTTGGAAATTGTTGGCCTATACGGTCGTCTATATGGAGCCAGTTAGCTTCACTGCCCTGGCCATCCCTTCAAAATATTTGGTTTTTACAGGCATAGACATGAGTGTTAGCTAAACATAAGGATCTGACAAAATACCTGTAATATCAATCCAGACAGTAAAAAGCTCTTATAAATTCAAATGATTTAAGTATCACTCAGTAGAACTGAAAAGCTGAACCAGCGATGTGTTCTTTAATTTGGTCACATTTAGTTTTTTTACAATTGCAAACAAGAATTTTCCATTATTGATGTTTCTAGAGATGTTCCCTTTTTATGGAAGGTAAAACGGTTCCATGGGTGTTCAGCCGAAGTGGGAATCAAATGTGTTTGGTCTAATTTTTCTTTATTTTATCTATACTTTTTTGAGATTTTTCAAATATTTCGATATCGCCACTGCGTAAAAGCAGTACATTACAGTGATTCTGTTTTGAACGCATTTTTAATGTTTTGAAGACAGTATGCAAGCATGTGCAAAACGTGCTATAAATACATCAAGTTTTGCTGCTGGAGTTTGAGTGAGTTCACTGTTTCCTGAAAAATTATTTCAGTTTTACACTATTTATGAGTGATATACCCACAGTTAAGGTATGATCAATAGAGATGAAAGTATGTTTCATTTTTCAAAAATGTAACTATGGTCATAAGACCAAATATTTAACCATCCAAAAAAAATAACTGAAATCGCAGCCCTTCCCCCGCGTTTCCAGTGCACTGCCTGTAAGGTCAGGAGACACTGTGACATGGCTGACATAGCTCAGAAGTCAGTGTTCCTGGTAGCCGCCCACGTTCACGTCTCTGCCTTTCCCTTTTTTGCGTCTGGTTTGCCCTCAAATATCGTTTCTGGGATGAGACAAGAGAGGGATGCATCACCGAAGCTCGGAGCAACTAATCGGGAGCCTTCCAGCTGCTGCTCCAGCCCCCCGAGGAGCAAACCACAAACCGGCAGTGTTGAGCCCCCCCAAAGCGGAAGGCTCCTTACTGTCCTATCGGGTCTGATTCCCCTGAGCAGTCATGGAAACATTAAGATTTCAGAAATTACACACTGGCATCATAAACCTGATTTATGTATCAAAGTTTGGGCACACAGGTCATTTAAAATTTCAGCTTTTTGTCGTAAGATTTGTTGTCTGGAGTTCCTCTCCTTTTTTGATTGTTTACATATAATTTTCTGTTGCTTCTTCTGGACTCTCCCACTTTGACACTATTAACATATTTTTTCTTGGTGGCAGGGGGCTGTAAAAGTTGTATTAAACAGTGGTGTTGGGATTTTGGTTTCTGTTTACACTTTGATGACAGGAACAGACTCTCGGGGGCAGTAAGAAATAACTTGCGAACGGTTGTGTATAGCTCTCCATATTTGGGCATAGATGGCCAGTTGAAGGCTACTCCTGTTGTCTTTGAGCTCCGTCAGTCTCCGTTTCCCCCTCTCTGCTTCTTCCTCACAGCCACCCCCAACACATGCATCCGCACACACACATACTCGATTCCCCTCCTCTTTCCCTCTCCTCTCCCTTTCTCCTCTGCCGCTCATTAACGCAGTGCTGACGGAAGCTTGGGGAATGCTAATTAGTTGCTAATTATATCAGCGGGGTCCTCTGCAAGCCGGTATCTCTGACTCCCGTGTCCTGGCCCGGCCGTGGGGGGGGCGGCTCTTTGCACAAGGACCTGGAGGCACGCAGGACACCCTCAAGCCTACCCACCGGGACACCTCCCTCACACACACACACACACACACACACATGCATTGTGGTGGAGAATGGCTTGAGGCGGTGTTGTGCACTGTCGGGTCGGGGGGGGGGAGGGAGGTTGCTGTTGGCCGGCCAAATGGGAGCGTTCTCCTCCGCTTTGACAGTAGCTATGTTTGGGCCCAATAAAAAAGAAAGAAAGAAAGAAAGAGAACTTACTTTCGCTTTTGAAGTGGCGGGGCACCCTTGATGGGCCGTCTTTGTTCCAAAAGAGAAGGGCAGGCACAAGAGGGAGAGAAATGGTAAGGGTCTGATTCTAGGGGGGGGGCATAGTGGAAGAGCGAGGTGCTGCATAATAGGGTTGCTCATTGTGGTTTTAGTAAATACTTAGAAGTGGGACCAGGACGGGGGGCTTGGCCCTTCGAAGCTACTCCTGACAACCTGGGAAGTGAGCAAGAAGTGATGAGAGCTGGGGGGGGGTGGGGGCTGGTCCTTGACATTACTCGCGATACAGAGACATGGGGTGGGCCAGGGGGAGTGCTGCATTCCCCAATTAGGACCCGCTCTGCTGTGCGATCGGCACTAGGTTCTCTGAAGTGTATTTTTAGGGCTCGTTCCACCAAGGCTGATTATCATTAAAGCTGTCGTGTGAAAATGGCCCTGCAGTGCGAGGGAGGGGTAACGGGCCGGGGGTGTTAAATGGGTTTTAACCTCCACCGCTCACCTTTCCCATCCCGGGACCAAGATGGGTGCTTAACTGTCAGAGAGTGTCGCCCTCGGCAAACTCAGCACCGTATGTGGACAGCTGTTTGGTGCCGTGAGCTGAAGACTGCAGAAATGTCACTGCTGCCTCGAAGCGTGAAACGTGTAATCAGGAGGCGGGGCTGCCCAGAGTTTGTTACTGCTAATTTCAGGTCAGATTTTGCTAATTATGTCCTCAGAAGGGCAGATTCCAATAGGGGAGGGTCCATTTTGCCCCGTTAGACAGTTGGCTATCGCCGAGTGTGCTGTGAATACCATAAGCTTCTTGTTTTCCGACCCTTGATTTTATTTAGCTTTTTGTAAAGCGTGCTGGCAGGCTGAGGCCCGGATCTCACACAGACCTGGATTATCTTGTGACTTCTCCGCAGCTCTGGAGAGGTACGCGCCTGACTGGAATCCCACACAGAGATTTGAACTGAGATGCTGAATGGGCCGCGTCATTGACATTCACCAGGAGGCCGGCCAGCCACCCCTAGCGTCTCTCGCTGCAGCACAGAGTGTGCTGTTTCCGCGGTCCGCTTCAGCCACTGGCTGTGTGCCTTTCGGCCGCACCGGAGCAGGCTAGCTATGTGTTAGCGGCACGTAGCCGGCCGGGGCTCAGAACTAAAATTCCCCCTCCCTGAAAGAAACATGGGGGAGGTTCTTTCCGATCTGGAAAAAAATTAGCATGACTGGGTATCAGATGTGAGGGAACCGCGGGCAGGCGTGACGGGCGCCTTGACCTGATTCTTACTCCATTTTGCTGATGCTAAATGCGTTTTGATAAAAGTTCAGCCTAATATTTTAAATGGGCTACTTTAAATGCGCTTGCTGGGGGCGATGATCACCCTAGCGGGTGACTCTGCGGATGGAGGATGACTTTGAGTCTGGATGCTGTATAGGCCTGCTGACTCGTATGTGTCCAGATGCTCTACTCAACCCCATGCTGTCACGTGCCCACATAAACCCATTCCTCAGACACAGAGTCACCTAGGGATCATTTTTTTTTGCCCTCAGCACTTTGTTTATGACATTTTAATGCTCTTCTTGTCATGCCCTACATTACAGGATCCTCCCTGTGCACTCCTCAGTACCAGATGATTCATCTGTACACTACTCGAGGGCTGTTTCCTTTTTGCCGTCATTGACCTGATTGCAAAGCTATCGTAAGGTTTGTGACACGAGGGTATCCAGGCACACCAGTGCGTTGTCCATCATCATCACACAGAAGAATGCTGCTGAAGTCCTTGGCTAACAGTAATTCACACTGCACTGTTCCTGGCTTCACTTCTAAGGAGACACATAATGATGACCGTCACATTTCTTGCACAAACACAGCATAAACACAGCTTCCGAAGTATCTTCACCTTCACTGACATTCACAACCCAGAGAAATGCTTCGTGTGCTTGTTTCCGATCAGGGGCTTTTCCTTTGCGAATGGTGTTTTACATTAATTTATATTTACAGAGAGTTGCCACCCATCTTGTCTTTTATCATGAAATGCTGTCAACAGGACTCGGCTCTCCGAGCCTCTTCCTGTCAACATAACAATTACAATATCTTGCATGTCTTTTAAAGCCGAGCCCTCTCTGCTTCTACTCACAGGCTCAGAGGAGGGCAACTCGGAGGTGAAGCTCACCGGAACGTGCCCTCGCCCCGAGGCCCGAGCAGCAGAATGAGTGCCGCTTGGAGATGTCTGCTGGGCGCCTGCCTCCTCGCCCTGGCGGCAGCATCCAGTAGCAACCCGTTCGCCATCCAGCAGAGCCCCGCGGATCCCTGCTATGACGAGAACGGCGCCGCCCGGAGATGCATTCCCGAGTTCATCAACGCCGCATTCGGGAAGGAGGTGCAGGTGTCCGGCACATGCGGCCGGCCGCCGTCTCGGTCCTGCAGCGTGGTGGAGCGCGAGGAGAAGCCCGCCGTGCGCACCTGCCAGATCTGTGACGCCGCGGACCCACGCCGGGCCCATCCCGCCTCCTACCTCACCGACCTCAACTCGGCTCACAACCTCACCTGCTGGCAGTCAGAGAACCTGCACACCTCCCCGCACAACGTCACGCTCACACTGTCCCTGGGCAAGAAGTTCGAGATCACCTACGTTAGCCTCCAGTTCTGCTCACCGCGGCCCGAGTCCCTGGCCATCTACAAGAGCATGGATTATGGCAAGACCTGGACCCCGTACCAGTTCTATTCCTCACAATGCCGGCGCATGTACAATCGGCCCAACAAGGCGGCGATCACAAAGCAGAACGAGCAGGAGGCTCTGTGCACGGACGGACACACTGAGCTCTATCCCCTCTCCGGAGGCCTTATCGCCTTCAGCACCCTGGACGGCCGTCCGTCCGGAAAGGACTTCGACAACAGCCCCGTCCTGCAGGACTGGGTGACCCTGACCGACATCCGCGTGGTTTTCAGCCGCCCGCAGCTGCCCCGCGACCTGGCCGGGGCCGGCAGGGAGGAGGACCCTTCGGCTCCGTCCTCGCCCATGCCGACGTACTTTTACGCGGTGGGAGACTTCCAGGTGGGCGGGCGCTGTAAGTGCAACGGGCACGCCTCGCGGTGTCTGAAGGATAAGGAGGGCAAGCTGGTCTGCGACTGCAAGCACAACACCGAGGGCCCAGAGTGCGACCGATGCAAGCCCTTCCACTATGACCGGCCTTGGCAAAGGGCCACGGCACGGGAGGCCAACGAATGTCTGCGTGAGTCTGCCTTTCTCCCTCCTTTACCGCCGGGGGCCCGCTCCTCCATGCGCACGCCAGCAGTAGCACGAGCAGCCACAGCTTCTGGCCTTGGTCTGAAGTCAGCAAAAAAGTAAACAAAGATTAATATATTTGTTTTGTGTATAACACAGGGCACTTAATGAGCTTTATGAAGGTTTTCCTGCCTGATAAAACTGAGAAAAAAAGTCATCTCAGTTTCATTATCATTTACACACGACTTGCCAGTGTTGCTGTTCCAATTCATTTGATAGTTTTTTTAGGTACTTGCTTCTAAGCACCCCTGTGCAGCCCGTGGCCAGCTCTGCTGGTGGGCCCCTGTGTATTTATATCCAATCATGCGCCTGATTAAACAAAAGGTCAGTAATCTGCAGCAAGGCAGAGCTATACCGGGTTTTAAGGGTGCCAGATAGTGACAGGACTCTGCTGTTGAACTAGGTAAAAGTGAGTGGTGGGGGACAGAGGCGGACATTTCAGGTCCAGAAAGTAAAAATCCAAACCAGGATTTTGTTTCAACCAACCAGTTGAGCATA
>JAODLC010000100.1:20480468-20499371 GCA_026781145.1 Hippopotamyrus pictus | reverse complement strand
TCCCCCCCCCCCCCCCTTCCCCCCGCTGCTGTCCCTGCTCTGAAGTGGAGCGCTCAGATGCCACCCAGGCTGCAGAGACACGAGAAGGGAAGCCTGAGATCTGTGCTCCCTGGGGGGCAGGATTTGGGAGGGAGGCACTTCTCAGAGAGGAGGGTGCAGAGGAGTCAAGAAAAGGTAGACGAATTCGATGACACCTGAGAGCAACCGGCAACCTTCTGACCTTTCGCTGAGTTGAATCATTTACCCCTTTTCAGTATGATTTATTCTCTGTGTAAAGTAATATGTAAAAGGTGGATTCTGCGCCCCTAGAATTAATTGTGTTGTGTACAAGCATCTCCTGTGAAAATTCTTGGGTGCATCACAAGCAATGTTTTTTTTTGTTTTTTTTTTTTTAGCTTTTTTTGTTTATAAACTATTAAGATTTGCCCAAATCTTTATCTCAGAGCTGCAAAAATACAAATTATTTTTTAAACTGAATTACATTAACAGCTGACATTTTTGCTAACTAAAACTTTAATGCAATATGATAAATTTTAGAAGGGATATTTTGTATTTAAAAGTGTTACAATAACTGTTGCTATTTTCACTTCTGTCTATAAGATCAACATTGGTATGAATTATACTAAATTCTGAGGAAATAATTAAAAAAAACACACATTTCTCCAAATGATGTCTCCAAACTGTCATCTCAGACTTTTTAAATCTAGCTAAGACAGTCTGCTCAACGGGGCCCCATATAATACGGCTATATGTATATGGACAGTTTTTTCATCATATATGAAGGAAACTGTAAGCCCACCATGAGGTCAGGAGCTCCTCACAGCCCCCCTGCTCTCTCAGGTTCCTGCCATCTGGTGCTTTGCTGTTGCGGACAGTAGCCAAAGTGATAGTGTGAACCCATAACAGTATCATCCTTATCCCAACGTCCTCTAGTAGTTCATTTCCTAATCACCCTGTTATTGTGGGGAAGGCTTGATGTCTGTCTGTGGAATTCCCCCCCGATTGATTTCAATCAGGCCAAACATGCCTGGTGAGGAGGCATCACCCATGGTTCAGGTCACATGTGAAGTCAAAACTAATGGAGAACCTGAACGTCCCACATTTTGTTTGGTGCAGAATCGTGTCACCAGAGAGGTTATGAATGTAGATGATCGTGACGACGATGATGATGATGACGATGATGATGATGACAGCATGGCATGTTGATGAGGAAGTGGAGCATGAAATTCGGGGCTTGGGAAGGTTCATGCTGACATGAGGCCACCCTGAAGCAAGATCTTGTCAAAACCTGCTCTTGAGGTTCAAACCTCAAGAGATAGGTAGGTGAGGTAGACCAGGGGAACACTGCCGTAGTTGCTGTAATATAAAGTGAACATGGTTAATAGGTGTCTCCTGCCTTTAAGTCCTTCTTCAAAGCATGACTCAGCATGCTGGGTGAAGTTGAACAGAGGGCCCTCTCTGTCCTGCAGTAGCCAGCATTCACTTGGCTGGATCCATGGGACAATTATAGGCTGGGTCCTGAGCAGGTGGCTTCTGGGCTTGCCAGAGCACTATCCTGTGCTCCTGTGTCCAGGGGAGGCTGGCTGAGAGCACCAGACTCAGACAGACGTGAAAATCTCCGACGACGAGGGCAGAGGTCCTCCTCTTGTTCCGTCTTTGTTGGCGGAACGCTCTGACTTGTGGACCTCAAAAGTCTATTTTAGGACTGCAGACATGGATTTTGGTCAAAATGGCCCCACGCAATGAGCAGACCTTACTCATTACCCATGCAAGAAAAAAAGCACCATGTAATACAAAGAAAAATCAAGGACAAACTGTCTGCATGGTGTCTGCTAAAACTGTGAAATTTTATGGGCAGGTGTTAAAAATAGGGGATTTTCTGAAACAATGTAGCTTGCGTACAACATAAAATCAGTCTTAGGGCGCACATTTGCATGTGAAAAAAGCAGAGAGACACCCCCACCTTTCTGGTTCATAGTCCCTACATTTTACTCTTGTTTGCAAAACAACTGCATCCCTAGAAACCTAGTTCCAGTAAGTGTCTCCAGAATAATGATATGAAAAATTGGATAGGAGGAAACATTTTAATAAGGGTTTGATGTGGTAATGAATCAATGGGGAAAGCCGAAAGGTTCAGAGTGGTACCAATTAAAGCCTGCTATGAGAAGTGGGAAGAGGGGTATCTCTGGAGAGTCCAGCTCTGCATCTTCCTCTACATCCTTGACAACAGAAAACACAATACCCAAAAAATCATTATGAAAATATTTGTCTTGAAGTTCTGTGAGGTTTAAAATACCCCTTTTGCCTTGTTTCTGCCCAAAATATGGGGTCACAATAGGGTGGTATTATTTTTGCTCATTATGTGTCGTGCCCCAATGCCGATCCAGAATCAATTAATTAATTCCTTCTGGCCCATTCACTTGTTATTTCAATCAGCAGTTAATTTGCTGCGTCCTCGTTCCTTGTTTGTTTTTTCGCCAAGCGCGAACGACAGTGGCGATGACCTATAAAATGTGCCGGCCAGGAGTTTTAATACCCCCCCCCACCACCACTCTACTTCTTCGAACCCCTGGGTCTCTCCAACAGATAACAATTACAGAGCATTTTCAGAAATCTCCCATTTGCCTTTGATGTGTTAATGAATTTAAAAATGGCCTTGCTGAGACGCAGTTATCCCTGCTGAGACGAATTAAGGGGAATTGTGTGCAGCGCTTCAAAACAAACTCATAAACATGCCATGTGCTGCAGAAAATCCTCCAGTGCCACGGAGCTGCAGTTAACGGCCCCCTTTTATATCCCTTTTCTTCACGTGCCCCCCTCTCCCTTCGAGCCCTCAAAAAGGTGGAAAAAGTATAATAGGCTCTGATGCAGGTTAAGGCGCTCCTTGGGTCACTGACGGATCACAGAAACGCCTCTTGGTCTCTGATTGGTTGAGGCCACTGGCCAAAGCTCTTGCAAGGGGATAAATCACTTAGCTCAAAGCAGCAACTTCAACCCACAGAACTCTTGTCATTTTCATTGTTCATTTGTTCTGGTTTCAATGGCAAGCCGGGGTCAGCGAACAAGTACACCACACTGGAGCCTCGCGCAGCAAATTATCAGCCGAATGGTGACGTTCTCACAGGTCCGAAAGTCTAAACGAAAGCGGTAATTCGGTGTGGGTGCTAATTGAGTGATCACTCTCTCCTGTGTCCATTATTAGTGTGTTAACAGACAAAAGTGCTCACAGCTGTGCTTTGGTTTGAGGCGTTTAATCAGTGCCCCCCCCCCCCCCAAACACCCTGCTCCACGCACTGGTACCTTGTTAAAAGCAGTAACAGGCCTCTGTCAGAGGTATAGGAACTCAAACAAGAATTTTCAAGAGATACAGACTAAAGCTTACAAATGATTAGGGGATATCAGTGAACGGAAGCTGGGGAAATAACAGATTTGGACTCAGCTTAAATACTCCACACAGATCAGCCTTGAGCTTAGCTGTCACTTTGTTATCTATACGACGGCTCCTTTCTCCGATCAGTATATCCTTCCGAAGCAATGGGAAAAACTTGTATGATACGAGCACGCTTTACGCTTTTCTGATATCTGCGTCTGTAATGGGCTTCCGTGTGTCAAGGGCCTGTCATTAATTAGACTGAAGCAGACTGCGGCTTAAGGCTAACAGGGTCGACGCCAGAACCCGCAGGAACAGAACCGGCGACTTATTGTAGGAAAATGGCTTCTCTCCGAGGAGGATTAGAAAAAAAGGTTTTCATTAAATGGAGAATTCCAGACAAATTGGCTTTGTAATAATAATCAGATGGAATCGTGTGGGATACACTTATTGTGGAGTCTACGACTTGTCAGTCAGGTGGTTGGATCGGGAACCATTAGTGCTTTGAAACAGACCTTTTCTCTGAAAACAATAACATTTAACACATTTTTCTTTATTATTATTAAATGTGGCTTCAAGCAGAGGATTATAATATTCTATAAAACACTAATCACACGTATCCTACTATCTAGAGGAACTAAAGCCTTAAGGAATACAGCCGCTGTACTTGTGAGAGTCTTTCAATTTGTCTCTCACAGCAGGAGTGTGGACTTTTTTCACTCTAATCATTGTAGATTTCCACTGTGCTCTTTCTATTATGTATTTTATGTTGGGAGGGTGGTGCTTAGAGGTTTCTTTGATTCCACAAGGTATGGGTCTATCAGGCTCTTCCTGCTGATTTGTCAGATCGGTGAGGCCACGAACCTGAAGGTGATTGCCATGTGGTGGGCATATGACCAGGGTATGATGGGGAAGCAGATGGATAACTGGACAGAAACACGGTCCATCTGCAATATGCCGTGTCATAGACTGATCTATGTTGGATCAAATAGCAAAAAAAAAAACACTTCATTATTCAGATAAGGCATATTGTAACGCAAAATTAGCCACGAGTAATTCCATTGCGCTCAGGCAAACTACAGACAGCAATTGGAAACACAGAGCAGATGTTTCTTATTGCAGTTGTAGCACCTTAAGAATACTATGAATTCTCTGGACATAGGAGGGGATTACAGTATGCATTCTGCATATTTGTCAGCAGTAGGGTGAGAGATAGAGGCGACACAAATGTGTTGCGAACTAGAGATATTAATATTTACAATGTAAATATATGCATTTACTATCCAATGTGTAGCTTTGTGAATATTTAGGTGGTTTCACTCTCCAAACCGTAATAGTTCTGAATCTACTAAATGTCCTCTTAATTATAAATTTTTATAAAAGTACATTGTAAAGCAGGGTAATTTTAGATGAGAAACGTTTATTCCTGACTGAGCTCTTTGGTATATGATGAGCACAAGTGGGTCAGAGTGGGTCTCCTAGGGAACCTTCTTCATGTAAAAGTAGTTGTCAGCCCAGTTAATTTCTCCCTAAATAAAAGAAAAGGAAAAGGAATATAGAAAATGTTCTTTTTTGTGTGGATGGAGGGGAGGCTGCCTAAGAAGCTGACGATTTTGTTTGAACTGCACATCAGCTGAATGATCAGAACTGCCTAAAATCTGATTGTGGGTTTGGAGATCAGGGATTTACAAATGCCCTAAGGCAGACAATGGCAAAAGCCCTGAATGGGTTTTCTTTCTATATGAACATGACTGCAGACATCCTGATTTAAAAATGTATACCTTTGTGGTCTGCATTGCTCTTCTGGGCTCTTGGTGGTAAGAGATGGATCTGCTTTCTGTGTTGGGGGGTGTGGAGAAATCACAGCGAATGCTACACATGGTAAAGAGACGCCTGATATTTAGATTTCCCCTGGCTGTAATTTGTCCTGTTGGGACCCCACCCTGTCACCGTGAAGGCATCCATAGAAATGTGTACAGCAGCTGTCTTTCCAACTACACCTTGGCACTCTTAGGGACTTGATGCATTTAAAAACTCATCCCGTCAGAAAACATACCTTGTTTTTAATATCCTACTCCTAGCATAAATTGCAGAGATGAAGCTCTGATAAAAAGGTGATTTGGTCTAATCCCTATCCTTTTTTTCCTCTTAGGTCACAGTCAAAGTACTAATACCTTTGGTAATACCTACCTGATATGTGTAGATATGGGTCCAGCAATACAGATGAATCCAGATATGGATTTTCATGAAAGATTCCATTTAGATTCATGTCTTAATTAATCCAATTAAGCCATGTTAAAACATGTATACATTTAAAGGCTATCACACAGGTTTTAAAAATTAAAGCTTGTTCCAGACACATAATTTCCACTGGGCAGAGTCTCTTCTTGAAGCTGTGGGAAAAAGCCCTTTTTTTTACATGTTCTTTCCCTTTTTCTTGCCTCCCCAGCTTGCAACTGTAATCTTCACGCCCGCCGGTGCCGCTTCAACATGGAGCTGTACAAACTGTCCGGGAGGAAGAGCGGGGGGGTGTGCATGAACTGCCGACACAACACCGCTGGTCGCCACTGTCACTACTGCAAGGAGGGTTTCTACAGGGACCTCTCCCGGCCCATCAACCACCGCAAGGCTTGCAAAGGTATGGTCTGCTATCTCTTTCAAGGTTTAGGTAAAAACATGTGGAATGTCTGCTAGTGATATCATCCTGAAGCTGGTGTGAATAGACATTACGTTTTGGTGCTAAATAGCTAAAGACAAATCCTACCTCTGGTCTGTGTGTAGAGTTTGCTTAAAGGTTTTCTGCATCGCCAGACAGTGTCATTTGTGTCAAGGGAAGTTTTGTGATGAGAACTTCAGCTGTTTTATCACAAACGTCACGTTATAACATCACAAGTAGTATATGCTATTTGAAATGGAATTTAAAGTCCTGCAGTGTAAAATCTCTGCGAATCATCTCTGTGTATATAATCTAAATGTAAACACTTTTTGTGCCCCGAATCGCATCTGTCACTGTGATTAATTTTTTTAAACAGTGATATTTAATTTAAAAGTGCTAGTTCGCCTACAACTGTCCAGTTTCTAATCTCCAGTTACTAGACGGACATTGCCTTTGAAACTAAACATTTTTTACTGTGACCTTAATAACCTAAATATGGGTGAAAAAAAACTGTTCACCCTAGATCAATACTATAGTCTATACAAAATATACAATACAAAATTATTGATTTAGCATATTACTTTTGCATATTCTGTACTTATTGGCTAAAAAAGTTTCCACTGATTACTTTTCTCTGAAAGCTGTTTACCATATGTTAAATTAAATTACAAGTTGATTACACTCTGTTTGTCATGAGAAAATTGTATTTGCAGACTGCGTAATGCTGCAGATTCGCAGCAAGTATGCAGCAACGTGTCCCAGTTAAGAATTTTTTTTCCCCCTTTTCTCCCCCTGTTTCAACTCGTGCAAAAAGCAACACAAGTTTCCTGTCAGTTCACTGTTGCCTCTGGGAAATATCCAGTTGTTGCCTTTCCAAATCAACAGCAGAAGGGGGCTTATGTGACTTCGTACATTAGGGTCTGTGGAAACCACAAGCAAGGGGCACAGCGGCGGAGGAAGCTGGGAAGTCTAACTGGAACGGTCAGGCATAGCTAACGGTCATGATTATGACTGAGAGCAAAGGGCCTCCATCAGAATAAACATTCCTTCAAACTCTTCCTGATCTCTCCTCCTCAAGTCAACATTCCAGTTTACGCATCCATTCACACCTCCAGACAGACGGTCAGACCTGCCAGCACGTTGGAGTTGTCCAGATAATCGGGGTATTAAGTACTTGTCCTCTTATCTTGATGGACGAAAGGTTCCAATAGGCTTTGTTGATCTCTGTCAATTCTCCTTTTTAAAGCTTTGGAATTACAGATCTTCAGAGACTCCAGGTTGCACGGTGAAAAAACGCTGCATCTGTAGTTCCACCATTCTGTTTGTTCAACTCAGCATCTGCAGCAGTGCAATGTTTTTAGATGGAGCAGTGACCGACCCGGCCCGACACTCCAATTAGACATGCCCGCCACCATGGCACGTAATGAATTCCAGATACCACCGGCCTCTGACACTTGCTGGACAGACCAGGACGAGGTTATTTGTTTTTATCAAAGCCGACAAATGCAGCGGTCAGTCTTGCCTCGGTGGTAATAAAACTTTATCACCTTGCCTTCAAAAGTCCGGATGTGTAGGAAATGAAAATCCTGCGGCAATAGAAGTCAGACTTAGCAGCCGGCATGTTGATTGATCTGGGCTCTTGTTATGTTCAGCTCGTCTCTTTCAAGTCACGTCCGGCCCCTGATTCCCTGAAACCCAGTCCGCCGCGTGTTCCCCATGTCGTGACATTTCTCGGCCCACTTGCGACAGGGGTCCGCAAATCGGCCGGCTTAGTGTCTGAAATAGAATAATGGCAATAAAATACAGGTGTTTCCTGGGGAGTGCGGTGGGTAAACCTGCTTCGAATCAGACCTCCACGGTAGAGCTTCCATGAAGCTGCCCTTCTCACACTCCAAGCGCCGCCGTTTAATGGACAGGCAAGACGTTGATAGATGGTTTGAGCGCTCGGCTCCCCATCTGGTCCCCATCACACCTCCGTATCTCCTGCAGCTATTTCAAAGCCATGGTCACAGGCCCTGTCGCTCATTTACCTTGAGGTGCTTTGAGATCCTGGATGGCACAGCAGGAGTAAAAGACTGAGCTGGACAGTTATGCTTTTGTTTATATTTTATGGTGCTGAAAAGATGGAAATCAATCCATTCATCCATCCATCTTCTAACCACTGGTGAGGATCACAGGGGGCATCTTATAACCACTGGTGAGGATCACAGGGGGCCTGGAGCTTATCCCGGGTAGCATAGGGCACAAGGCTGGGGTACACACTGGACCGGATGCCAGTCCATCACAATTTATATACAGTACCAGAACTATAAAATAACATATGGAATTATGTACTGAGCAAAAAAATAATAATTTAAGGGTCGGGACTCAAGAGAAGATTGCTAGTTCAAATCCGTGGCAGAGTGATCCCACCATTAGGCCCTTAACTCCAATTGCTCCAGGGCCTGGTTGACCCTATGGTCTCCTCTACACCAGTTTCATGAGGTGGCCTCCTGTGATGCTCTTCCAGCTGTCCTGAAGGAGTTCCCACAAATACTGGCCGCTTTTCCTTCACTCTCTGCTCAAACTCCTCCAAAACCATTTCTGCTGTGTTCAGTCCAGGTAGCGACACTATCGCTCTCTTTTGTAGGTGGCTTGGTGTGTCCCAGCTCTTGACTGGTACTGTACATGTACTCACACACTAGGAGCAATTTAGAGACACCAGTTAACATTACTTCACGTCTATGAACTGTGGGAGGAAACCAAAGTGCCTGCCAGAGACCCATGTAACACAGGGATAATAATCAAACTCTACACACAGACCAGAGGTAGGATTTGAAGCCTAAAAGATGCTTTGCCAAAAAGATAGAAATACAGAGAAATAGAAGAGTTAGGATCAGAGTTAGGGCAGGGGGCAACCTCAGTATGCAGAATTTCTATAAAGGCTCCATTGCACTACTAAGAAGATTATTCAAATTAAAGAATTTATTTTCTTGTGATGTTAACTGGTTCCCAACTGGAAAACCATATGATCCTGGAGTAATACTAGCAGTAAAATAGTAACTATACATGACCCTGCTCTACCTGTCAAGATTTTGTACTTTCAGGTCACGTCCCTCCCCAGGAGGAGAGATTTAGAGCTCCTAACCTGTTCTTGCATAAGTGAGAGGCGCAACGTGATGCTCGTGTTCTCGGGGGGCACAGGGCCAGCTTTCCACCCCGAGTTTGGCGTGTACACAGGTTTTCTGAGAAACTGCCAGAGTGCAAATCAAACAGACGTCCGCCATCCGGGGCAACGTAGAAGCCTCCGTGTGTTTAAAGCGAGTCCAACTTGGGACAGCTTCTTCTAAAGTGAAACACATGTAAAGTGTATTG
Organism: Hippopotamyrus pictus; assembly: GCA_026781145.1. Taxonomy (NCBI): domain Eukaryota; kingdom Metazoa; phylum Chordata; class Actinopteri; order Osteoglossiformes; family Mormyridae; genus Hippopotamyrus; species Hippopotamyrus pictus. Next base: position 20,489,991 of record JAODLC010000100.1, on the reverse strand, counting down.
GGGGGAAGAACATAAGGTGATCCCAGAGTATAAACAGAGAGATGAAATATCAAGCTGGAGCCAGTGTTGTCCATTGAGAGACACATGAAGCCGGCCCAGTCTGAGCCCTTGTTATAAAATGTTGAGATGAGAACATGTTTGAAGGAAGTGCGACCAAAGTAAAATTATCTTCTTACAAACATCCCCCATATTCTCCTGTACTCCATTAAAACCTTTTCCAAATTCCCGTTCCTTTGCCCCAAAAGCCTACAGTACCTCTGTTATTCTTTTTTTTTTTGCCAAGCTTTGATAAAACTTAGTAAGCAACAAGAGACCCTACAGTTATTAAAATAGCAAAATGTTCGCTGTGACTTACTAATTAGTTTACAAAAACAAATTCAAGTTAAGTGCTATATACCTTAAGCGGTCTTTTTTCCATTTAGTTGGACGTCTCATTTTGTGATGCAGTGAATTGCAATCAAATGAGGCCAAGAGCACATAGTTGTGTAGATAATGTGTTCTTCTCAGAAATCCAGCAGTCCTGTTTTTCCCATCACCGGGAAAATAAAGTAGCAAAACACTGTTCAAGGAAAGGTTCGTCTTGAACAATTTGAGCCTGAGCTGTGTCATTGTCCAGCCCTGATTGCGGTGGTGGAATGTAATTGCCATCGTTTTGCCCTGGGGCAGACGGGTTGAGTGAGCCAGGGTATCTGATGCAGCCATTGCACAAGCACAGAGTTGCTCATCAGAAGTTACAAGTTTTCCCAAGCTTGCTGTTGCCTTTGGTAGACTTCATATGCATTGTATACTTGCTGAGTACTTCATCCTGAGTGTCCTCCTTCCTTTGCCTAGTATTTCTTGGGATAGGCTCCAAGCTCACCACAGCTCTGTATTGGATAAGCGGTATAGAGGAACTGTGGATGGATGGACACTTGCCAAAGTCATTCACACTGAGTTCCATGCTCAAGGATACAAATGCTGTTTTCCTGGAAGTTGCCCCAACAAGAAGGTTTTGATTTTAAGAGTTCAGGAGTTCTTTAACCATTAGTTTTTTAAAAATCTTCATGATCTTTGGTGATGGTAGAAGATCATGCTTTGAAATCCACAGTGAGTGGATTTTTCATATGCTCTGTAAATTATCAAATGCTTGTCATCATTAAGGAAACTTTAAGAACACAAAAGTTATAGTGGTTAAGAGTATTGATACCTGTCTGGTTCTTGTTGGGTTAAATCAGTATTGTCAGTGCATGATTAATACTCTCTAAAGCCTAGCTTCTCCCATCGTTACTTGCCACTCCTTTAATTGGCACTGGAAGGCAACATGTGATCAGTGGTCTGTAAGAAAAACAATTGGCTTGGCAGAGTGTCAGAGAGTAAAGCTTTTTTGGTAGGTATGGGGGTGGAGCGGACAAATAGAAAGAACTGAAATCTTCATTTTTTTTCCTGTGCAAAAACTTGTGGAAGTTTAAGGAAACTGCAGAGCCTGCTGTACACTTTGGCATGTTATTCCATGATAAGATGCACCCGGCACACCACAAGAACATTTCGGCAGGAGCTCGAATTTCTTGCACGCGTGGTGGAATGACTTCTCTGGCAAAGTTTATTGCTTCTTCAAGACTTTTGTTTCCACATGCCCCCTCTGGCTTTCTATTATCAACCTTGTCTACATTTATTTGCCCCTGAAATAAACCTCAAGCACCCATGTACATTCCGTGCTTTGCCCTTGTTCGGTGCCGCCTGGCACTCGTTTCTTCTCCTCATCCACGGTACCCTGCCTGCGTCTCTCCAGCAACAGAGCAGAGGTATCCCTGAACTGCCCAATGCAGCACTAGCTATACAGTCTTGAAAACTCATCAACATCCTCGGCCCTTTTTTATTTTTACTGCTTTTTAACTGCCCTAAGCCTCCTTGACATAAAACTTCAAACATCATGCTTTTAGGCACCAGGGGGGGATGACATAAAAACAATGTCATGTCACTCGTCTGTCATTCTCCGAGCAAAATAAATCAGCTGTGCTGGCAGGATGATGGTTTTCTAGTTCCATGCCAACAAAGGCTCTATGCTGACTCTTTGGTTCCAGAGAATAGTATGCCAATGGGGGACATGCCCCTAGAGACATCTTTACAGTCTCTGTGTCATAACCTTCACTGTTCACTTTATCCATTTTCCCTTCCTGGAATTTTGAAACACATATGAACATGGGATGTAGACTTGTTCATCTGAATAAATTTGTGCAACATCTTCCTACCGACAGTTATGTTTGCATAATTATTGTAGAACGCATTTGTTCACTGTATGCTATGTGGAGTGTTATATTGTGAAATATACATCATAATTGTCTTGTGACAAGATCTTTGCGGCTATCATATTTTTCTTTTGTTAACCATGATTTTCTACCCTAGGAAGCAACTCTACAGTGAAGCTTAAATTCATTTTAGTGGAGCAATGTTGATGCAACTGCTTTCCCCCCGCAAGAGTCCACAGCTGTCGTTTTTTGTTATGGAGATAAAGCTTCATTTGTTTTCACTATACATTAGCATCTTGCCTAGTTTGAAATGCAGCAAGAAACAGTAGTATTGTGGGGTGTCTTGGAGTGAGAAGGGATGTTGTTGTTTTGAGAGATAAGATAGAGCCGCATCTCCGGTTGCAATCTGCGCTGGTGAAAGCATTAACCGTCTCATCAAGCACTGTTGCAACATCTGGGAATGCAGTCAGCTATGCGGTGTGGGGAGAGCGTGTTTGCGATTCCAGGGTAATGAATACATGGCTCATAGCAGATTACAATTTCAATCAAATGTCAAAAACATGAATGAATTAAGTATCCTGCTTCTCTTTCAGGATTAACACAGACTGTTTATACATAAACGGGCAAACAGATATGTAACCAGTTATGATCCAGTTGTGCAAAAATAACATAATGGGATCGACTTAATGCTACAACACAGGCCTACACAGGTCTCAGGAAGCAGAAGAGCTGCTTTTATGGGAAGGCTCAAATGACAGGAAGTTTATAATTTGGTACTTCATTATTGGTATTTGACAGTCCTTCATAAGAGAGACCATGTCTATGTTCGCAGTTGACAGATCCACGGCAGGCTGATCAAACTGGTTTAAGGGCCACAGGTAAAATTTCCTCCCCTAATTCTGCACCACCGCGGATGAGTGTGTGGGTGACCCTTAGCATTAACCAGCCGGGTAGCGATCTCATTTTGTACTTTTTATAACTGAGGTGAAGGTATGGGGGTGATTTGGACCCCTTGCTTCCGTTTCTTTCGCCACCCCTCCCCGCACGATGACCTCAGTGACTTCAAAGAGCAGGTTTTAGGGGCCTGATCAGCTGCAGTTCGTTAGCACATCTGGGAGCGTGAAGGAACGCTTGGAAGAGGAATGTCAGACATTTCCAAATGGGTACACCCCCCAGCACCTGGCCACAGGGGCAATGCAGTTGTTCCCTCAGCAGTGAGAGGGATGGGAACTGAGTCACACAAGCAGACTGGTGCTTTGCGCAGAGACCTCTGACCTTCAGGCTCCTGAACCCATCCCCCTCACCCCCCCATCTCCACTTCCAATCAAAGAAGTTCAGCAGACGTGCCAACATCCCCAAACAAGAGTCAGGGGAAAAATACAAAGCTTAAAGTTTCTAGCCAGGTGCTGGAAATCTGTCTAACAGAGCATGTTTTTTGCAGACAGCATCTAAAAACAAATTATCACAGAATAATTTGTTGGTTAAGGATGCAGATTCCTCATTTTATGAATTCTGGTTCAAGCCACAGAAGAATTATTATATTAATTGTTAAATACATTGAAATTTGTTAGATATAGATAGACATCTTGATTGTTATTGTAATTAAAACAACTAATCTTTTTTTTTTTTTTAATTACAATGACAGCAAAGATATCTGAAGTGTATAAAGCATTAGAAGATAAAAAAAGTGACAAGTAAACAAGAAAGAGTAAATAGAAGCAGGAGGCTGTCCTCTTATCAACAGGGTGTGATGACCTTAGGGGGAAATTATGAATAGCAATAAAACACAATTAAGCCTGACAAAATCAAGACCCAAAAATGAACAATTGTTTTATTAGCGTACTTGAGTTACTGGTATTTTCCCAAAGGATAGTTTCTGCTCTTTAGGATGCTGAATAATTAGGACTATCGCATTACAGTAAAATACTGCTGTTTACCTTTGTAATTTCAGCATGGAAAGAGGTTGTTTTCTACTAAATTAATCTCAAACAAGGGGGAATAAACTGCTTCTGCGCTGTTCCCGGTTGTGCATTAACGAACATTCACAGTGCCAGATCTGATAGAGACATTTTTTAAACATGATCCTATCTTCTTACTGTTTATTTTTCAAATATATTGTTTTTCTTCGTTCCGTACTGCGTGACCTGATTTGAATCCATCTTGAAGACCCTCGCAGGCCGATTCCAGCTCTCGTTTTGCTGACCGCTCATCACCATAAAACATCGATATTTCATGCAGTCGCATGTTTTTCTTTCCGCTTTTTCCTACCTATCAAGATGAGATCAAATTGTTCAAAAATTGAAACCTTGCAACCGGAGAAACCAGTGGCGTTGATAATTTTTACTGCTTGTTGATATGCAGTCGTACGCAACGTGATGTTTTTTCTAGCCGTAATAAAATTGTTGCATATCGGCTCGCTGTAATAGACACTGTTCGCATTGTTCATAGCAATGCATATGATTCCAATTTACTGCGAAATAAAAATTAAACTTCAGAACATCGTCGCAAATAATCAGCTCTGGGTTTCAGCGCTTTGCTGATGTTAGTGGACAGTGTGCTGCAGGCATACGTGTGTGAGGGCATCCAGAGCCCTGTATTTATACTCACCGGGCAGAGCCAGGGGCGGCCGGGGATGAGGAGATTTAGTGCTGTTTACTTTGATGGTACAGGGAACCGAGTCAGAGGAATGCAGACGCGTTGGTCCGTCCGCCGCCTCTTATGAAGGGCGCTGCTGATACTGACAACGGGCACCGTCCGTGTGTTTTTTTTTTTTTTTTTTTAATTTATTTGTTTATCTGTTTTGGGCAGGAAGGGGAGATTTTTTTCAGCCCTTAAAATCTTCTACTCTTATTTCCAGTCACTGTTTAACGAAATCTTACCGTAATTACATATTGAAAGCATCCAAAAATGGGCTCTGGTGCTTTATTGCTGGAAGGAGGGGTAGTAAGATGTGCAGGCAGACAGAGGATTAAAGAAGTGAGTTTACACCGGCCCTGGCGCGGCACTTACACTTCTCCTTCCCCTGTTCGTCCGCTATGGAGGTGACTGGTTGCTGCAGCCAAAAAATACTAAATACTAAAGGTATATAGGCTACTAGGAGCGGCACGGTGCTGGTAGCAGTGGAAATCAGTAATGAATACCGATGTCAGAGAACAAGAAATCAATTACAGTGAGCTGCATGGGTTTTAAGACCAATGCAGGTATTACATTAAGATTTCTTTTTTATTAAATTTTAAATCTAATCAGGAAGGAATACATGAGGAGGTCAAATAGTATAATTAATCAAGTATGTGTTAAACCATTATTTATTTTTTCTCCCTCCAGCTTGTGACTGCCACCCAGTGGGCGCTGCTGGTAAGACGTGTAACCAAACGACGGGTCAGTGCCCCTGCAAGGACGGCGTGACGGGCATCACCTGCAATCGCTGCGCCAAGGGCTACCAGCAGAGTCGCTCTCCCGTGGCCCCCTGCATCAGTGAGTCTTACTGCCCCTGACCTCTACACTAGGCAGGCCGCCTTGCTGAGCTGGCTCTGGTTTTGGGTTTTTGGTTAAAATAGAAAACAGTGGCACATCTGATGTAGATACCCAGAAACCAAAAAATGACATGTTTGGTTTGTAAATGTAAACCAAAGGCTGTTATGCGTCTCTTTTGCTTTTCTGTCATTATGTGTTAATGCTAAGGGACTGAGGGGGGTATGTTCAGCAGAATTGATAGACACCATGTGTGTCCAAGGATCCACCAGTTCCTCCTGTCTATAGACTGTAAGCAGTCAGGTGGATCACACCGCCTTCGGTGGAGTGGATCCATCAGTTCGTAGAGTCCGGTACTGAACATCTTGACCTGGCCTTTTTCCCTGCAGGGCTCCCCGTTGAGTCCTGGAGCGTGAAAGGGCTAAGGCTCTAATCCGAAGGGGTCTGTTTCCTTTTTATTGCTCGTCTTTCTATTTTTTGTCCCCCTATCAGGGACATAGCCAGACTTTGTACAATGGTGGTGACCACACTAGACCCGGAATTTTGCTGGGGTAACAATGGGCAAATATTTTGCCACCTGGAGTGGGGGAGAGAATATCTATTAACCATCTCACGATCAAGTTGGAGACACACCACATCCGAGTGATTGACGGTTTGGGCAACTCTAGCTTACAGGATTAAATGCTCCATAGTTTGTTTTTTTTCTTTGTTCAGGGGTGGTCACTTATTTACTTGGGGGGGGTCATGGCCACCCCTTAGATCCGCCCCTGCTTCCGTATTGTTTTTGGATTCTCGTCAGGCTGTTCCAGTGCCACTCTACATTAAGCTGACTTGCTCCGAGCTGCAATTTCTGTTCTCTGTCCCAGAGGTGAAGTCTCTCACAGTTGTAATTTCAGCTAAGAAAAAGGTGCATTATTTCAGTCGTACACCCCCCCCCAGCTGCAGCAGCAGGGTCTGCACGCTTTGCCCTCGTGGTGAGGGGTAAGTGCGGGCTGCGGAGGGGCCAGGTTTGGGAGCTGCCCCCCCGGTCCTCACAGACGGACCACAAGAGGGTGAGCAGCTTGTCTACACACTGTGCCGCATGACGGATGCTGTGATTGCCATCTCCACCTCACTTGAGGCAGATGGTGGAGGCCTGGGGGGGGCGGGGACTCACGCCGGTCACACGGCGCGACAAATTCCAGGAGCCCCGCGCCGGAGGACCCTGGGCTAGGGCGCATTCACGAGACGTCACCCCCTCCCCCACCCCACCCACCAGTTGGGGACCAGGTGTCCATGCATTTCTTGCGACTCAGTGGTGAGATCTAAGCATTGAGGTGGAGGCAAAGCGGGCGGGTGGGTGGCATTGCCAAAGGGTTCCCGGATGCCACATGACGTGGGCCAGGCTGGGTTTAACTCCCCTGCCCTCTGAACAGAGACATCCAGAGGGTCGGGAACCCGCAATCTGTTGAGAGACATTGCACGTGGGGGGGGAGGTAACGGTCTGAGTGCACTTTAGATGGGTATAGCCATGCAATTTGCTGCAAGAGAGGGAGCTGGCTTTTGGCAGACGTCTGTGTTTTGAAGGGACTTTGCTACTGTTGTAGGGATTGGTGGGGGGAGTGCATATGGGTAGATACTTTTCCAGGAAATCAGCTATTACTTGCACACTGAGCCAGTTCTCCATTGTCCGCACAAATTAAACGGCAGTTCTGCTGTCAACCAGCTGTAAAGCTGTAACACGTTAACCCCTGTGGGTTCTGCTTGCGGGCATTTTCGCCTTGCGTCTGTGTGTTGCTGCGTGTGTTGGGTTTTTTTGCATCGTATCTTTAGGCCTCGGGACATGACCACGGCTGCACGGCTCCCTGACGCACGGATGCCAAAGGTTCCTCGCGTTATGATGGAGCCAGTGGCTCAGCCGTGTGTCCTCCATCAGCGTTGCGGGATGCGGGGTCTATTCGACCCCCTTCGTCGGCTTCGCCATTTCCGTCGTTTTTCGCCACAAGAAGCTCAACATGCCGCCACCAGCAAAAGTAGTTAATCTCGCGCTGTTGTAAGACTGGCGGCTAACGTTGGTGTGTGGGTTCTGAGGTGCGTACCTTCACTCTGGTGTCGGAGTGTCCACTAGACATGGGCCGTGTAATGCGTTTAGTGACTTGTTTTCCGTGTGGTTGCATATATGAATGATGTTGGGCAGGAAGAAAGTGGAGCATCATTGGACACGGCTGCGGGCACTGTGACGTGATTGGGCAATTCCTGCAGGGACTGCATGCAAGCCCCGCCCCCTCATTCCCAATCCGCTGCGCGTTACTGTAATAACTCCTGATGGGGGTGTTGGCTATATTGTTCTTTGTTTGTTTTTGCTAATTGCTGTTAACTTTCTCTCTCCTCTCTTCCCCTGTCAGAAATCCCGGTGGTGAACCCAACCGCAGTGGTCAGCAGCACAGAAGAACCAGCAGGTCAGACCCCCCCCCCCCATGCTTCACTGAAAAAGTGGGACCGCGAGCTGCCAAATCCAGTGGCATAGGCTGCTGTCGTCAGTCTGAAGTGGTGTTTAAGTGCTTTCTTACTTAATAGATGGCCTAAGTGGAGTGAACAGATGCTCCCAGGGTCACACGTAGGTTGCTGAGTGTTTGCCCTGTCAGATGAGCGCCACCTGGGGGCGGTTTGAGGCACCAGGTTCAGCACACGAGAGCAGATCTGCCTGAGGATGTCACTGCAATGGACGCTCGCATATTGCGCCTCTGCAGAGCAAGCGTGGAGGAGGGCTGTCAAACAAAGTGTGTGGTGAAGGGCAGTAGTTCGGCTTTTAGGTTAGTAGTTCAGCTTTTAGGTTAGTAGTTCTGCTTTATAGGTTCTTGCATTTTGCTGGTTCCAGTTTCCTTTTGTTTTATCACCGGATATTCCTGGTCTGCTTCAAGTATCCTACTCCTGGAAGCTGGTGATGGTGGGATTTCACTCGTGATTATTCCTGGTGCCGTCTGCACAGGAACTTCCTCGGGATTTGTGTGGCGGACTGACCTCTGCACCTGCCAAATAGGTACACTGACCCCCCCCCCCCCTTTTTTTTTGAGTACTCCCCCCTCCGTGGGGGTGTCCGGTACCAGCCACGGGACTTGAGGTGCTTTTCCAACCCCTGGCCCCACGTCTGGTTTCTGGATTTGTGGTGACTCCTTCACACGCACTTGGGGCGTGGTTCGCAGTTCTTCCCCGGTGGAGGCGAAAAGGCAGAAACCAGAGATCCCTCAGCGGTCGCGTCCTGCTTTCGGCGGCCCTGCTTTTTGGGTCACTGGCTGATTCATTAGACTTTCCAGGTGATTGGCCGTCAGTAAGCGGCTCTTCATGGGAAAATACGGGCTGGCAGGTGGCCAGCAGTGTGGCAGCATTGCCGGGCAACCTCCGCGGCGGTGCTGAGCTCACTAATTGCCCTTTCCGGCAGATATTTTACATTTAAAGCATTTCACGCGGAGAGGCATGCTGCCACGGCCTTCCTTTCAGCGCAGGAAACAGTGCCCTGGGTCCCTCCCGGCCACATTCAGAAGTGGACAGCCAGCGAACTGAGGAGACAAAATAAAAAACACAAAATAAAAAATGCTCTTCTCTGAACTGCATCGTGGAGCTGCGACGTTTTTATTCACCTTCCTGGATGCCCAGGAGAAGACTAGAGCGCCATGCTAACCCTCGCCGTGGTCCTCTGGGCTCAGTGAAGGAGATTGGGCCGTTTATCCCCGCAGACGTCCTGAGCACCATGAAAAGCTGGCCTGTCCACTCTACGGTTACCGCCAAGAAAACGGTGTCGCTCTGATATACAGCCAAGTCCCCCTGACATTTTTATGGCTTTCCCCCCC
>JAODLC010000100.1:20459124-20471885 GCA_026781145.1 Hippopotamyrus pictus | reverse complement strand
CTAATGCCTGATGGCTAACACCTGATAGCTAATGTCAGGTGGATAAAACCTGGTGGCTAATACCTGATAGCTAACGTCAGGTGGGCAACACCTGGTAAATGAATGAATGAATGTTGCACTTATATAGCGCTTTTCAAGAAGCAATGGGGAGCAATGCGCTAATACCTGATAGCTAATGTCAGATTATTAACATTTTGTGGCTAACAACTGATAGCTAATGCATGATAGCTAACACACATAGCCCTTTCACACCAGGGCCAGGGCCCGCGCCAAACCTAAATTCCAACCCGGGCATTACAGTCACACCAAAAATAACCAGTGCAGGGCCGATAAATCCAGGCCGGAGCTCATTTTTCCAGCCCCAAAAGACTACTGGGCCAGAGTTGGGAGTATGTGTCGTCACGAGGCGGGGTTAGAGTCGTCAAAGCGAAAACCAAAAGTTTATGAAGCAATGCGGAGTGAATTGGAGACTTTGGAGGTTATCGGAATAACAGTGCAAATTGTGAACAAGATTTTTAAACATTAAAAAAAATATACTAAGTCGAAAAGAGAGCTAAATAAAAACAGTGCTGCCCCCCCTAAAAACAGATAATATGGACTCTGTGTTTGCTAACAGACCTGCTAGGTTACTGGGACATTGAACTCCACGACCACTTTGGAGGAATCGGGTAAGTTGTTATTGTTGTGTTGCAAGGTGACTATGAACTTTGATTATGTGTGGTGTGTGTTGGATGCCTTCCAAGGAAAATGCACGGTAATTCCTTGTTATATCAGCGTAAATGCACAAAAGTAACACATTTGTGGCGTTACAACAATCAACTGCTGCACGTGTCACTTTTAAATGTGAATGCGGGACGCTCAGAAATTTTAAACTGCGTTGGGTTAAACCCAGGAATAAAAACATATAAACATATAAAGCTGAAAAATAATGCACGCATTTTGCGGTAAGTTCAAAAAAGTCTTGCGTTCGCACAGTCCTCCTTTTTTGTCTTCACTTCCGGAACAGTACCCCTCCCACAGCCCCACGCACGCACTGATGTCATCGTTCTACACTTTCAGCGCCTAGTGCAGTGTGAATGCGAGATGGTTTTCGGTGGGCCCGATGTGCGCTCCAGCTCCAGCTTGATGTGAAAGAGGTATCAGTGGCTAACTCCTGGCTAGCACCTTCGCTGTGCACCGCGGGCCTGACGAACCAGGCATTTGGGAGCCTCCCCTGGGGAAACGCACAGTATGCTAACAGGGAGGGTTAATAAAGCAAGCCCCTGGTGGCAGGCATACTCAGGCAATTCAGACTGAGGGACCCTGCTGAGGGACACGGGTGGAGCTGAGTAAAGCACATGTCCTGCGGATGAGCCCAGCCTCTGAAGACCAGGCCACACTCATTTTCTGTCCCGTGGCTGCTGAGTCATACTTTTGGTCTTTGTACCCATTTAGAGCCCTCAGTGGGGGGGTGGGGGGTGGCTGGGGGGGGTGCAGCTCCATCTTGAAATTAACGCCCCCGGAAAGCGATTCACCCAGCGTGAGGGCAGCCACCTGCCCCCCCCTCTCCCCCAAGGCCTGCTGAATATATCTACCAGACCGCTGTGCCTTATCGTCTGATCAACAGCTTTTTTTTGTATGATTAGTTTTTCATTTTTTTGTTTGGTTTTGGCAAGACCCTCGTCACCTATTCTCTGTCCTTTAAGGTAAAAAAAAAATAAGGAAAATCATTTGTGCGTGTTTACACCTACTTGGCACCGGTCTGTTTAAAGTCGGCTTTATTAAGCAAGGACGCTGATGAAAGGCGGCGCTGTAAAGACCCCATGCAGCGCCGGCGCTGCTGAAAGGTAGCAGATGTGCAGAGGATAAGATCTGGCACCTCGGCACTAATAACCGCATCGCGCCCAGAGCGCCCCACAGAGGAAGGCTGGATCAGGACGTTCCTGGGCTTCCCTGATTATTTCAGTTAGCGCTTTTGCTGGCCGGAGGCTCGGATGGCAGCTAATTGATTAATTTTTCAAGCTAGCTGGGCTCATCGACCCCAAATTTGGAGCCCTGGGGCTGCAGAAGCGGGAGAAGATGAGGAGGCTGGTCAGTGCAGGACAGGGTGAGGCTAGGCATCAGGAGCTTGTGAGTACGATGTGACCCTGGGACTCCAGGCTGCTGGAAGACCTCCGTGTACGGCTGCTCAGGGTATATAGGGCTCACGGGCGGCCCAGGGAGGGAATGGAGGGTTCCAGAGGGGGTCTCTTTAATAATCTGCCAAACGAACGCAATTTCAGCTAAATGGGAGCTCATTACCACATCGCTTCAAAGGCAAACAATGGCATTCTCCAGCGTGGGAGTCTGCTCCGCCCTGCTCCTCGCCCCTGCGTCACGCTAAGCGGCTCTGCACTCATAAGGCGATCACATTGTTTTCATTTGTGTCTGCTTTTCCCCCTCCTCTTCTTCTTTGAATCTGCTTAGTCCAAAACCAGTGCCCCGTGAAACGGTATAAACCGAGCGGCCAGGGCAACATCACCGTCTCTGAAACGCAGCTCTGTCCGCACTCGGGTTTCCATCTTCACCTCACGTTGACGCCAGCCTCCCCCACCATCCCAATGGTCATTTCTGTGCGGCTGCGGGTGCAGGAGGCAGCCTCCACCGATGGATTACGGCGATGAGCAAACGTCTCTAAACTCCGCGTAAACAGAGTAACTCGTCTGTTTTGTGTACCGCCCGTTGTCAGGTTCCAGTCAACTGGTTTGAAATGGCACGTTTAGTGAATAATGCAGGAGGAATTCATTTCATCAGCAGGACTTGGAGTTATCAGTCACCTTAACCGCCCAGAAATATAGTATCATCCACATATAACCTAAAGCATTTGTTAATAATCCATCACTAAATCCGTATTATTGGGTGGGGGGACTGAGATTGATGTTTTACATTTTATTTGGCAGATGTTTTGAGGAAAAATTAGGGATAAAGTGCAGGATCAACCAGCATTCCGGGAGCAGCTGGGGTTAAGGTCTAAATCAAGGCCAATATGGTAGTCGATTGCCCAGCCGGCCATGGGATTTGAACCCAAAACCTTCTGGACATGGGCGCAGATCCTGAACCCACTGTCATTTCCTTTCTGTTTGCTCTTGTTGGCATTTTTTCAGGATTGGCCCAGGCGACGTCAATTTAAAACTTTCCCAGCATTCATTAACATATTCATGAACGGTCGCCCAAATGGAATTTCTCCCACGTTGCTAATTACCGAACAAGGCCTGACGTACGAAACAGCACGAGTGCCTGTGCTTTCCTTGAATGTCTGTAATAACAAGTCGACACAGTCATTAGAAACCAAGCAAATGGGGCAGACCTGACTGGCTCTCTCCCTGGGCCAGCACTGCAAAACACAAACACCAGTTAATGAAATAATTAGGCCCTGTTACCCTGCTGAAATAACAAAGGCAATAGTCTGAGTTCCAAGATGTGTCTTGAGTCAATATTTATTTTCATCGTTTCATACCCTCGATTCCCAGAACTAGGCACAACAAAAAGAAAGGACTCTGTGAGCCGCACTGAATGAGAGGGGGAAAAAGGTCAAGGTGCTGGTGGTAAGGGGGGGGGGGGCGTGCCAAGGTGAATATGAGGATCACCACGAGACCTAGGGAAGGGCACAAGCTCTCTGCCTAAGGACGAGGTCTTCATATCATAGCTGGTGGCTTATGAACCCAATCTGTGATCATGTGATACCAGCCATCCAATCAGCTGTCAGATGAACCAGCCTCCAAAGTTTAACTTATTATTATTATTCTTTTTTAATGGCTTTTAATGTAAAGCAAGTAAAAACAGTTCCTGTATGCAGTGAGTTGTAACTTCTGACATGTATACATTATTGGCATACCTTTTTATTTTCTAATAAAACCATCTTCATTTTTTGAGATGTTTTTTGAGATGTGGAGGTCAGGTTTCGAAGTCAGTAACCTTTAGAGTCAATGGAAATGCTCCCTAAAGAAACATGAATGTGTGTGTGGGGGGGTGTGCAGTGTGAGGGCTCCATGCTGGGCACAGGGGAGTGAAGGTGACTAGCGAGCACTCTGAGGAATAAGTCCGCCCTTGTTATTGCATTAAAAAGGCAAACAACAAAGGCCGGGGCGAAATGGGACACAGATGTGTGGTGAGATTTTCACGCAAGCCATCGCCCTCTCCCTCTCATTGTCTTCCTCACACAGCTGGTTTCATTCGGGGCCACGCCAGTGGCGGTGAGTGGGGGTGCTTGCCACAGGCTCTCCTGCCCCTACCCCGCGCCCACCCGGGCTGCTACGTGGGGCTGCGGGATCACAGCTGCGTCTTGGGGGGGGGTGGCGTTGGATCGACCTTCATCCGAATCGAGCCAGGTGCCGGGTCCCAGTGAACAGGCCCAACGACGGCTGGTCGTAGAATAATAACTAATCGAACGATGACTAATGTTCAGCCATCGAATTTTCTCGCTTCTTTGATATACTTTCACCGATGGGAGAAAGTCACCGCCGGGTAACGTTAATGGTTTTTATGTGTTGTATGCGAGGGATGACTCAGACGAAAGGCCGGGACACCTCGGCGAAACGATGTGCAGTGCCCGGGGAGGCCGCACTGGCGGGGTGCCGGTGATGACCGCGGACAGGCCGCCCCTTCGGGGACTGAAACCTTAGATGGAGACGGAGCGCTCGGAGGGCGGAGGGGGAAGATTAATCTCTTATGGAGAGCGCTGGTGCCTCCGCTCCGCAGATGATACGCTTCCTCCCTGCAGCGCTAGCTGTGGGAAATGCCTTTTTCTTTTTTCCCTCCTGCTCTGGCCTGTCAGCTGCGGAGGTAAAATAAAAGGCTGTGAAAACCATCAATCCTGTATTTTCCTTTTTTATTTGCCGCTCGTGGACAGTCTGGGGTGTCGCGGTGTCTTTGTGGTTAGTACTGTAACCACATACCTCTGTGGTTGCGGGTTTGATTCCCAGCGCGGAGTGTGGAGCTCTCCCAGTGTTGGCATTAGGTACCAGGGCTTGTGCCAGCGTGAACTGGTCACCCTTGGCCATAGGATGTGTGATGGACTGGCATCCCATCCAGGGTATCTTCTTTCCTGGGATAGGCTCCAAATTCACTGTGACCCTCTACTAGTTCAGAATATGGAAGATGAATGAAGGTTCAACCTGCATTTTGGGGTCAGACATTGGATTAATGACTCTATTGACATTATATTAAATAATGCTGGCAGCACACATGAAACGATCACTTCCCACTCTGTAATTAGTGCAGCTTGTTCTCTCGGACGGCGTGTTTCCCGTTGGCCCATCTCCTGGATCACACTGTCAGCCGGGTCGTACCATTACAGGGGTCGGGGGGGGGGGGGGCGGATTAGAAGGAACAGCTCAAACACCTGCTTGGTCTGTGGACATGGGCATCAGCGGGGCATCGGATCATGAACGGGAGCTCTCGAACGGGCCTACACCACAGGGAGTCCGACAGCCGAAATGAAGCAGCGTCACGGCTGGGTGTGGAAATAGGGGGGCTGGGCACATCGAGCGGGTCCCCCGTCCTCTGAACCGGCCTTGATCGGCTCGCCTGTTTCCTCGCATAAAATGTGCAGAGATTCAGAGAGGAAGGCCGTAAATCCGTTCCTCCTTTCCCACCCCAGCGCTGCCCGGGGCTCCCGGTGCCAGGGGTTATTAGTCAGCATCCCGTCAAAGGAGGATGGAAAACAGGCCCGGGCCAGAACTGCTCTGCAGAGCCCAGCTGCGGCGTGTCCTGTGGACACTCAGAGCGCCGTCCCTTGGTTACACAATCTGATCTGTTTTACCTTCAGGTCCCATTTGAAAAAAAAAAAGGCACTTGAGAACGTCTCCCCAATTTTTTCTGAGAGTATGTGGCAAAAAAAAAAAGAAAAACAGAAGTTGACTCTGCTGTCCTTTTCCATTTAACACGTGCACATGCTGGCTGGGTGCTGCAATAAGGCCTCGACTCACCGGCCCAGACAGATGCAGTCCAGCAGATAAACTTCAAGGACGGTCGAATTTTGAAATCCGCTTCAGTTTGCTCTGGGGATGGAACCTCTGGCCTGAAACAGTCAAAGTAACAAAAACAAGGGAGGGGGGCATTAATTTAAGACAGATTTACCAAGCAACACTCACAGGGAAAGGCTTTTATTTCAATCAATCAGAGTGTGATTTACACAGTGCGACACAGGATACCCTTATTTAAGCATCGTGTCAGAGTCGCTAAGGAGTCAATATGGAGGATGTCGAGGTCTTGGTTGTTCATCACTGTTGTTTATCTTTTCCCTTAAGTGATCTGTAAAAGAGTGACTTCCTCATTCTGGGTCTCTGCCTCGAAGCCATCTCCCTTTCACCCGTCTCTTTCCGGGCTCGCTCTCCCTCCGCCGAGCTGGCAGCCTTCCCCAAAGTGAGGGCCGTGGGGAGCCTGGTGCTCCATTAGCTTGGTCACCCCAGAGTGTCATTCTAGGGAGGGCAGGTGGCTGCCCAACTTAGGGGTGAGCAAAGGAAAGTGGCGGGGAAGCGCTCCATAGAGCTTTCTACAACAGTGGTCAGCAACTGAGATGTTTAAATCTGAACCGCAGAACATTTTTTGTGATGCTAATCTCATGTTTTAGGGTTGGATGACTTCTGAAAAGGCACAGAGTGGCCACCTTAAGCAGGGCTCTGTGGGTCCTTCGTTCGCAGTGTCTTGTCCAATAGTACCTAGAGCCCTGTCGACCAACAGAGCAGCAGACATGCTTCCAGGCAAATGCGATGAATATATCAGCTAAATGATACGTTTCGCTCTCATGTTTGCAAATATACTTATGTAAGAAAGAAGACTTTGTTTGAAAGCCTTCAATAAAATGTTGAAAAATACCTTATAGTTTTGCCATTAAGACCCCAGAATCATAGTTATGTGCAATTTCTCATGTATGGTCCAGACCTCACTGGGTGGGGTGATGGCTGAGTAGGAGGATCGCCGTGAATTTTAGCTGAATACCCCTGTTGTAGAACATTGTCCGCAGAAAAAAAACCTGGCAGAGAATACTGGGAAGACAGGAAAGGAAAAACCGGGCCTGCAGCACGGATGGAGAGGAAATGAACACACACCCATCGTTTAATCCAAAACCAGCGATCTCCTTCTACTCGATGTCTACGAGACGTGACAGGAACGTCGCCGGACGGCACTCACACATTACGGCATCTTAGGCGTGAATGATGCAGCAAACGAGGGCACTTCATCCGAGGCTGACGGACTCCGATAACGGCACCCAGAGCCCGAGCGAGAAGCTCAGTGATTCCAGCTGTTTCTCCCCCCTCGTCCCCTTCCTCCCTCCCTCCTATTGCAGAGCTGGACGCATAGAAAGGGGCTCTTTTCCTCCGGGCTGTCCCACCTGGAGGGCTGACTGTGCGTCTGGCCCATCTGTTGTCGTTTAGCACCGGCGGGCCCTGCGCCTGCCTGCCTGCCATTCGACTGATC
This sequence comes from Hippopotamyrus pictus, assembly GCA_026781145.1. Classification (NCBI taxonomy): domain Eukaryota; kingdom Metazoa; phylum Chordata; class Actinopteri; order Osteoglossiformes; family Mormyridae; genus Hippopotamyrus; species Hippopotamyrus pictus. The sequence goes on along the minus strand of JAODLC010000100.1, from coordinate 20,464,448 downwards.
CGCGGCGCACATTAACTCGCCTAATTTGTCTGCCAAAGCTCAGGCTGATTGCTACCATGTGATGGCATGTAAAAGGTGAGGGATACTTACTCATCTGCAGTGGAAAAAGGGAGTAGGGGAGAAAGAGAAAGGGACCGAAAAACGGGTGGCGGGGGAGGGGGCAGCCTGGATAAGAACTGTCGGGATATAGTGAATCTTTTGGAAGAAGTGGGCTTTCTGTTTTTGGAACTGATTAAGACCCTTAAGGCACTTAATGCTATAATACCTGATAAGAGAGGTGGCGGAGAGGTTATCGATGTCAGCTGGGGCTGGGGGGGCGCCGGGATCAGAGTTTCTGGGGGGGGGGCTATGAGCCCTGGAAGTTCTCCCAGCCTCTTTTACAAGCTCCGAAGCTGGGAGTAACCCTGAGCTCTCAGCAGAGTCGCAGCTTTATCTCAGCTGCAGTAGCACGTCCGCAGCAAAGCCGCAGCAACAGCCGCATACGAAGCCGCTTATCGTACCGGGCGAATCCGACGGGGCTCCGCCCTGCAGCGCCGGGGGGGGGGGGGGGGGGCGGGGCCCGTCCGGGGGGGGGGGGGTGTCCCGTCACGGGTGACGCTCCGAGAGCTCGCTGTGAGCACCAGTGCTCAGTAAACGTGCGTTTGGATACCTGTAGGCAGCTGAGATGGGTTCAGCAGTGTCGTCCAGTGTGGACTGCAGGTGGGCAGTCATGGTTGATGTTCTCGGGCTGCTTCGGCAGCCCCACATCTCACACGCTGGTGATGCAAGTTTGTAAAAATACCACAAAAGGGTCAGCCTTTAAGAGGACAATCTGGGACAAGTAAACTATTTGCAGCTATGTATTTTGAAATTAAGATATAATTTATGCATGCCGACTATACATACTAGGAGCACAGTTATAATTTTCAATAGAGAATCTGTACATCTAGAACAAATTCTTTGTTTTTCCTGACACATTCACTGGCCTGCTAGTAAAGGATTGTGTCGACTGATGGTAGTACATCCATTTCGAAGAAGGTTTTGTAAAACATTTTTAAAGGTACCCAAATACCATCGCCAGCTCTCTGAGTAGCTGATGTGTAACTGAGAGGTTTGGGATTTGTGCCCGTTTTAAAGGTTGTGGGTTTGAATCCTATAGCTGAGCAATTATGCCCCTTTTGGGATTTTGAGCAAAGCTATTAACCCCAACAGCTCCAGGGGATCCGGATACTGGCGGACTCTCGTTTAAATGTTGAAACCCCTTTAAAAAAAACACACGCGATTCTAAAAAAGGCTTATTAAACGCAAACCTTATATCGACTCCTTAGCCGCTCGGCCAGTCAGAGCTCCTTTATTCATTTTCCGTATGAGGTGCTTTTCGCGGTTGCGTTTTTTTCACACTCTGAAATTGGCGGGGGAGTTGTTTCGGTGGAGGACACGCAGCGAATGGAGGAAACACGAGAGCGAAGCCCAAAGCGGTGAGCTGCGCGCAGACGTACTGAAATACTTAGCGGGGGAGCGCCTGGGGACAGGATCAGCAGCACCTGACAGTGAGAGACGGGGGAGCCGTGAGACACAGAGGCCTGCAGACAGACGTCATGCGTCTTCATTAAGGCGTCCTCCCGGGATCGGCCGCTTACCGGCTTCACAGCCAAGCTCCTGTCTGCTCGGACAGGCCGGGGCTCAGCCCGACAGCGAAGGGCCTGGGGGGGTGCGGGGGCTGGGCTATCGTAGTGACAAAGATAAACATCCCAGTCACATTGTTTCCTAATGACCCAAGATTTGCCTCCTTGTGTCGGACGATCATAGCAACATGGTACTCAGGACTCTGGGGGTTAAAATCTGACATGGGACTGTTATCATGTTTTTTTTTTTTTTTTTTTTTCTTTTTTTCTTAATCTGCCTAAAATTGCACGTTTAAAACCTTCAGGCTAAATCCCTCCCCCTTCATAAGAGGAAGCCTTGAACAACTGCCGCCTTGTACCTGCCCTGTGGACACACAGGGTATAAATTCAACAGAAAGGCACCTGGGAAAATAAGAGGGTTGACCACATATCAAACCTAATAAGCTCACTATGGGTGGAAGGCAGGGCCGCCGATGACAGATAACACTCTGCAAATATACCCAGTGGGACCACTGTCCTTCAGGGGCATCCAGGCCCGGCGGGCATTATGCTGGACGGCTATAGCAATTAGATGGACCTCATGGGTGAAACCATGTTTCTTTGATGATTATCACTCTTTTGTTTATTAAATGCACAGGGAAACCGCAGACTGACAAACGGTAACATTCTCCCTTAATTACGTTGTGGTAGCTGTACACAGGGTGGCTCAGTGGGTACAGCTTCTCAGGTTTTGAGTTGGCGGCCCAAACCTTGCTCTGTATTTAGACTTTGTGTGTCCCTCCCATGTTATGGTTTCCCTTTGCAGTCCAAAGACACGCAGTCAGGCGAGCTGGCATGTCGTGTGTGAGTGTATCCTGGCATCCTGGCCAGGCTGTACCCCAGCCTTATAGCCTATGATAGACTGGCATCTAATCCAGGCTGTACCCCAGCCTTATACCCTATGATAGACTGGCATCTAATCCAGGCTGTACCCCAGCCTTATACCCTATGATAGACTGGCATCTAATCCATGCTGTACCCCAGCCTTATACCCTATGATAGACTGGCATCTAATCCAGGCTGTACCCCAGCCTTATACCCTATGATAGACTGGCATCTAATCCATGCTGTACCCCAGCCTTATACCCTATGATAGACTGGCATCTAATCCAGGCTGTACCCCAGCCTTATACCCTATGATAGACTGGCATCTAATCCAGGCTGTACCCCAGCCTTATACCCTATGCTGCCTGGGACAGGCTCCAGGCTCCCCCAAGACCCCGACCAGGATAAGCGGCTGGAAGATGGATGGATAACTCTGTTAGATCGCTGCTAATCCTCCTGCGCTATTGTAATCCTTAGCTCAGCATGCTTTGTATAGCTTGTCAGTTTTGGTGTTGCTAGACTGCTAAGCAGAGCGTTTAAGTATAGAGAGATTGCCTCCACGGAGAAGCTAACAGCACATTGTAAAGGTGAAGCGCGGAGCAGCCAAGAAGCTGCAGTGTCGGAATTAATTGCGACTCTTTTGGGGACACCTAATTAGAATGACATTGCGATTCGATTACTGTAGGCCAAGAAACACTATTATCTGTGACAAACACTGAAATTAAAGTCTATTATGCAAAAAAATCTTTAGACAACTGCCAGTCTCTTTTATACTTTATTCCCATTTGTTTCGGAATGTTTTCTGAGCCCGGAGCGAGTTTCTGCCAAGGACCTTCGTAAACTGTCAGTGAGAGTAACGACGCAAACGCTGTTATCGCAAGATTGCCCTCTAAACGGAGAGAACAAGTCTCCTCTACAAACTGAACCCCGAACACCATGGTTGTGGGCCTACTAGTAATAATTATAGCCAAGAATAGTTTAGGTGTAGTGTTTATTTTTTTCCTTGAAGCGCTGGTTATAGTGTGACAAATGACACAGCATTAATGTTGAACATTAAGGAATGTTCTCCTAAATTCTTATGTAAAAACTGCCGTGTGAGAGTTTGTGGGACACTTTGTTTTAATGTGCTTCTCACTGTCCCGCGTGCTCTTACTGCCCAGGCCTCTCCTGATCGTGCCGCAGGTGTGCCAGGCGACGGCCAGGGAGCGGAAGGCAGACTTCCTGCGCTCCCCGCTGTCACCCAGGGCCGGGCTCACGTGGACACAATTAAAACACCGCCGCCGAAAGAGGAAGGGACCTGGTTTAGGTTGGCACGATGACCAGCTCTGCCAGAACAACTACGCCAGCCGCCTCTTGGCCTGGGTGGGGGGTGCCAGCCACCAGGACTGGCGCCACTTCTTGGCATCGTTTGCTGCCCACTAAGCCATTCGCTCCACCTAGCCCCCCCCGACCGCACCCTGCCCCTGCGGACCAATAAAGCTGCTCCGACTGGCACGGCAAGGTGCTCTGGCTTGGTTGCATGCTCGGGAAATCTCGACGAACGGGAAACAGGCTCCTCATTGTCGGGACACGAGCGGCTGCTCGAACAATCAGCACACAGAGTCTGCCCCTCATAACTGCACTTTTGAGGTTTTTTTCTGCCCCCGATGCTGAGATTTGGGTCCGTGCCTGTGACGTTTAATCAGGCCGGGTTACCTCTATTTTCAAACCTGTTTTATTTAACAAAACTCACGTCGTTTCCATCATATTTTTTAACGAACCTGGCGTGCCTTTTGCCCTTAGGAAATGGTATTTAAATTGGGTAATGAATGGGTACCGCAATCTCGCCTGAAAGTTTCAAGGCCGTCGATGTTGAGCCACATTGAAGGAAACAGTGACAGCGGCCACACAGTACTATTTCCACGGCATCCGGGTGAGGCGTGCGGTCTCTGCCCTCCCAGTGGGGGCGCTCCTCTGCTGTAATGCGACCTAATGCGGCAGCCTGGGAAACTCGAGCCCTGCGCTGTGACACTTCTGCATTAACAGCGGCTGAGCCCGATATTATATATCATGCATTTTCATATCTCTGTACGCTTCTCTGATACCAAAAATTAGATCTTTGCTTGACAGCCCTTGATGGATTCGCCTCTCGTCCAGAGTGATCCCCACCTCTGCCCTTTGCTTCCTCAGATGGGCTTCAGGCTCACCACAACCCTCCTTTAGATAAGTGCTTCGGGGTAGCTCTGCTGTCTCACACCTCCAGGCTTGGGGCTCTGAAGCCGACTTTTGCTCTTTCTGGAGCTTGCATCTTCTCCTCAAGTTCCCTCCATGTGCTCTGGTCCTATGCAGTGGTAGGTGGTTAGGACCTCACTCAGTGGCCTGGTTTGATCCAGTAACTGTCGCACCAACGGGATGCAGCGGATGGCACTTGAGCTGCGGAAATGGCCGCCCATATCATTTACCTTAGAAGCATCCTGCCTATGGGTTTACACTAGGTAGTAATTAGACCTATTATCTAATCAGTTTCCTTTCACAGCTCTGGAGGGTGAAGAGCTTTTAGATGCTGTAGTGAACCCTCACTGTGGGAGGAGGTGGGGGGAGACGCAGAGGGGAACACTGTACAAAGATCAAGCCTGTGTTCAGTGTCAGAACAGAGCCCATCTGTTTATGTCTGCCTGCTCTGAAGCCATATAGTCCATAGATTGAGTGAACATGTCAGCTCTGGGTGAGCCAGATTCAAAGCGATTCCGATCCAAACACTGCGTCAGATTGTTAGGCTTAAAGCACTGTGCTGGGTCGCGAGCCAGAGTGCGCCATCCAGCAGGCTCCTGACGCAGTGCTGTCCCAGTCACCCCCCCCCCCCCCCCCCCCCCCCCC
>JAODLC010000100.1:20438186-20456620 GCA_026781145.1 Hippopotamyrus pictus | reverse complement strand
CCAGAGGGGTCACCCCCTCCTCATAAAACCCATGAGATTGTCTCTGTGATTCTCTGCACCAGCAATTGCAGAACATCCCATTCAGAATCACAAGACAATATGGAATTCATTTATGAAGACTTTGTCTCATACTCGAAGGGCACAGAGGTTATATTGCACCACAACACTTTCCATGTGTCAACTTTTCTTAGGTGATGAAGTGAGGAACTTTCCACCCATCTTCCATAACCAGTACAGAGTCACAGTGAGCCTGGAACTTATCTCAGGAATCACACAGGACACATTGGACAGGATGCCAGACTCACACATGCCCGCAAGAGCCAATTTAGTGACACCCGTCTACCCAAAAGCATGTCTTTGGATGATGAGAAGAAATCACAATACCCGCAGGAATCCCATGAAGGCATTGTGAGAAGATGCAAGCTCCACATAGATAGACTCAGGTGAGGAATTATTTAGGATATTTAGAGTTGAGGTTTTAGCTGACTGACTTAGGTTTGAGGTCATTGCTGAAGGGCTTTGTTTGGAAATTTTAGCTGACGGATTTTATGGCATTTTTGCTGAAGGACTTTGGTTTGGGGTCTCTGAGGGCGGACTTTGGTTTGAGGTCTTTGCTGAAGGACTTTGTTTCGAAGATCTTAGGTGAAAGAATTTATGGTATCTTAGCTGAAGGACTTTGGGAGTTTGGAGTTTTAGCTGAAGGACTTTGGTTAGAGGTCTTAGCTGATGGATTTTGGTTAGAGGTTTTAGTTGATAGACTTTGGTTTGAGGTCTTTGTTGACAAACTTCGGTTTGCGGTCTTTGATGAAGGAGTGCTCCCTTTGCAATTCAGTGCCTTCCTCTCCATACTTAAGAATCCCTAGTCATTTGACAGCTGCAGGGCTGACAATAAAAGCTGCACTTTTTGTTACTCACATACACATGTACTTGAAATGGGACATATTGTTAAAAAAAACATACAAACGGGCTTTCAGTACATCAGCCAAGATACAGTTTTTCGGGAGTCTGATTTATATAAAGAGCTGTTCCCTCAGGCGCTGGGGCACACGAAGAGCCACAAGCCCCCACCGCCACCCCCATCCGCTGATTTCATCTTTCCCTCTTTTCTGGCTTCCAGAAAAACGAAAGGAGGAATCAGATGCCATTTCAGTGTTTCTTTCCTTAATTAAGGTCACGTGACTTCCTCTTCATCTGCATTCCCAGTGGCTACCATTTTTCCTGAGCTTTGAGCCAAATCAAAATCACATTGCTATTGTTGAGTTTGGGGCCAGTGCTCCACCTTCACCCAACCAGTTTCCCACCTTTATGAGGTTCGCCTTTCCTTTCTGTGCCCATGGCCCTAAGCCGTAACCTCCATCAAGCAAGCAAAAAGCTAACAGGAATCATTAAATACATCTCCAGGCTTATAAAGGTCATTAACAGAGGTGCACCTGAGAAGCATCATAAAACCTTTTCAGGGGTCGCAGCCATCCGCAATTTCGTTCTCCGCACACCTCATTCCTATTATGTTTTACCCCCCCACTTCCACGCCCCCAGCCCGGGTTCGGAGAGGAGCTCACGGGTTTCGCTCGCAATGAGATCTCGTCAATCTCTACAGTCATCACGCATGTGTTTGTGCGTTCATGGCCACATTAGGAGGTCAGGGGTCGGGGTGGGGGTGGAGGAGGGGGGGCCAGTCTTTTGGGATTTTACGGTTCCTTTTCCCCAGCGCTCCGGATGGATATCAGTCTCTATCCCAACAAGGGCCCATTTTTAACGTCGTGAGACTGAAATAGCATTCCGAGGAATTAAGTTCCATTTCTTATGACCCCCAGTGTTATTCGGAGAACTCCAGGAGAATAGCCTCGCCGGTCTGAAGTCGGCGCTCCTCGGATATACAGGAACTGTCCAATTTTCCCACGCTATTTTCTGCATAAATATCAACAACATGCTGCTCCACCTCACCACCTCCACAGAACAAATCATCACGTAATCGGGCCCAGATGATGTCAGCCGCCCTCCACTCACATTTATAGCTTATCTGTATGTTTTTGGTTTGTTTTTTTTTTCTTTTCATTATTACATCATTCCGATTTCGCATTCTTATAATGCATTCGGAAATAATAGCAAAGCATTGGGTTTTATTTATTTAGTATAAGCCCCCGTCAAGCCTGTCCACAGTCCTACGATCACAATAAGCAAGGTGCATGTCGCATTATTTACCCTGTTTGTCTGTTGACTTCATTTGGCATCAGATATGGAAAACGTGCGTCAGACCATAAAGCCCTTTGTTGGTGTTACCAGCCCAGCACACCTTTGAAGTAAACAAGGGCTGAGTTTGTCCAACAGGTTGATAAGTGGTAAGGCCTCCATAACGTAATCGCCCGCTTTTCCGTTCCATGCTCGTTACTGCTAATGATGATAGGTACAGTCTCATGTTCTGTGGCGTGTAATTACTAAGTTTTATTTTTCACCGAAAGCAGAAATAATACCTTAGCGGAATTTATTTTAAGGAAAGAAAAGAGAGAAACAGATGGAAGACACACGCCGACAAGGTGTAAAATTAGCTATTTATGATCTAAACAGCTGTATTTCAACATAGCTTGTATTTTCCACATTAAATACAGAGTATAATATAGGGCAGAATTTAGCAAGGAAAATGATGTCATATTGCAATATTAGCCTATACAATTTATCGATGTACTGGATTATGCACTTTTCCCCCCAAAAGCTTTGAGACCCTTTATGAGACGGCGCTCCCGCCTCACCCGGCTGGCAGAGTTGGGGGGGGGGGTGCATTATGAAACGGGATACAGCAACACTACCACTCCAAGTCACGCCTGCCCCTGCTATGATCTGAAAAATAAACCTTCCGTGAAGTTTTCCCTGTAGATATACCTATTGGTATTTACTGTTTATTAAGAGGAGCCCTTAGTTTAAAAGTCGGCTTTGGGGGGGGGGTATATGCTCTGAGTGGGCATGCCGGAGGTGGGGGGTGGGTTCGGGAACTGCCGGCACAGGGGCTAGTGGGACATGCTGATGCCAGTCGGAACAGGGAGGTGGGGGTGGGCGGTAAATCAGCCCCCAGACAAAGAGGGGATCCTGTCTCTCAGAGCTCTGTCATCTGTCAGGCTGTCAGCACGGAGCTGCACCTGCCCCCCGCATCAGCACTGAGCCACCCCACTGCCCCCTCCCTGACGGCGGGGGGAAGCCTACCGGCAGGGAAGAACAGGTGCGCCCCCCCCCCACGCCCTATTCCCTCTCATTAATGGTCAGCACAGGTGGTGGCTGATGGAGGAGGGAGGGGGCGGTACCTCGGCAGCGCATCAGGAACCGCAGAACCACCGGAAATGGCTCACGAACAAGCCCCCCCCCCCCCATGCCCTGTCCGCTCAGTCTTATCAAGTAAACAGCCCTTTGGTGAAGCTGCACAATCTCACCCGTTCATGAACTCACATATACAAACAGGACGATCCAGGTTATGCACCATTCTTAGGTGTACAGAAGTAGATGACAAGGTAGAATAAAACAGACCCCCAGCTAACAGAGGACGTTTCCAGAACTCTAGCCAACATTGTGTAAAGATCTTCTCAAAGTTGGCCGAGAACGTTCATATTGCAACATTACTGGAATGTTATTTCCACATTTTACATTTCAACAAAGGTTCTGTCAGTGTCAGCATGATAACATTATTACCTGAACATGTTTTAATGTAATGTTGGAATTTTTTGATAATAAAAATATAATTTGATGAAAGCACAGTGAATGTGCCATGCATCCTTTAACCCATGACCTTAGGGGTGTAAGATGACAGTGTGACCTGCTGCTCTGTCATGCCCTCTGCTTGTTCATGCATTATTATTCTCAGTGGTAATAACTGGATAACATTCTGAGGGCGTCAGGAAAACTGGACACTTGAACATTTCTAAACCTGAACTATAATATTCGGTAAACGTTCCTAGAACGAAAAATTGTAAGCTGGCCCCCTGGAACATTCTGGAAGAGATAGACAGGAAAGCACAGTCCCCTCATCGGCTTCCCTTGCTCCTAATTACCTGGGAATAGCCCTCGTCTCCCACTTTACACCAGAACCTTTATAGTATCCAGAGGGATTTCCTGGTTTTTTCTATTTTTTTTTTTTTTTAAGTGCTCCAATAAAATGCACCTTTGTTGCACCCCAGATGGGTGCCGGTTCCTCGCAATCTGCTTAAGTCCTTAGCCAGCCGGACGGACCACAGCCGGATAGACTACAGCCGGACGGCCTGGACTCCAAGCAAACAGCTAACAGGTCGCTTTATATTTGCCGGAGTGCGGTTTCGAAAGCGTGTGAAAACGGACCTGAGAGACCAGCATGACGTCGGCATGTCAGAAACCACGAGGTCTGAGGGCGAGACGAACCCGCCTCTGCTTTTATCTTCATGTTCCTCTTCCTAAAAAAAAAACAATTCAGAAGTAAATCTGAAAATGCTGATCCCTACACCTGCGAATGTTATTTATTGTCGAGCCGTTCCAGAGAGACAGCTCAGCACTGGTTTGATTTATAGGGCTTGATGAATAAGAGCTGAAAGGATTTTATTAATGATGGAAACAGGCTGATGGATCGGCCCCTAGAAGCCCTACAGATTAATGAGTAAATACCGGTTGTTTAGACTTTTGAGGAGAACTGAAGGAATGTTAATTGCTTAAACATGTCATGCGTGTATCGTGGACGAGCGGGTGGAGGCATCCCATGACCAGCATGGCACTTCCCCACGTGTTATTTGAGGGATGAAATCAGGCACCGCGCAGGACGGCCTCGGGGTCCTCCTGGGCCGAGAGCCGCATCACGCCCCGTGGTATTCCAATGAAGTAACAGTGCAACCTGGAAAAAATAAGGGCCTCTAAAAGCCAGAAAATCGAGAATTGATGTCAGCTGGTGACAAATCACTTAAGTATGTCCTATTGCAGGGAGTGTTTTTTTCAGCCGCTCGATAGGAAGACAAACGACTTGTGGGAATTTCGTGTAGAGAATGAAGGTGCAGAGCACTAGTGTAGAGAAAACGCACCGACCCCCATTCCGGGAAGAGATGGGGTGGGGGGGGCAGGCTTTGTGGGAGGGTGTCCGGCCTAATTGGTGTGACCATAAAAAACCCAGGACTTCCTCTGTCAAATCCCCCCTGAGGGACAATTCCCACCCTGGGGCCCGCCCATCGCAGCAGACAGCTGTCGGGCCGCCGTCACGGAAGTGCGCAGAGAGCGCCGGCATTCTGTGGGAGGACCTGAACTGGATGGGGAGGAATGAGGCTCAAAAGGAAAGAGCCCGTTTGGGTCCGAAGAGACCGCAGATCAGAATGGAAGGGGGCGGGGCAGGTAATGAGATGTGGCTTTCTGATAGGATGTTCCACAGCAATTTAGGATCAATATTGATTAAACCACAAAAACAAAGCGACTCATTTTAGATTTTATTGTATCATATCAACCAATTCTCAACAAACTTATTTATTTGTTTATTTAAAGTCGAAATTACACAAATATTTTATGTTTTTGGTTCAGCCTTACGATATTTTCCCTGATGCGTCACAAAGCTGGGGCATTCGAAGCCCTGAATGAATCCGAAGGAGCCCCGGATGATTCGTTTGGCTGAGATGTTTTAACGACTGTGCTCTAAGTTTGAGAATCCCATACATCGCAACTTTCCAGGGCTGCGTTTCCCGAAAGGTTCATAGTGCTGCGGTCATTGTAACTTCAGAGAGCGAGAATTCAGTGTGCTGACCCTGGGATTGATTCAGTCTCTAGGCTAAGCCCCTGATGTCTTAAGATCCTAGCAACGTCCCTTTATTTTCCTGCGTCCAGTACATTGTGCAATTACTGTGTTGCTTAATTTTAATTAATTGATTAATAGGTTTACTACAAATAAGCATTGAATACATTTTGATAAGTCTGATAAGTGATGTGGTTTTTTTTCTTCATTTGATTGCTTGACAACAATAATGAAGTGATTAAAATGTATACATGGAAAATATTGCCTAAAATTAGTGCTAATGTTTCCATATCAAGTTGGAAACTAACAAGCTGCCTGTATGTAAAGATTTAAAGCACAGATTCAGAGAATTGCAATCAGTATGCTTTTATAATTATACTATTTATGAGAGCAAGCATGCCTTTGTTTTGGAAGAACACTGCTTCTTTTCTGTAAAGGCCTCTCCTTCAGAGGACAATGTTATCTGGAAAGTGGAGTAAGCCAGAATGAAAAGAGGCCGGGCTTCGTGTTTCATTCTGCCTAACCGAAGCTTCCAGCAAAGATGCAGGAGGGAAGTTTTGAGACGATCCCTGAGCAGCCAGAGTCACTCAACTCGCTCAGAAACACAGAAATCCCACAATCCGCAAAACCCCCCAGGACTACTGACCTTGGCATCCTACCACCACCTCATTCCCGGCTTATGATGTCCTGACGGCGGAAGGGTCCGCAGTCTCATCCAGACGGCCAGGTGCGATCCCATCGGTGGACTTCAAGCCAAAGATCTATGTGAGAATTCACATCCAGCGGGCTGCCTACAGTATAGCTGGAGGCCGCACAAGTGATTCTCCCCACCCTGTGCTCGCCCCCCACGCTCAAGCATAAAGACCTCATTCTGCTGAAAAAAATTATATCAAAGAAACATGCACTTGTCAGGGTTACTGCCTCAGTCTGTCTAACTTTGCGGTCGAGCTGTTTTAATTCTTATCGTATTTACATATCAATACTTCATTTTTCTTGCTCGCCTTAACAGGAAGTCGAAGTATTTTTATTGCTATATTCAGCTATGTGATCTATGGGTCATACAGTGAGATGAAATTTCGATCTCCTCCGTTGTGGTGGAAGAAACGTATAAAAACCCATCTGTGGAACAGAGGCTAGCAGCCTGGGTGGGGGGTTCCATCCCCACCGACGGATCTGCCTGTCTGTAGTTTGTATGTTTCTGTATTTGCACAGGCTTCTTTTGGATACTCCAGTTTCCTCCTGCAACAACATGCACTCAGGCAAACCTGAATATCGAAATTCCCCTTGCGTGCGTGTCTGTGCCCTGCAGGGGACTGGCATCCCATCAGGGGTGTCCTCTATCCCGTGCTGTGGTGAGTCAGGTCCCCGTAACAGCAGCCGGTTATAACCCGCTTATAAGGACGAGAACAGTATTCATTTCAAGAGCCACAAACTCTCCCTGGAGGATTCGGTGGCCTCATAGACGCCAAGGATTCAGGTCTTTCAGGAAAGCAAAACATTTAAAACAAGCAGCAATAGAGCAATTAAAGTTGTCAAGGGCACACATCTCCATAGAATTTACTTCTGACAGATGAACAAATCCAGACACATGATAATGTGGTTAATTGTGCGACATATTTTTTGGCCCCTACAGTCATTTTACTGTTGGACAACTCCTGGGCCACCAGCTTCTTCTCATTGGTTGGCATGAGACACTATGTCTCCTCTGCTTGCACCAGCAGAGGACCACCGATGGTCATTATGAACACATACGATTTATCTTCTTAATTCTATTATGATATGCTCATTTAAATACTTTAATTACGCTGCTGAACCAACACACTCCCAAAGGGACTTACAAATATATATCTGGATGTTTAAGTGGTGCATCTATGCTACCTAACCCTCCTGGGACTTGAACCAGCATCCTTCATGTTATGATTCCCTGCCTTCACAGCTCCCCGGCTGCAAAATTAAGATATTAATCATGGTGGCATGGAGAACGCAGACATCAGTCCTGAAAGTCTGCCCATGCAAAGCCGTTGCTCTTCCATTTGAGTTGTTTTCCCAAGTTTTTTAATGTTTCTTTTTGGTTTTTCTGGACGTTTCCCGGCAGATTTATTAAAAATATGCAGTAAATCTGCTGTGCTCAATGGAATCCCATCCAAAATGGACCCCTGCCTCAGGCCATGTGCTGCTTGGGACAGGCTCCAGACCCTGACCCAGATAAGCAGACAGAAGGATGGATGGATGATGGATGGATGGATGGATGGATGGATGGATGGATGGATCTGTTGTACCCATTACTACTTTGGGTGGCACTTTGTTGCACTGTGCCTGACTGGTAACTTATCGTGTCAGGATTCACAGTCACCCTGGCAGCCCCGCGGATGCGGCCCGGCCCCTCCCCTGCTTGCCGCGCCTCCTCGTACCCGTGCCCGGCCCGTCTCCCCGCGGGGCGTTCCGTAATCGCAGCCGACGCCTCAGCTGTCAGGAGGCGCCTGCTTGCTGGGAAAGCACGTGTCTCCACGCTGTGCCCGCTGGCCCGGAACGCCCACAATGTGACAGAGACGTAAGACGCGGCGCGGGGTGCCTGCTTATCTCTGCCTCTCGCCACGCGGGTGTGAAGCCACGGCGAGATGCCCCATGCCACACTGACAGCCCGGCACAAAGCCTGCTCTCTGGCATTATTAAAAAATGACTTATCAATGACTGCGCTGGCAGAGAAATCATTATCGTCTTTTTCCTTTTATTTGCAAGCAGGTGCTGACACAATCTCTCCCTCTCCATTCCTCTGCCTCTCCTTCTCTCTCTCTCTCTCTCTCTTCTTCTTCGTCTCTTTCCCATCCTCTTGCCTCTTATTTAATTGGAGGCATTAAAAAAGGCCTGGCTGGTTCCCTTTGATGGGCGCAGACATTCCTCACATCGCTGAGATGTCCGCCCTGCTCTGCAGTAACCCTACGCCAGTTGAAAGCATTTTCGTGGGAAGGTAAAGCGACTCTGCTTCGGCGGGCTGTGGGACACCTGCAGCTACCGGTACATGGTGATTATGGACAACTGCTGGACAGGGCTCAACACTGCCATTCACTGTTTCTGTCCCCCCACCCTATTCCAGAGCCCAAGCTTCTGTCTTCCTGTTGTCCATTTCAAGTGAGACCCCCGAAACGTCACATGTAGGCTAAATTTCCCCGTCGGCGGTCCTGCACCCACCTACCGACCTGAACCTGACTTTGCTTGTGGCTTGTGAGAAACCGTAGCCTGATCCCAATTTCGGCAAGAACGTTTTTGATTTGTCCGAGGTAAAACAATAAAGAGACTTCAAAATAGTCGATAGAGTAAATGGTAACATTTGACAATGATTTCTGACTGCCGCATCACTAGCTATTAGCCTGTTCCAAAGACTTGGCTCATGACAATTACACAGAGCGACAATTTTCCACTTGCAAAATTTTCTGGAGGCTTTTTAAGCATTGGCAATTAAATGCGTCCGCCTCCCAAATCCCCCTGGAAAGCACTGGAAAATTTGCTTGTGAAAAACCCCCGGTTGCCAATTAAAAATTTGATTGGGTTTTAGGGCGACCCTCTGTTGGATATATGAAACGGAAAATGAAAGCAGGGATTACGTGCTTTGCTGATTGATTGATTGATTGTTTGTTTGATTGATTGATTGCTGAATGCCTTCGGAAAAAACCCTTATGGATAGGCACAAAATGACACAGCAGTCCCACTCTTTTTTTCCAAAGTATTATTAGTAAGTATATAAGGTGTGCTGCATACATAGTGTGTGTAGTGAGGGTGACCATTTGTGATTTTCTGGGGATTACCCATAATACCCGGCAGTGCTTTTCAGGGTCAGTCTGCAAAAGACAGACTACTGTTGTGGTGTGCAGTGGGGTATAATGAGTCACCCTTTGCTCTGTTTGCCAAAAATGGTGGAAAATGATGCTCATTTTGCCACACAAATAGCAGTATTTATGTCCTTACGCGTACGCATACTGGCTACTGAATGATAGACAGATGTCTTCTTACATTCTCTTGAAGCTATTCAGTGTATCTAGTTTATATTGAGAATAATCTTGATCATGAAAGTCATGAGTGTGTTTATGCAATGAGGCCGCGCTCCTCGTCCGCTTTAATGGACGGATAATCCCCCCCCCCAACGCCTAGTATTATTTTCACCGCCTTCAAGTTAATATCAGAAACGCCGCATTCGCAACACGCCACGCAATTAAGAGATTGAGTTACAATGTGCCCTTAACTGAAGGAATAATTGCTGTTTATCTTGCGGAAAGCTGGGGAGGAGGGAATATTCTTGTGTCGGGACTGAACCAGATTAACGGCACAAAAACACGCTATTGTGCTTTACTGGAAAACACACACGACACAGACCTTTATCTTTCTCTCTGTGATGATATATTTCCTATTTACCACGCCCCATATCTGCAGTTACTAAATGTACATACGAAATTCTTCATTAGCATTTGCTTAGGCATTATGTATGTACAAGTACAACTCCACGAACTGCAGCTGAGGTCCTCTGACACAAGAAATTTACTCCTGTTGGTTGAAGGAGAGAAGGTTTTCTAAAACTAGACACTCCCCCTGCTCCTGTGATTAATTTTAGGGAAAAAAATCCTTTCTATTTGTACTTTGTAATCATTTGTAATAGTATTACAGTAATTTGTAATAGGATCTTGCATCCAGATACACATCCACATTGGTTGATCGAGCTTTCGCTGTTTGCATTAATAACCCTAACGTCAGCTAGGTACATAAGTATGTTGCTGTATTCATAGCCACTTATTTTAGGTTTTATACAAAGGTCACTGAAGGTGACAATGTTCTCCAGACCATTTGTATAGGTTTAGTGGTAATGGGTCTCTGGTGCTTCAAAACAACAACTCCCTTCCTGTAAAATGGCTATTTCATTTTTATTCATTACATGAATAAGTATTGCTATGCAGGTCTGTTGGAAACTTGACATGCTAATGTTACTTGTAATGCTTGGTTCCAGGCGACTGAGACCCGTTCTCTCTTTTTCCCTTAAGTAAAGCCAAAGACCAGGGCTCCCAAAGCTGCGTTCTGTAAAACCCGTAACCTGAGCTGCTTGTGCTGCTGGGCCTCCATACCTGCTGAGGCTGCATCTGGTGCACGCTGCGGGAGGAAACTGGGAGCGAGTTCATTGTCTCCTCTGCATAGCTTCCTAAAGCAGGTGTTGGGCGCCGCAGACAGAATGCAAGGAAGGGTGCATCATCTCGTCTCCTAGAAGCTGCAGTGATGCTCACAGTCCCTGGGAAGGTGAGCTGGGATTTTCACTAAATTGTGCGGTAGAAATTGCCTCTAGCCCGCGGCCGTCAGACCGATACAACTTTCCGCTTTGTCCCTTGCATGCCACCTCCCCTCTCCTCTTAAACAAATGTGCGGAGGAGCTCTGGCGCGTCTCCCCCAGCTCGCGATGCACTCGGCTCCTCTGCTGTCGCCGGGCGACTGTACCGCCCCCCCCCCCCCGTAACCCCACTGAATCTCCAAGGAACCGCCGCAGAGCAATGCAGAGTAATTGACCCGGTGCTCCACCAGCTTACGGACTGCTAATTATAAAAAATGACGATAATTTCACTTGTGTCCTGCATCGCACCGAAGTTTCCTAATCAGTGCTGCTCGCCTCATTCACCAACGTGTCTTTGAAGAATTAATGAAGGGCGAGGAGGAAATCCATCAGGTCTTTATTATCGTGATATAGGAGGACCGTACCTTTCTAAGGAAGGGACCAGAGCAGAATGAAAGCAATGGAAAGCTTTGGATAAACCTGCTAAAATCTCAGCACACTGCAAAATCTTTCCCTTGTGGATGAGACCTTTATTTTTCAAGTTTTGAAGTCTTTTTATTGTCTTGTGCACATAGTACAACGGAATTCTTGCTTGTGTGCTTCCTGCAAAACAAAGTGACAAATAAATACAAGACAATAAGGACATGCTTAGTACACAATCGATGAACCACAAGTGATTAAGAGGAAATAATGCCACTGCAGGACAAGTGCTTTGCATTTATGTACGGTTAGCTTCTTTCCTCTTGGGATGGTGGGATTGCCCTCGAATCGCCCACCCGCTCACCCACGTTTGGCCCCACCACCAGGCCCGAGAGCTTAAGGCGAGCCTGGGGATTAGGGGAGGCCTAGTTTCATACCCTGCTGTTTACATTTTTTTGTTGTTGTTGTTTCTGAGTGTGTGCTCTGCTGTTTGTGCGCAGAAGGTGACTGACAGCAAAGCAAACACTGAGACTTTATCCAGATTGTGACACGCGAAACATCCTGTGCAGACATTGCTAGGATGACGGCCTGAAGCACCGCTGGCCCCTTGCAGAACAGACAGACATGACGGCAGTGTGACGGTACAGCAGGGATTCCTGGGACGGGATGACATAGCCCTTCCTGGGGAAAACAAATACTTGCTTCATTTTCAGCCAGGAGAAAAACAACAAACTCAAACACACACATATCACCACAGGGGCCGGTGAGTCCATAGTCTGGTTACTGGGGCTGCAATCAAACCTAACACACCAGTATATACAAAATACTGGGGAAAAGGAGTATGTGGAAGCGATCAGAGGTAATAATCACAGTCACCTGACTCGGCCTTCCAAGACCAATCCTCTACTAGCGTGATTAACATCATATTACACGTTACTTTATAGCAAGGAATAAATTACACATGTGAAAATGTACTCTTGATATCTGCTTCAAAACTGGAAAATATGTGTTTTTGTTGTTCATGAAATTACAGTGATGTAAGAGCCTACAAACTAATCACTTAAACAGGGAAAGAACCATAATCATTAAGGAATTAACCAGCCTCATTAACTGTTAGGATCTTCATAATTTTTGACCGCCAGACTGAAACCGCGGTAATAAACTCGATGTCAAAGACAAACTGCGCTAATTCTTTGATTATTTAATCGCCGATCTTCCCACACATGTTAAAATCACATGCAGCCTGGAGCAGGCAGTCAGGCAGACGTGTTCGGGTCGGTATATATAACTCATAGGTGTGCACCTTTCAGGACACTTTGATGTGCGCACATGAGGCGTGTGGAGCGTTCCGGAACGTGACGGCTGCGTGGGAACGGCACTCCTCATGCATGCTGATCGCATGAAATCAAAACCCACCGCGGGGGTGACTGTCAGTTTAAACGTTTCCCTCCGTGACTTTATGGTCCTAGACATTGAAAAAGCCTCGTCAATATTTCAACCAAGACATGTGAATCCCAAGCTGTAGTACTGCTGTAACTAATATATTACCCTACCAGGCTTTCCTGAAATTATACTTATATTTGAGTTAGACTCTTCAAAGCAGCTATGCACAAAATGTACCTACATAAATTCCTAGCTTTAGATTCCATTTACATTTATTTATTTAGCAGATGATTGTGTCCAAAGCGACGTACATGATTAGTCTTTGCTTGCCATGAAATTACGGCTGAATTCATTGATTTGAATCAGATTGTGCTTTTCAGGCTGCATGTTATTTTTGGCCACCTTCAGCCATATCACGTTCTTCCCTGGGCACCTGTCCATCCTGTCGCCATCCAGAGACCCCAGATGCCACCCCAGTCAGCTTCTGCTTCTTCTCCTTCCTGCCACGTGTTGGGTCAGCCAGGCTGAGGTATCAGCTTATTGAAGTCACCCAATTATTCGGCACCCCCCCCCTCTCCCCGCACACACCAAAGGTCAGTGAACCGGCACACACACCAACCCCCGAAACTGTGCCTTAAGATCTCAGGGTCCGACCATTTTTGTTTATCTAGGCTAAACCATCCTTTTCACACCTTACAGTTCCCAGTTAAACACAGAAAGCCTTTAAACAACAGAGAATGTGTTTGCATTTAATTAAATTAAACAAACGTTTAGGTCAGTGTTGTTAAAAAAAGTGCTATAAAAACCTTTTTTGGATACTACCTCATCACAGGTGCTCATTAACAGATGTAAGCCTTTGCTTATGTTTGAGTTTTTACAACAGATAAAGTGCCAATTGGTTTAAAACTCATAAAAGGGTATAACAGTCTTTAACGGCAGGACTATTTGAACAGTCCTAGTGTTATCAGTGGATGAAGAAAGTCAAAAAGTCCTTCGGAGATCAGCCTGCAGAATGGAAAGTACTATTAAGATGTCGCGGCTCAAAAATAACTTAACATAATAACATAAATACAAACAGGAAAATGCTGGACAGTTTAACTTTTATTTGACACATAACCACGTGCTCACTATTTCAGTTTTTCTTTCTCTAAGGAATTTACTTACAAAAAAAACAATTCAGGAAAACAATGAATAGCTTTCTTCACTTAACTAGAAATATTTAGTTTTACTTGTTAGTGAAGTTAAACACTGTTTGCAAACTAAAGGTACATTTCATGAACATCTCCAGGCAAATTAGAAAATACATGTTTGTGTGTGTGTGTGTGTGTGTGTGTGTGTGTGTGTGTGTTGCCGGGTGATGTGTGTGTGTGTGTGTGTGTGTGTGTGTGTGTGTGTGTGTGTGTGTGTGTTGCCGGGTGATGTGTGTGCATGTGTGTGTGTGTGTGTGTCTGCATGTGTGTGTACCTGTGTGTGTGTGTGTGTGTGTGTGTGTGTGTGTGTGTACATGCGTGCGTGTGTGTGTGTGTGTGTGTGTGTGTTGTCAGGTGGGTGTAGGAATGCTGGTGTGCTCATGTATGCCCCTGCTTGGCCATTTGCAGCTCCAGATCAATGGCTGCTGCCCTTCCTGTGGTTTAGTTGACGGCCCTTTTTTCATTTATGACTGAGAAATGAAGTCCTGGCCAGTCAGGGCGGCCATAGTCACTCAGGTGTGATGTCCTTACTTTTCCTGATGGGGGATTTTACTCTTGGTCCATGACCTAGACAGAGAACTCAGTGATATGGAGTAATCCAATACCTCCACTTTAAATTCTTTCTTGACCATAACTCTATAGTCCTGTTCCATTTCTGACACCTTTTTGAAAGACTTTAAGAGTATTTATGAATATACCATAAATGTACTATAAAGGAGCTACAACCAGGATGAGCAGATGGATGGATGGATGTACTCCTAGTAAGGATAGTAGGTTTCAGTCCATCATAATACAGAATGATTTTTCTTTTTTTTTTGAGAAAGCATGAAAAATTGCTCCTGATTTCTCCAAGTTGCATCTGAACACAATTCCTGCAAACAAATTCTTCACATGCTCTGCCTTCTTGATTTAGGGATCCTGTCTGAGGCCCTTGATGCATCTTCGCATGCGCTGGACGTTTGTACCTATCTCTCTTTCTTTCAAGTGAAGTCTTGGCGCATTTCCTGACCGCTATATTTAGCGAAAGTGCTTTTGCAGTCACAATACGTCTTCGAAGAATTCAGGGACTCGCCAGCTAAATCAAACAAATGAAGACTTTGTTGTTTGTCTGTAGAAGATCCATATAAGGACTGAAAGGCTCCACCATTATCTGGACTGTTTTACTTGTACTGTGTGTTTATGTAATCTTTCATACTTGTTTTTACTGCTATAGTCCCCAAGACTCCATGTATATTTTTTTAACCTATGATGAATCTTAGATTTTAGAAATCAATAATCAAACCTGTGTTTTGCTTTTGTGAAACAATGCTTAGATCTTGGTTTATGCTATCACCAGTGAATCATGTGGAGTTAAGAGTTAAGTCACAAGAACATGCAAAAATCATTCATCAACCTCCTAAATTCCTCGTGAGATGCTATGATGCCAGAATTTCCCATTTGGGATCAATAAAGTATATGCATGTGTCTATCAGTGAGCAGAAACGCCCTGATCTTCAGGTAATCTCAGCTTACCTCTCACAAGACGAGATTAATGCACTGATTATTCAACGTGAAATTAACCGTACCCCTTCATATGATGGGTAATGCTTGTGGTTTTTGTCTTTGGAGAATCTCCCAAAAGGCCAGTCGGTTTTAGTTTTGGCTGCCAGTGTCCATCCCTCAACAGGAGACTCTTTTTTTGCAGGTTTTGTAATGTCTTAGGTAGCTGAGCAGGATAAGAAGAGAGGGTAATAGTGATGGGTGTGTGAATCCTGGACTGAGCCTATTTAATTACGCCCACGTACCCTTGAGCAAACAGCATGAGGGCTGGTGCCTGACTCCTAATGTGTTCCAGATGCTCCTCGAGGTGAAAAAGTGAGAAAAACCAATCCGAACCACACAGCGTCCTCCATCCCAGTCCGGTGATGAACCTCCGAAGGACTGCCCCCTCCACAGAAGTCATTATCACCACCTTCTTAATTGACTCCGCGATCCTCCGATTCGAGCGTGCCTTCCCTAGGCCTAGCGGGCTCCCGGAAAGCCTGATTCCAAGGTTATTCGTCCGTCTCCACCAGCCTCCGGTGCCAAGCCATGCTATCGGCGTCGTTGTCAGAGCCCGGGTCGTTTTTGCATTTCCGGCCGGCAGCGGCCAAGGGAGAAACACTTCATCGCTGGTCCAAACAGCGTTCAGCGTTGTCAGAGCCTGGTGAGGTAGCCACATGCACTGCCGGCCTGTAATGCAAACGTATGCAAGTTCATCAGCCCAATGCGTTCACGCTCACTCTGGGGTCACCTTCACGGTGACCGGCGAAAGCTGTGCTTTATGCTTTAAATGCTTTAAAACAGCCCCTCTCTCGTGAGAGCAGGGAGGTAATAGACTGTATGTCTGATAGCTAATAACCTGTAGCTTGATTTACAGCGTGGACATTTTCGCAGAACTCACAAGATTGTCGGTCTCATTCCTGGAGGTCGATTACACCGTCAGATTTCTTGCCGTGATGCCAGAGCACTGGAGTGTTTTAAACGTCAGGCATCTGTCCTGTTTATCACACAGATGGCTTAAACATTTCCAAGAATCACTCATTTTTATAAAGCAGCATTAATGGTTAAACAATAAAATATGTAATTGCATGGCATATCCCGTATCCTGCTGAGAGACAAGTAAAATGTTCCAGCACTGCTTTCGTTTTTTATTTTATTTATTACTTTAAGTATCAAGCCTGGTTAGCACGGCTAACGGATACAGGCTATCTGTGAAGATAGTTCCATCTTAGGTATCTAAGATGAAAAAAATCCCTTTTTTATAATTCAGAAAGATGTGTGTAAATATTCTGTGAGGAAAGTTCTTTTTATCTGTTTTTCTTTTTTGTAAACAGCAAGGTGCCGAACCTTAACATAGAAAGTGAAGCATATTTTACTCCGCGGCTCATTAATCCATCGCACCTAGCTGCTTGTCCTGGGCACTCGTCCATCGCTGGACACTCACACATGCACACACTCACATGCTGTGGGCAAATTTATTTTTTTTTAAGAGTCACTGGTTCACTAAAACGCAGGGGTGAATTCAAACATCCAGAGTGGTGTTTCATGACAGCATTTACTTTGGCACTGATTTTGGTGTCTCCGTTTTCCATCTGGGCACTGGTATGGTTTAAGACAATAACTGCCTAAATCCAGGGCTCCCATATGACACTAAAGGGTGTGCTGACAGATGGAGAAGGTCCAGAGAACGTTTGGGAAGCATCTGAGCCCAGAGGGACCTCAGCGGGTCAGGGGCTTCAACATTACACGTTCATTCAGGAACTCGGAAACCGTTGAGGAACGTGAGGGAACAACCAGCATCCGCTCAGTTAAAGACTGATCTGTACCGAATGGACATCTTACGTAAGCCAGACAACGAATCAACACCCTATATCCACAAACATGGCTCAGATGTTTTGTTGTACTCCTCTGGCACAGAGCCGGTCTGAATTAGCAAAACTGCACAAGTCAAAATTGTGAGCCGTCGAGTGAGTCGACAGATGTAAATAAAGCACTTGTAGCCTGACTGGCTGATACTCGTGCCAGATGTAAAGGCGTAGCGATGTGCCGTCTCGAGTCAATAACGCCAAAGCCGGCAAATGGGTAAGTGAACGTGAGTGAATACTAAAAGCCATGAGATCTGAGCTTTCGCTTGCCAGCTGGAGGAGATCAACCCAACAGTGGCCACTGAGGCGTCGCACACGGGAGTCGAGCTCATCGACGTGGCTTGGGACGCAATTGAGCATGTAGAGCCAGAAAAGCTTGGAGCTATTAACCTTGATTGCCTCACTTGGCCAGAAACCCAAGACAGAAGAAAAATGGCTCTGGACATTGTATATGATAGTCAGTCACACCCTTCATCTTACACCTGATCCAGGTTTCAGACCTCTGTGACACTCATTCCTGCTTGTCTGTCAGCCAAAGGTGTCTTATATCTGTCCCTCAGTGGGAAAAGCAAGCTCTCAATCCACCCCTTATGTGTGTCCTAAAGTATATGGGGGGTGCCAGAGAATCTGAGGGAAAAAAGAAAAATCGTAGAAATGCTGCAGTTGCCCAAATCTGACAGCATATAGGTCTGCTTCACTAGTTTACAGAACACCTAAGAGACAGAAGATGAGGAAGAGCGTGACTGTCATGGGAGAAGTCCACCGAGAATGGGATTAATACCACATGGGGTCCAGCTGAGGTGAGTACATGACTGAAACACTCTCACACACACACTCACACAGATACACACACACATGCGTGCGTGTGGAACAGATTCCGTCACTGGCAATCACAAACTCTGACACATTCCATTATTTATTCATTTATGTCCAAGCAAGTTGCAGCTCACAAAGTTTTATGTGCAACCTCCCCTGAGGTTCCCCTCTCACCGGAACATTCTCATATTGTTTGGCCTAAGTCGCCCCCCGCC
>JAODLC010000100.1:20407687-20426370 GCA_026781145.1 Hippopotamyrus pictus | reverse complement strand
ATGCCCAGCTACGAGGCCCTCTCTGTGCCCGGCCACAGGCCCCCCGCTATGCCCGGCTACGATGCCCTCTCTGTGCCCGGCTACGATGCCCTCTCTGTGCCCGGCCACAGGGTCCACATTGAGCTACAGGCCACCCTCAAGTTCTACCTGCTCTGCTCAGTCACGGCTATGTGTCAGGTCATGGGGTCCAACGTGACTGCAGAGAAGGGGGGGGTGGAGTATTCATCAGATACCCTGGGAAGGTGGTGCGCCCTCCCACTCACCATGCAGTTCCCGTTTTTGGAAAGATCTGACCCAGCAGCAGTGAGTAGCAGCTGCTTGCTGTTACCCACAACACTACAGCCCTGACAGCTCTGCACCTTGTTTGCCCTTCTTCTTGTCCCCCCCCATCCTCTTTCCTGTGGTGGGGGGAGGGGGTCATGCTGGTGGTCCTGTACTCCCACCTACACTCTCTTGCCCCCTGAGCTCATTACTTTCAGCCAGATCCCCCCCCCCTGGGATGACATGCTCTGTCACGCCCTGTAATGCCCACTCTGATCGCTCCTTATCTCCACCACACTGTTACTGCCTTTATCCCGCCAGCTTGAAAGGGCCCCGTGATTCACCCCCCCAATGCGCTTGTGGTTCTGCTCTGCCGCGGGGCTGTCCCCAGGGCGTGGCCTTGCCCTGCTCGCGCAGACGCACACGGGGCACGTCGGCAGCCTCGGATGCCTCGTAGCCCCGCCCTTAATCGGCATTCCTGTCTTTAATGATGAAACAAACTGAAGTGGAAAAAAAATAATTGGAAAAGGCACCCCGTTAATGGAGTGTCGGAAGAAGTGTCTCTTGGATTCCGTCCCAAGTTGAGCGCGGCACTGCTGATCAGCCGGAGCGGATTCCTTGAGGACGCATGCCAAGAGGTGGCTGTGTTCCAGAATGTTCCTCCGTCCTCGTGGGTGCTCTACAGGCAGCCGGGACAGAGAGCCACCTGCCCCGGTTGGTAGGCCCTGCAGGGACACAGCCTGCGGTAGGAGGGGTGTGCTCCGGCACAGCTGTACAGCAGCCTGTCCTTCTGCAGAGAGCACCGGCGCCCCCAGGGGCTGTACGCCGGGAACAGATGGTCCACCTCCTCCTCAGTGCTCGCGCAAGTCAGCCCGAGTCTGCGGGGGGAAAGAGCCACAGCGCACCTCCATTATCAGAAAGCTCTAATTACCCATGGTGCCCTGCGTAAGACAAGCCTGAAAACTCTTTCACCTTTGACCCTTTGCACTAATTTTAAAGGGGATTTCAGCCCCTGCCAATGGGCAGCCGGAGTGATTTGTGTCAGTTCGCTGTCTCGGTCGGAGCGTGTGTTTTCCTGTCAGTGGCTGGTGATTAGCCATCAACCTCAGAAACATTCCAAGAGGAGCAGAGCAGTGCTGGAAATGCAGACTGTTTCAGGAACATTTTCACATTTTTCTAGAAGCTCTCGACTTTTCTTCCATAGTGGTGCTGGGTGTAGTTTTGCTTTCGATTTGCTGCCCGGCAATGCAGGTTAACATTGCAATTCACGTAAAAAGATTTCAGGAAAGCGCGAATTACGCTTTTTATTGTTTCTCATGCACATACTTGTAATGCTTGATACTGAAACTATGAGTGACATGCGGAAATATTTTGATTCCAATCCAAGCTTCTGTTTGCTCGACTATGAAGTTCTACTTATTATATAACAAGCATTGATTCTAAAATAAAGACTTCATACCTCAAACTACATACTTCAAATTCATAGGATACTAATGCTTAATGGTATTATTATTAACAGATTTATAGATTCTCAAAATGAAGGTATATGAGACATATCTTTACATAAGAGACTTAGAAAGGCCACATGTGATCTTCTGCCACAGGAACACGTTTATTGTTTTATGACACATGAAATAGTCCCTCTCTCCTTCTCCATGTTGAGGGCTATGCCTGTCCATTGTCACGTACCTCTTGAAGGCAGCTGGATTGTTGAGGTGATGAAACAAGGCAGGCTCACAAACCAGGGAGGTCTGCTTGCACATGGAGATGCACGACTGGCCAAGCGGGGCCAGCTGCACAACCAGAGCGCCCTCTGCAGGCCAAGTGGGGAGGGACTCGCTGCAGAAGTCCTGAGCGAAAACACAATAAGATGCGCGGTGAGCCCGAGTGGTATTCAGGTCCTTTTTAAGTAGACAGCACAGCCAGAGCAGACGGGTCACCTGGTGGGTGATGTAAGCATAGACGCGTTCCAGCATCCCCTCACAGGTAAACTCATGTGGAATGAAAGGATTCACCTGAAACACAAAAGGTGTCCATTTCGGCTCACGGCACCCAGCATATGTGCGAGCTCGTGCTGCCAAAGGTAGCATCCTGACAGCCGCATTCACTACTGCAATGGCGTCACCTACCCTGCTTCTTTTTGCTCTACAGCCATATGCTACCATACCATGCGTCGCGTATGTTCATATGTTCTGCTGAGACCACAGTTCTCTTTGATTTACACACGTGCCTGTACATTGTTAATGTCAATAAAAATTGAACTGAATTGCCTTTTTCTACAGATCTAGAATAGGTGGTTGGTTTCCTGTAACTTTGTTTGAGGTCCCATTAATGTTAAACGTTGCTTACCTCTAAACTCAGGATCGCCTTGACAGCTTCTCGCACCTGAGTAGTGTTATCGATGTCCACGGTCCACACGTAAGGTTTGCCGATGAAGTCTTCGGCATAGGGATGCTGGGAGTGGACCTGGGGAACATGGGAGTCCATTGACAAGTCAACTTGGTGCTCGATCTACAGAATATGACACGTGGTATGGGCCCATTCTTACGTATCGCCGATAATCTAAGCATAAAAAATGCAGCAAAGCAAGGCAGCGAATCCAATACCCACAGGAGTCCATGAGGACTGCCTACCTGACGCGTGGTTGGCTTCCCCTTGTAGAAGTTGCTGTTTTCAGAGGAATGAGGGGACTGGAAGCGAGGCTGGAGGAACACACACCCCAGAGCGATGGCCTCCAAGGGAGCTGGGCCCTCGTATGGAAATCCAAGACCAACAAAAAGCTGTGGAACATCAACAGACCATTACAGCTGTGGCCACCTCATGACAGGGATACGATGGCCTTAATATCCATTTGGAAATGTGTAAATTTTTTCCCAAAAACTCTTCAAATCTTTGAGCAACTAAAACCAGGACTATGGAACCGAATAAGCATAGTAGCTCTTCTTATCAAGAGCTGTTCAGATCGTGCTCAGTTGTGATGCTGGAATCAGATTTGTCACGGTGATATATATCAGGGGTGTCTTGCCTTGGCTCTCCTCAGCAGCTGCTGTAGCTGCTCTTGGGTCAACAGGCCGTGGTTGTGGACAAAGCTGGGCAGCAGGGAGGGTTGTCCTTCCGGCAGGAACACGGTGCCATGGATCTCCAGCTCCTGGCTAATTGTCTCGAGGTATCGCTCCTTACCCTGTGGATATAGAGAGCGGGGCTACACTGTGGAACCTCAGAACAGGTCTATGGACCAACTGGGACCCCTAGAGTGAAGTATATACAGTGGTACCTGTGGTTCACGAACACAGTCCGGTCCAGGAAAGTGGTCGTGAACCAATTTGTACACGAACCAAGGCAATTTTTCCCATGAGAAAGCATTGAAATTCGATTAATTCGTTCACAAGTTTACCATATAATCATTGTTCGTTAATTAATTTTCTGGTTTTTATAATAAAAACTTTAAAGTAAAACACAATATAGTGTGGCGACGGGCGGACCGAGGCATCGCGGGGGCAGAGAGAGACATGGAGACTTGCTTGCCGGAGAAATCACACTCTTTATTAACAGTCCTTAAAGCCCTTGTGTTGTGTTGTTAATGTTAATGTTAATGGTTGCGTTTCCTGAATGTCACGCGTGTGTTTGCCTGTCTCTTGTGCCCGGTCCGATCCTCGTGTATATTTAGCATGTGTAAATCTTCCACCCTGTGTGCATCTTGCAGTTCGGCGTCTTACAACCTTGTGTTTCCCGTCTGTGTATTTGGGTTTGGTGCTCATTGGGTGCCTGTTGTGGTCCTCCTATTTACAATCGCACGCGGGGCAGGCTGGGACATGCACCCTGCCGGTGCTACAATAGTGTACAAAAAGGAATCTGGTTGAGGAATCTGTTCATCAACCAAATGTCGCACGTGAACCGATGCATTTTTTTCCACGAAATTTTTGGTCGTGAACCAAATTGTTCGTAGACCACAGCGTTCGTGAACCGCAGGCACCACTGTGCATGGATCGTGGGGGGGTTGGGTGTGTGGAGGGGGCACACAGTCAGATCCACTTGTCTGTTTGCTTTTGAAAAACTTAAATATAATCTTTAGGCACTTTGATTGAGGGCACACAAATAATGTAGCAGCATACTCTCAATATATTCATTAACCAGAAAGTGTTATGTACTGATCCCATTAATTCATTCATTAATAGGTCGTAACAGTTAATGTATTTCATGCAGTTACTGTATATGTTCATGATTTGTCCTTCAGTACCACCCCCCCCCATTTCTACAGCCTGAGAGAGTATCGACAATCCCTCTCATCTTTTACAATGCTGTTTGAGACCTGCGACAGCAAATAAACCTGTGAACACTAAGGTAACCCCACAAAGGGTGCCTACAGAAATGGGGCTTCTAATCAGTGGTAATCAATCATTCAGAAACCAAGGTGTAATGAATGAAGGCAGTTGTTCTAAGACACTGTCCACGGCTCAACGAGTTGCCTTGCTGTTGCAGTATCTGAAAGAAGAAATAACATTTGTGTTCATAATTTACTGTGCTGCCACAGACAGGGGACCACAGGGATTGTTCATGACAGATTGTGTAAATGTAATATCCTGCCAGTTTAATAAAAAAAATTGAAATGTATTTTCCATTCTGATTTGCAAGCCGTTTTCTTGCTCCATGACAGTCCAAATAGACAAACCGGTCAAATCCATCTTTTTTTAATACTGATCCTCGTGCCAAAGCGTTAGGTCAGTTTCTAAAAAATACTTTTGCACCTTGTATAAATCAGAAGTCACCACCACGTTTTGCCAGTGAATAAAGGTTAAAAATAGTGCAGCTGTCCTCAGGATCGGGGACAGTCTCGCCCGTGTCGCTACCTGCCACATGTAGGCCAGCTTGCCATAGACCACGGCGATGTTTTCCTTCCTCTGAGGCTGCGCCTGGCGGCCGTGTCCCGCGTCCTCGCTCACAAAGCCCATGAACGAGTTATCAGGAGTGTGTGCTGGTGAAGGACAGACCAGACGTAAACATTAATCATGCAGAAAAAGCCTCAGGCATCATCACTTTGACAGTTTTTAATTTGTTTTAAAGGGGAAAGATAAATACATGGTTCTGATCAATTCGTTTTGTTTCGTTCTGATAAGGGATTTAACGCAAAGTCTTTATAGTACATTTATACTTACAATGGGCTTGTTTTAAATAGGGTTTCCATTAGCTATGCCGCTGAATTCACTCAATCCAAAGACAAGTGGCTAAGCAAACTGGTGTCTCTAAATAGCCCATCGTGTGTGTGCTCTGTGATGGACTGGCACATAGCAGGGGCTCCCTGACTTTCTTATTCATGCCCAGAACCCCTAACCATGACCCTGTCTGGAAATGGGTTAATATCAGGTGTTACACTTCAGCTTGTAGTAGGAATGTGTCTTTTGTGACGCTAGCCTGATGGACATCTGATCACTTTCTGTAACGCTGCGAGAAGACAACGTCATGACTGCGGAAGGAAGATGTCGGCAGTTTGGAGAGTTCACATGGGACAGGAGGAAGGACTGGAAGAGACTGGGAAAGCAAGCACTCAAAAAGCAGAGTCACTGGGAGAAATGATGCTAAGGACTGTCTAATGCAGCGCTTCCCAGTCTGGACCTTGGGGAGCCATAGACAAAAAATGTGGACTGTCTGCCAGGGAGCTGGGAGGGAGCACAAACCTGGACTGGCTATGGATCCCCGAGGATGGGATTGGGGAACACTACTCCAATGGTATCTTTCCTATCCCCCTCCATTATTTTTATCATTAATAAGCGTAAAAAAGAAAGAGTGCTTTTCCATCCACCCAAAAGTGATCTTAAAAAAACTGGAACTCACTGGACAGATAAAGACGAAGTAAGGGGCAGATCACAAGCACCGTGTTGATGCACTATGACAAAGTACATGGGGTGGACCTGCTACTCTGCCAGGATTTAGAAATCCGGGCCCCTGCACTCAAAGTCACGTCTCCCCTGTTTCTGATCTACTCCCTAAATTGCTATTGCTCGAGGCCGACATCAATCTTTCTTTATAGAGCAGCACAAATAAACAGAACCGTCCCAACGGGTCCGAAGGCTGGCGAGTGATTCGCTTTGTCCTCCTTTCTTAAATGTGCTGGGGCTGGTTCACGTTTACTTAACCTATATAATAAATTTCTTTTCTCCAAAGACATCTCAGCTATTTCAGCGTACGACCAGTGATTTGGGAGTCAATAATCCCCTTGGCTTACACATGGATTCCACAAAAACCACACGTCTCCTCAGTCTCTTTGACAGCTTGGGCCACCGCTGCCACCCACGCAATGTGAAGCTGGGGCGATAAGAACAGGGCCGCTCAAATTCCTCCTGTCGTCCCTTAAGATCGAGGCTGGGCGATTGTTTTTGTTTTCCTTAGCCAATCACTTTGGTTTAGCTTTCTTAGCTAAACTAACAAGAAAAAAGTGACAACCGTGGGCCTGAGTCAGAGGCTTTTGAGTGTCGACGGCATGTCAGCGATTCTCTAGCGAGCCACGCACATGTGGGCGATCACACTCACGGAACATGGTCATGTACTGCTGGGTCTCCAGCCCCCAGCTGCCCCACACGGTGCTGTAGCCTCGTTGGCGTGCATACTCCCCGATGTTGAAAGCGGGCTCCGTGCCGAAGGAGTCGAGAACTCTAAAGCGGCACCTTGGGATGGGAGCAAGAAAGGGCTGTTTGTTCATGCAACAGGGAATTGTCTGTTATTTTTGTCTCTCAGCAAACAGGCATGCAGTAATTCGGTAGTTATGGATCAGGCGTTGCTAAGCAACATTAGAACTCATTGGGTGTGTCCGAATTCAGGGGCTGCACCCTTTTAAGGCTGCATTTAAAAACGGAATGTGGTGTGACAAGGCTGTCGCATTTGGAAGACTCCTTCAAATGCAGTCTATAATGTGTTCTCCTTTAGCCGAGTCACAAAGGATCCATCAGATTCATCCGATGGATTGAATCCATCAGATGGATCCTTTGCAGCCACACCAAGATTCATTGCGCAGAGGTAAAGTGGGTGTGTTTCAGCTAGCCAATAGGAGTAGCGCTTTGTGACTCAAGGGTAAGGGCAAGGGTGATGGCCAGACCGTCCCATTTCACAACACTTTCCGTTCAACCTTCGAAGAACACAACCTACAAAGGCTATGCCTTTCATAGTCTTCTTTAAAGAATGTAGCCCCTAAATCCAGACACAGTTATTGTCTTGGCGACAATAGTTGTGTCCGACAGACTGAGAAATGCTCTTACTGGTAATGTTGGAAGGACAGACCCATGACTCCACGGAGCTGAGCCAGACCATGGTAGTCAGTGTAGATAAGGTCAAAGGGAATGGGGCTCTGGATGGGGCAGCTCCCCCTGCCCGGAGCAGCTCCTATGAGGCTGCAAAACGAGGAAGAGCTGTTGCGACAGCCATAGAGACTCAGGGATGGGAACACGTCATTCCCTGGTGAGTCCAAGTCAAGTCTCAAGTGAAAAAATTGTAGTCTCGAGGCATTTTCCCTGAAGTCTAAGTTGAGTCCAAGTCTTCATTTTTGCTGTCAAGTGACAAGTCATAAAATTTGTGACTCTAGTCCAAGTCAAGTTGTGAGTCATGTAGTTTGAGAGTCTACCTATGTTAGTTTTTTTACCTTTAGTCATTAAAACTTCTTGCAACAAAAACCTGCTACAGTACCTCGTAGGGTACATTCTTTATAAGCAGAGATAGGGGACCACGAGGGTCGAAAAGAGAGTCTCCACTCATGGTTCTCCTCACACAGTTTATACGTCCATGTACATGCAGGGAGTGATGCATCTTTCCAACAAACTATCTCAGGAGACCTTACATTCAGCCGATTGAAAATGCAGACAGCAGAGAATTAGTATATACGGAAATTATAAAATTAACATTATGGTATCCAGAGGGTTCAAGTTGGGTCCAAGTCTCAATTCGTTGTCCTCAAGTTCAAGTTGAGTCCAAGTCTTTCCATCAGTTTTGCGGACTCCAGGCACAAGTCATCAAATGTGTCGCGAGTCAGTGACTCAAATCCCCACCTCTGCAGAGACTGGGACTACACACATTTCCTTGAGGATGCCCTGTTACAATCCATTATGTAATAACACTGCATTAGGTAATAACTTCACAAAATGTTACAAATTTATAGACTATGTTATAATTTTATACTGCAGCATTACCCTATTAATATTGTTATTATTATTATTATCATCATCATTGTTGTTATAATCATCATTCAATTTGTCACATCCTGTTGAGTTATTACATAATGCGGTATTACATAATGCGTTGTTACATGCCTTACCTGAGCAGGTGGCCCTGAGAGACCGTGAAGGTCAGGTTGTGCCCCAAGATGAAGAAGGCAGCACTAATGTCTGCCCACTGTACCAGCTCTCCGAGGGGACCACCTCGTTCCACCATCTCCCCGAAACTCTGGCCCCCACCTCCAGCCAGAACCCCTGGGAACAGCAGAACCTGAGGGGAACCATGCAGGCGAATCAGTAGACGGTTTTGGGATCAAGGATCTGTGTCCCAGCTGGGGTCCTTGAACAAGGCGATTAAGCCGTATTGCTTTAATATAAATACTCTGTGGAATAAATGGCTAAAATAGAACATATGGGTAAAATGTTGAGAAATATGCAAGCTACGTAAGTGACATGAGATGAAACATTCCGCTAAGCACATAAATAATAATGGATAGTAAAAATGTTTTAAGCTTGAGCAAACTCACCCTGAGCTGACTAGGAGATCTATGTGAAATTTTCCGCCACACTTTCTCCCCAGCTTTTGTCCACCTGGCCGCCAGCCTTTCTATCCTAGACCACATGAATTTCACTGCAGGACCCCAGCCACTTCCCATCAATTTATAAAGGGGGCTTAGGTCAGCCCGAATCAATGCCTGCCCAAAAACAAATTGTAGATGAGGGAAATGGAATTAGCGGCAGTGGGATAAATGTTTAGAAGTCTTAATCTCACAATGTTTTGTTGAGTATTACCTTTGATGACAACAGATGTCATTATACTCCATTGTAATTTAAACAGAGTGCCTGTAATTAGATCATTAATTTTACAGATGTACAGATTAAGCGGTCCAAGTTTGCCTTGCCGTCCATATGTAATGATATTTTTTTTATCTCCTTTCAGATTAAGGGGCAGAATATAATCCTTCGTTGCCACACCAGGCCAATGAAAATACACAATAGAGCAAACATTTTCTATCCCAATTACAGAAGCACTGCTCTAGTTTAAGTTCAGTTTAATTCTGCAAAAACAACCGAAAATGCATCACACGCTCAGGTCAACATGAAATGCCTTCTGGAATATCGTTCAGCACAGTAAATACCGGACCTTCTCCTTCTCCTGTGCTGGCTGGTGTTTCCAGGGTGGAGTGGTGCGGTTATGCCCGGGCAGCAGGGGGCAGAATTCCTCCCTCTCACTAAGGTAGGCCAGAATGGAGCAGGTGGAGCCGTCCACGCCGTAGAAGGCATAGCACGGGTCAGAGCGCCAGCTGGCTCTCAGAAACTGGGCGGAGGCAACAGAAGGTTATTCAAACACACACACGGGCCCATGTACACATCTTACTTACAGTTACAGAGGGTTCACCCCCAAAGTAACTGAAAGTGCAGCATGAATTCTATGCCTTCTTTTTGGCTGGGCCAGGACTGAACCTTTGTACTACCTTCTACTCACCTCCACTTTTCCAGCACACAGGGGGAAGCTGGGATGGTCAGGAACCTCACACACCTGAGAGAGAGCTTGAGAAACGGCGGCACACTGTCAGGTCGGTGGTAACACTACGGGGAACTGCCTATGTGTGAGTTCATAACAATAAGACAAACAGTAACACTTCCTATGAATGCTGTGTCTAAAAGAATCTATGAACACATTCATAACACATTATAACGCATCCTTAAAGCATTATAAACATGGCTATAAATATTTATAAAATGGCATAAAACATTACAACCGTGATTATTATGTATTATGAATGCTTTATGAAGCTTTCATCTATAATGCATTAACATTACAGTACTTTAAAAATACTATGTGTGTGATTAATTTATTTTATTTACTTAATTTAGGCAGCATATTTATTATTCTTTTTTATTTATTTATTTATTACTTTAAGATAGGAGCCATATTTTCTTTATGTGGGTGTAATGCAATTTGTTGTATATTTGTACAATGACAATTAAAGGAATCTATCTATCTATCTATCTATCTATCTATCTATCTATCTAATGCATTATGGATATCTTCACTGCACTAAAAAGCATCCTTAATTCTTATATTAGCCATTATAATGTATTATGAAGGTATCTGTAATGCATTATAGACTGTAGCTTATGAAGTATTATAATCAACACTATAATGCCTTATGACTGTCAACAGAAGATGCCGTAATGCTTTATTAATTCTCATACCGACCATTATATTGCATTCTGAAGGTATCCATAGTGCACTATGAATGACAGCTTCACTGGAGCTTATGAACTAATATAATCAACATTATAATTCTTTTTGACCGTCAACAGAAGATGCTGTATGTTGACCTACACAACTACCAACTACTTGAGCCATCCAGCTCACCCAGCATCAACATGGTTAAAAACCTGCCCCTGGTTCAGGCAGGTCAGGACCCAGCGCTGCTATTGCCTCCTACAGCTAATGAGGAGGAGGGCTGGAATCCCCAGAAATACTGCCATTAACTGCCCTGCACTCTCCTGTTGGTCTGTCCCTCAGCCCTGTGCCTCTGGCCAGCCACTCAAACAGACATTCTCTATGTACAATAAAAGTGACTGTCAGTGAGAGGAAATAGTACAGCAGCTGTAAAGCCCGCAAGGTAAACACGGAAAGTGACAAAGGACAATTAAAACATTAGGCAACAGGAGAGAAATCACATCAGAGGGTGAGGAACAGTTGGACTTCTCTGCTTTATGGGTCTGAGGTAATTTTCAGGAAGTCAGCGATGTTTGGGGCAAGTGTGTGGCCCGTATGAATCACCCTGTTTGAAGATGTGAACACGCTTGACGTGTCCCTCCCCGCAGGACCCTAAACTTGTCTGACCCAGACGCCGCTGAGGGCTGTTAAATAGACGGTAGTCCTGGCTGTAAAACCCGGTCTTTGTCACTGTTCCAAAACCCCCCTTAGGCAGCCCCATTAACCCTTTGTGGCCTGCAGACCTGACCTGTCTGGGAGGAGAACAGCGAGGCACCATGAAGAGCTTGTTTACTTCTGCACCAGTTTTTCATTTTCATATTTATATATTCAAAGACCAAACAAGCGATAACTATTGGCCTAAATATGTCCGTCAAATTATTATTTTTGTAGCTGGAAAGTCCACTTGCTGCTTGATTAATGACTAAAGAACTAATGGACATGTCCAAAGACATTCTGCCCTTATCTTTAGAGCCGATCACTTCTGCATCCAGAATCTGCCACGACGACCTTCTCATGAACCTCTCCAGGTCCTGGACTGGAACACCTGCTTTGTGCTGGCCAGATGTTCGTGTGAGTACCTGACAGGGGAGGGTGCTGCTGGGGCGCCGGCGGGGGGGTCCTCTGCAGGAGCCGGTCCAGCTTCTGCGACATGAGCAACAGCTCCTTCTCCATGGAACGCACCAACTTCCCGTGGTCATCCTTGAACCTGAGAAACAATACATATGAACACAATTTGGACTTGATGTGTATCTCAGGGTAAACATTTATTATCCTTTATTTTTAAATACACAGCCTAAGGCAGCTGCTGATTCTGGATAATTAACCCAACTGCAAATTAATCTATAAGTATCCCAGGCCATAGCCTGCGGCCACAGCAAACATCATGGCTCCACCCAGCTTGGGGAAAAATGCAACGGTTAGTTAAATCTGAGAGTCCATGCTGATGTCAGATCAGGGCCCTGATAAGTTAAACTGCCCCCAAAGTAACCCCATCACTTTAAAACACACCAACGAAATTTATTTCTAAGCGTATAGACCAGTGATTCCCAACCCGATCCTCGGGGACCTACGGACAGTCCACGTTTTTGCTCCCCCCCGGTTCCCTGCCAGACAGTCCGCATGTTTGCTCCCTACCAGGAACTGGGAGAGAGCAAAAACATGGATTGTCTGCGGGTCCCTGAGGCTCCGGGTTGCGAAACATTGATATAGAAAGCCAGTGGGCAAAGAAGTGGTTATATTAATTTACTTACAGCTTATTTTTTTTTATCTAAATTGGTTTTAGCAAAGCAAATAAACTCTTTGTGGTGATGGATAGAGGTGTAAGCTATTTAAATAGCTTTTACTGAAACCACCTGGTTGTTAAATGCTAACTAATAGTCCGTATGTAGGGTGGGCTGTTGAGGTGACCACGGCAGGCGATGATACCGTAGTAGCAGCTGGGTGAGATCCTGCTGTGGCGACGGCGTGCTGCCCCTCTCCCGGCTCAGGCGTTGGACCTGCGAGCTGAGGGCGTCCAGGCGCAGGGACAGCCTGTGTACTCTGCTCCGGGGGCCCCCTGTAGGGGCCAAGGGTCCAAGGGTCAGGGCAGGAGAGAGCCAGCAGCCAGGTGACATTCAGGGGGCCTGAGGAGATGAGCCTTTATGGATGTGACAGGTTATCCCCTGGGTCAGAATGTTTTAGAATTAATTTATCCATCCATCCATCCATTTCACACACATATCCATCCATCCATCCATCCATTATCTCCCGCTTATGCGTGGTCGGGTCGCACACACATATTCAAACACAAATTCACACACACACACAAGCACAAATTCACAAACACAAATTCACACACACAAACACACATTCACACACACATTCACATACCAGGTCACCTAAACTGCATGGTTTGGGGCTGTAGACGAATAACAGGGGATTCGGAGAAAATGCATCAAAGCATGGAGAGACGCACAGAGAGCCAGGGCCCCCCCACTGAAGCACTGAGCCACCATGGAGAACTGCTCGGAATTTAGAAGACAAAAAAGCATTTCCCTTTATCAAAACAAATGTAAATTTGAAAAGCAGTTGTTTTTAAATGAAATGATAAACATTAGCTAAAAAATTCTGACAATGAAATCTTGAATACAATGAAACAATGCATTTTGCTAATTAATGCTTGTAAGTAGTTTGTATGGTAGAAAGGACTCATTCTTCTTCAGCAGGATCTTTTTTTAATAACAGAACAAGGAACCATTGATCTCAAATCTTAATAAAAATAAAAGCTTTTTACAATCATTCTGACCTGAAATATGCTTTCTTATGACGGCACTTAAATTTTTTTACTGAGATCACCTACAGAATCTAAGTTAAACCCCTATTGGTTTATCTTAGATTAAATGTCAAGAATGTTTTCTTAATAGCCGAGTGTGAAATTACCGTGTTCACACATCACTCTGCAGCAATAAAAGGCCCACATATCAAATGACACATTATTCCATACAATCCCTAGCTGGGTCATTCCCCCCCAGACAAGATGACATCATACTCTACCCTCAATCCATTTTTGTGCTACAATACTCTACCTTTATACCAAAATTATAGTACCAAAAACATTTATACAGCCTACAATGCGTCAAACGTTCCTTCATTGACGTTAAAGCTTGGATAGGACGCTATATGCTCATAGTTGATGAAAATAATAATTAATTATTGCCAGCTGGACACTGATTTTCCCAATAAATAGTGTCCTATCTACCTCTCCCAAAAATGAGACACTCCACCACTACCACCATACACTAAGAAACTGCCCATGTCCCGGTGCTACCAATACACTGAAAAAGGGGAGTATGGGTTAATGACACGTATTCCGCTTATTACGCGTGTCTGAATGTTACCGACATGTTCAGAGACAGAGGGTCGTTAGGAAAGGAGGACTGGAGACCCCTGTGTGCATCTCCGTCAGGGATCGCCAGGGCCCCTGTACCCAGGCCAGCCGCCACAGTCCCACGCTGATCTCATCCTCTCCATCCCCTGTTTACCCAGCTGCTAGAGCGCGGCCCACAGCGGGAAGTGAAAACACATTACAGGCAAAGGTCGGCTTTACGCTAAGCCTGGGGACGATAAGGAAGTCAGGATGGAATTCACGACCTCCCCAGTGCTCTGATGGCCCCCTGGCTAAGGAGCGGTGAGTCGTGAGTCGATCACCTCCTTCCGCCCATCGCACAGGTGCTGTAGGCTAACTCTCAGTGTCGATGTCCTCTTCCCACACGCTGATGCTAACTACCACTCCAAACAGCCCATCTGCATTTTCCCGCAATTCCATGTCTGTGTATGGTGGGCTCTTTGTGAACTTATATCCAGTCTTCAAACTTTTTTGGAGAAATAACTAGCAAAGAAGACTAGTCAATTAGGTTTAATTTAGTAATCCTACTTAAAGGGTACAATCAGCAAAATTTGAGAACAACCTGCATTCCCATCTACATAAGGGCGATTATTTTTGTCTTGGGTTCATAAAATGAAATGAGATGGCCTTCTATGGCTACATCGTATGAAAATGCAGGAGTAATTTTAACTTCTTCATCGGTTCCTAGGGTTGAGTATGTTGCTGAAATTCCTCCGAATGATATATGATTCAGAGCTGCTGCGTGAATCGTACGAAGGGCTGATCCACTGTGCTTGATTTGACCACCAGTGATATGTTAGCTCTAGACTGTGATAACCATCACACCCTAAAAATTACAGGCTAAATTGCAGCATATTGTATAAGAAGGCGGGGTTTGAGTGAGCCATTAAGCTGACATGTGTGCATCATCCCGCACGGGGCTGAAAGGATCTCCTGCCTTCAGGACCAACATCATCACTGGCCGCAGCTCCCTAATCTGAAGTCTCATCAACCTCCTGCTTCAGGCTATATACTTAACATGAATTGTCGCAATAAAACATCTTTATGGATGGCTAGGAAACTGAAAATCACATGGGATAAAAGCTTCAGTCAGACAACGGAATAATAATAGATATCCGAGTAGGTGACTGACGTATTAATAGTAATTGCACGCAATAAAGAAAATTACAGGCAACAAATCTTTCAGTGTAGCCCCACATCTTTCTACTGGCTGGGTTAGGGGTACCCCGGCAAGGCCCGGCTCACCGCAGCCCCATCCTCCCAGCGGTGCCCCTCACCCTGATCGGCAGGTGCCGGTCCCCGGAGGTCACCCGTCGCCGTCTGCGGGGGGACCCAGAGACTCTGTAGCATCAAGGTGAGCAGGAATAGACTGAGCGCCACACAGCAGCTGGAGGGAAGCGAGGAGAGAAGGACAACAAGCAGTGATGGAGAGGGGATACGTCCCAAGCACATTAAGGCTTAATGGGAGGAGATAACATCAAGGGACGGCCTTAATGTCAGCATGGAATCAAGGCCTCGGTGGAAAATAGCTGGGGACCAATTTAGATCAGAAGAAAGAAAACAGATCTTTACACTAAGTGTGGCGGTTTGGAAAAAACACAGAGAATTATAGTAATTCACGTCTGGAGTAGATAAAGTTTTTACCAATGCTAACGTATTAAAAATCCAAACCAGCAGAATGACCTCAAAAGCCACCGGGCACCTCCAGCCTTATGTAACGTGTAGAAATGCTGAGTGGCTCTACGCTGAAAACGACACCGTGAGGAATCTTTTCATATTCAGGAGTGAGTAAAATGTGGTTTCGGGGTTTTACGGATACATTTGGCGCTGCCTATGGTTACGCGCAGTGGGGTTACGTTCGACTCGGAGGCGGCTGCGGAGTTTTGCAAGAGGGACTCCTGCGCGGGATTCAGCCACGTGCCACCCTGAAGGCACCCGCTTTGTCCGTCCAAGTCGAGTCGTCACGTGTGCGGAGGGGTCATGCCACACATCTGTGCGTTCCTGTGGCAGCCCAGAGCCTATGCTGCCGCTTCCAAGCCCACGCTCACCCTCCCCACATAATAATGACAGCAGCAGAAGAAATTGTTCCACATCTGGGGTTTAAGGCAGGCAGGCGTTTGCGAAAGATGGGCGACCGAGCGTGTCCGCGGGGAATCGGTGTGGTCTGGCCTTGCTGGGTTTTATTGGAGCAGAGAGGCCCCGTCCTAGCCAGGAGCCTGGGCTGGCGCCGTTAGGGACAGGACCGTTCTAGCAGGACCCAAACCGGCCAAAGCAAACATCACAACCCCCCGTGGCAGTTCCATCCCAACCTCTGCAAACGGGGCACCTTAATGCCCTGGACCCATACGCATATGCAGATTATAGTTATGTCAACAGTTCCATTTACACATGTTCCCCTCTACTGGGCAGCACAGTTTTTCATTTGAAAAGAAATTTTAGTGTCAGGTTCCACAAAATTGATCTGATTCTACATCTAATGAAAAAATTTGAGCACTACTAAGCTAAAAGACGCATTTTCAGTTTAAATTTCCATTAACCATTTACAATATATTTATTGAGCAGACACTTTTATCCAAAGTGAAGTACTGTATATTTTTGAGGAAACAAGGTCAGACAGTCCCCGGTGCAACTGAGGGGTAAAGGTCGTGCTCAGGGGCCTAACGGTGACATCACACTGACGACTACGGGATCTGAACCGACACAGCCCCGTAAAGCCCTTAGCTACGTAGCACCCACCTCATTTAGGCTGCAGAGGCTCTGCTTTGTTATGCTGAATATTTGTTCACCGCTTGAATTACATTTTATGATAGTCTACATTTTTTTTTTTTTTACTTTTTAAGTCACAGAAACTGATACTTCCACAGTGGGATGCTTAATAAAAAAAAAAACACGATCCTTTTTTATCAGGATTAGAGAAACTTGGTGATGTTTTATCCCATATGGATGTCGTCTTTGTGCTGTGCTCCTGCAAAGAGTACACCTTTGTGGGTAGGGGGGGGGTCACCCTTACCTCCTGGGTCGTAACGGCACACGCATCGTCCAGGCACGAGTCTGCCAGCGAGGGTCTCACTGAAATGAGCAGAGGTAGAAATGTGTTTAAGCTTCTCTCACGACAAAGAAATGATTCACCGAGTGGACGCAGCTCCCTCAACACCTCACGCCTGCTGTCCAAATGCCCCCCCATCACACCCAGCTTCCGTACCGCAGATAAGCACCGCGTCGCTCGCTATCGATCTTTGTTCAGCCCCCCCCCCCAACGAAAAGGCAGCATCCCGGCAGCCCCTCCCACACGAAACCGCTCCCCATCTGTGCATTTTAAAGGCACGGACGGGCCAGAAATTTGTCCCCCCACCCCCCATCAATTTGTGCTGCCGGCGCGTGCAGCCGAGGAGGTCGGATTACCGGGATGCTCGAGTGGCGGACAGAACTCACCGATTCAAAGTGTGGCCTCGTCAGCTCCATTTCCGCTGGCCACCGGGAACGGCGCCCCTTTCCAAAAGTCTCTGTGAGAGGGGGGACAGTCTGCGCTTTCCCTCGCTTTTTTCTCACCCTCTTTCCCTCCCTCTCTGTCTTGCTCATTCTCCGTCCCTAAGCTTCTGGGTAGGCATCCCGCCGTTGCCAGGGAAACTTGATTCCCCTCTAGAGAACACAATAGCACAGTGACTCTGAGGTCTTGCACACACAATGAACCCCTCCTACAAGGTGACAGCCAGG
The DNA here is from genome assembly GCA_026781145.1 of Hippopotamyrus pictus. NCBI lineage: Eukaryota > Metazoa > Chordata > Actinopteri > Osteoglossiformes > Mormyridae > Hippopotamyrus > Hippopotamyrus pictus. The sequence goes on along the minus strand of JAODLC010000100.1, from coordinate 20,408,579 downwards.
CTTTCGCTCCAGCTGCCGTGCCCCTCTCCTGTCGATGAAAATATACCTCCAGCCCTCTGTTTGAGGCCATAATAAATACTCAAAACAGAATTCGCGAAACACCATAAGAAATGTAATGCGAGCTATCTGGGCCTACTGGACATGCTAATGTTTACGCTGCTCCCTTCACCTATTTTCAGTTACAAAGAATAATAAGCATTGAAGTGCGTTCTCATTTGGCATTAGCATTGAACTGGTTTTAGCGAAATGTCCGCGATTCAAAATGAGAGCATCGCTAAAGTATGCTAACAGCGCCACATTGCAAAGTCAGCCCCCTCGGGGTATAAGCCAGTGTTTGTGACGGAAAGAAAGAATGCAGACTGACAAAGACAAATGGGAGACACCCGGGAGACAGCCAATGGAAATAAATACAGCGAAATTACCCAACATCCATCTATTAACAATGGCGGCACAACAGTTCAAAAACGAAGCCGATGGCAAAGGAAGTTCTATTCATTTTAAAATTTGGCCTGGATTCAGAGGCATGGTCAGCGGTTTGCAAAAACATTACATGATTTAACGGCTGGAAAATTATCATTTAATGCCTTTTTTCTGCAATGTCCAATTTATACTGGGCTACATGGAAATTGGCAAGAGCACGAAAATGGGTTCTTGACATGTTTTCGGGAGGAGTGCGGCCATCAGAAAAAATTTCTTTAAATCCGCAAATTGTTCAAGAAGTAATCATAGTGAAGGACTGCATGTGGTCACCTCTCAGTGCCTGTTCTGATCCTTCATATTTTAGAATAAAATTAAAAACGTGCAAGACATTCAAATATGGTTTTTAAGTTATGGGCGCTTAATTGCATTTTTCAAGTGGTCATTGCTGAACACATGTCAGTCGTCCTCATAT
>JAODLC010000100.1:20361629-20376974 GCA_026781145.1 Hippopotamyrus pictus | reverse complement strand
GCTATGACTTTGGCTATATTTACCTTATTGTAAGTTGCACAGAAGTGGTCCTTATTGTTTTAAAGCTATTGTCCAGCTCTATAGATGTATATCTATATTATATCTATAGATATGAGCAAATAATATGCCATCCCCATATGACTAATTACTATATAATGACTGATTAAAATATTAAAAATTCAATAGCAAAAAAACCTATATTTCAAAATTGATCAAAGTTAAAACTTTGTTTGCCTAAATCTCCCTCAATATTGATCCCAGACACGCCCAATTTTAGTTTATGAGTTACTCATGTGACCAAATCAGCAAGCCAAGTTTTGTTAATCTCCGTGACGATGAGGTCCGAAAGTGTGATGATTTGACATGGAATGACCCAATAGCATTAGGGGTGGCTTGGTCTAGGCCTCTAGGGAGTCTTGGCTAGCCATCTGGCGACTGGAGATGTTTAGAGTGAAGAGATGTTCAAGGTTGAGTGGTTCCAGACTGATATAAGCATTAGAAATATGATATTTTCTGATAATTACAGTAATACTGTAGGGACAACAACATAGGTAATTTACTGTAAGCAGTGTCATAAGTACTAATGTTTGTATGTGATACTCACTGTATCAGCTGTTTGTACTTAGCGCAGAGGATTTTGTCAGACATCATTGAAATTTATTTTATGATATTTTATACTATTTTGAGCACACCAATATTGAGTTAGTTTCAAGAATATTCAGTAGGATTTGTTTTGGTGATTGTCCAGAATTAAAACACACAAGCTGTGGGTTGAAGGATTATTGTCCTAGGATTTCCTCCTTACTGCAGGCTATTAAATGTGTATCTGTATCACGTCCAATAAAACTCCTTGAGTTTTTGAGACTAAGGGGTTGGGGGTTATGTCCTAATGCAATGTAAGTCTGCTTTTTGGTGAATCATGTCAATGCTCCAATTGATTTTTTTCATAAAACATTTCTTCTAAGTAAGCAAAGACTGGGTGGTCTGTTACATTGATATTCTGGCATTTTTTGTTTCCTGTAAAGTATTTTGTTTTTGGTTTTTTTGTGGCTTTTTTGAATCCAAGAAGTTTCTTTGTGATTCACATACAGAAATTGACTATATGTAGTTGTATTGGGTCAAATCTCTTATAGTTTTTCTATCTTTTCTGCAGTGACCATCATGCAGGCCTCTTAACTTCGAAACCAGTTGAGCTTCCCCTTCACCCTTGTCTGCAACCTTTGGCCATGACTGAAGAGGACTATGGGTGCTTTGTGGACTGGGACAAGATGGGAGAGCTGGCAAAGAGCAGCGGCCCCAGCAAGCTGGACTGCAAGGACCCACGGGAGCTGAAGAGCCTTGCAAGGCAGGGCCACTGGGCTAAGAATCACAAGCTGCGGGCCCAGATCTACCAGCAGCTTATAAAAGCCATCCCCTGCCGCACTGTCACTCCAGACGGGGAAGTATACCGTGACATAGTCGTCAACATCACCGGCAAGAAGGACCCCACCTGCATCCCCTTGCCCGAGTTTGTAGACGACACGCCAGTGCCCAAGTATTGCCTGAAAAAAGATGGAATTGGGGCAGCCCACAAGATCTTGGCGTGTGTAGCTAGCCAGTTCCCCGACATCTCTCACTGTCCCATGCTGCCAGCCATGACCTCCCTGCTTCTGCACTTCAGCACAGACGAGGCGCAGTGCTTTGAAGCAGTAAGCCGCCTGCTGGCCTGCAATGAACCTGGGCGCCGCATGCTGGACCAGACCTTCCTGGCCTTTGAGTCCTCATGCATGACCTTTGGTGACCTGGCTCAAAAGTACTGCCCAAGCGCCCACAAGCTGATAGTGGCCACTGCCCAGGATGTGTTGGAGGTGTACTCCGACTGGCTGTGTTGGGTTCTTGGTGACCTCCCCTTCTCCCATGTAGTCAGGGTGCTTGATGTCTTCCTTGTAGAAGGCTACAAGGTCCTATATCGTGTGGCTCTGGCCATTCTCAAGTTCTATCGCAAACACAAGGCTGGTCAGACTCAGCTTGGAAGCCAAGATTCTGCTGGTGTCAGGTCGGACATACGGGCCTTCGTTCAGGGCATCGGCTCTTCTGTCTCCCCTGAAAAACTTCTAGAAAAGGCCTTCTCCATCCGTCTCTTTACCCGAAAGGAGATATCATTACTGCAGCTCGCCAATGAGAAGTCCCTGCAGCAAAAGGGCATCACCGTCAAACAGAGGAGGTACCGAGCTTCTAGCACGTTTTTGGTGCCATGGTGCCGGCCTGGCTGTCTCCGTCGTGTGTCTCTGGCAGGTGGGGCTCAGGCACTGTGACCTGCACTGTTCCCCTGCCTGTTTCTCTAGTACCCTTGTTTCTTTTAAATCACTGCTTTTAAATCTTCTTCTTTGTCTCTCGCACCTTCATTCTCTCTTCCAACGCTTCCTGGCTTACGTTTGGCCCTTATAGGAGGTATGTCTCAGACTTTTTTTTTTGTGTCGTGTGAATGTTTTATGGTTAACGTGTCAACACACAGGTCATTTTGGAAACCTTTGGACACTAATAAAAAGAAATTGCTAGTTAATTTGTAAACCCTGTTTGCATATTTTTTGAAGCTTTTCTTTGGAATCCTTGGCAAACTTTCTTAGAATTTTGCCCCCTTTTTATTGCTTTGTCCCCCATGTGTTCATTTTTCCCCCCAGGCGGAATGTACATCTGGCAGTGGACGCGGAGAACTTCTCTTCAGATATTGTCAGCACCAAGGAGATGCGAGACATCTGGTCCTGGATCCCAGAGCGCTTTGCCCTATGCCAGCCCAAGCTGCTATTCACCACCTCCAAACATGGCTGCAGCCTCAACAGGTACTGACCTGAGATCAGTGGCAGTGACTGCATGATTGATTGAACAGTTATCCTGATTCTGCAGTGTATCTTGCAATCATGTGTCCTGTTGATGATTTTATTATATGGTCAGTTTTTGAGGAAAGCTAGGATTTACCCCCACACTTACCCACATTGGGATTGCATGAAACTTTATAGTATAAAGTGAACTTCATAGTCAGCAATAACAAAGATGTCATCATAAGAGAAGTGGATCTGAGGAGAAAAATCTAGACTTGCAAACAATTGAAAAACAATAATGTCTATGAACTTGTGGTATGAATCTTTGCTCTTTGAAACCAGACCTATCAATCATTAACAGATACCAGTGTTATACATTGTAAACCACTGTGCCCTCATCACCCAGAATTGATGGGCTAACAATATAATGTCTAATCTGGCTGCTTTGGTACGCAAATTCATCAAATACCATAGGTACCTCATTTTCAGTTCAGCATGCACAATGAAATTCAAGCTATACATTTATTGATATGGGTGTAACCTAAATACACAGGTAGATGGGAACATGGAACACCTTATTGTGGCTGTGTGCTAGTTGTGGCGAATGCTGGTTATGGTCAGTCAAAATCAGTGGTTGCAAACATTTTGGTTTCCAAATAAATTACACCAGCACTGGAGAGAGAGTGGTTGATAAGACCAAGGCTCTGATGGGATGTCTGTCCGCTTTGTTGTACCAAACTATGATATGTTGCTGGAAACACATCCAGCGTGCTGACTCGTTAGAAACGACATCTCTGAGTGTGTTTTTGACTGGAGACTAGGCAGAAACGGTCTCTGCGATTTGGGTCCTCCTGTGGCATTTAAGGGACTTTTGTCAGGAAATTTGGACAGGGCTTAAATAAAAATAGCTGTAGTTTTTTTTTTTTTTTATTTTATTTTATTTTACCATGTGCAAATAAACATCTCTTAGGTTTTGTCATTCAGACACATTGACAGACATGCCTTTGGCTTACAGCTGTTCTTTTGTTTATATTTATAGTTTAAATAATAATTTCAAAACAAATTATAATTTCCCTGCTGTACTAAAATTCCTCCGAACTGCGAATCCAAATCCATAGTCTGTACCAAATTGTCAATTTTGTGTACAGTTACACTGCTATTGTCTATAATGCAGTAGTCTTTTTTAATGTCAGATTTGCCTGACACGTTTTCCTAAATTCCTTAATAGTTCCAAAATAGACTTTTTTTTTTACTCCTCATCTCCTCACTCGATTTTTCGTGGTAACTAGGATGCATGATATTGTGCAATGCCCTTGTAGATGTCAGCAGCCTCATCCAGACAACCATATGCAGTCTGCTGAGTGATTTCCAGGAGAACATACAGGGGTATATATAAACCTGAATATACTCGGGTTTATAATAAGCAGCCATTGTTTAGAAACTCAAGACTCAAACTGTAGTACACTGCAAATATAATAAAAGCTTATGGCTCTGTGCAATGTGACTGATTTCAAAGAACTTAATTTGATGAGGGGTGGAGTGGTTTTCAATGTTGTCTTTCTGCTCCAGAGCTTAGGGTCCAAATCCTGCCTCTGCTTGCTCTCCCTGTAGTTTGCATGTCATCTTTGTCGTGTTTCCTGTCACAGTCTAAAAACTTGCAGTTGGGTATATTGGTGTATCTGAATTGTCTGTAAAATCCCTGCGATTGCCTAGAAATACTGTCCAGGGTGTCTCCTGCTTCATGCCCTGTGCTGCCTGGGGTAGGCTCACTGTTCCCAGCAACCTTATACTGGATATGTGGTTGACTAATATATTTCTACACTAATAACGAAAAGTTACAAAAAGAGAAATATTAGTTCAGAACTAATTTTCTGTTTTCTGTGATCCTTTATGGATAATAAAAGCTGAACAAGTAGTGGGACAAGACTTTTGATGCCTTTAAACTCTCATACTGGATATAGTGTAAGAACACTGGGGGAAAAACAAGTGCATTCTGAACAGATCAAGCCTGGTATTTCAGTGGCTTCACAACGGACATTCCTTTGGGAAGCATGAACACTTGGATAGAATACAAATGTTGGACCAATTCCATCAATTTAAGCTCTGACAAAGGACAATTGTTTTCAAGGGGAACATAACACCATTCGGCATTCGACAGAAGTTTGACGCTAATTTTAAACTTGGACTAGTATATTTTTATTGGAGTATTTGACTCTTAGTAGAGTCTTTTGAACTGCGTTGGCCAGGTGGTTTAGGTGTAAATTTTTGTTTTTATAGCCTTTCTGTGCTGCAGCTCAACTGAGCCTAATTTAATTTTCGATGCAGACCAGCATATTTTTGGCTGGAAATAGCCATTCATGAATCAGATGTGTGTGGTATGTTGTTTGGCAAAAATCTAAATTCTCTACTTTAGTGCCCTGTACTGCTTTAAATTAAAGAAAGATTCTTCACTTGACTGTAACCGAGGCACCAGATGAAGATGGTGGGCAGCCATACGGCAAACTTAAACTTAATTATGATTTTGCACTAATTATCTAACCACTAGCCTCACACAGAGTTATTGATTTTATGTGGGTTATAATGTGGCTGTTGGCCTTAACTGGCAGATTTTGTGGAATGGCCTGCACATCTACGTCAGAATCTATGTGGACTTTCAGGATGTAAATGATCCACTCGCATTAATGTGCCAACATAGCTTCAGATTCTGTTTCTGTTTATTCACATCTATCTACTTCAGGTTCTACTCCCACTGTGAGGGTCATGAACCCACGCTGATGCTTATCAAGACCACTGATCGGGAGGTATGAACCCTCACCACCCAGCTGCTGTCACCTTCCACACTTGGATTGGTGTAGAGGATTTAAAATAAGCATGACACTGAACGAAAATGTAGTTCAGTCAACGAAGGTTTGTACTGCATATCAGATGTGACTCTCTTTCATGATTTATAGCCTTTATTAGCTAAAGTGACATACCCTTACCTTTCCTGATTCCAGGCTGGTTTTTAATCGATATCCCTGTAAACACAATCCTCTCATTTAATGGTGTCATGTTTAAACAGAACACCTGCTTACTTGATTTTTGGATTAAACTGAGCAGTTTGGCCAGCCTCTTTGCTTTGATTAAGAGGGTGGTATAACTGGATTTTGCTCAATCTCTGCCTAGGTATGTGGCGCCTACCTCTCCACTGACTGGGAAGAGCGTAAGCGGACTGGAAACAAGCTCAGCTTTTTTGGGACGGGGGAGTGCTTTGTTTTTAGGGTGAGTTCCCTGACCTTTTTTTGTGCAGAAACGTTTTTCAGATTTAAGGATCTAAACCAGTGTTCACATTACCTGTCTGAAGTGACTCAGATCTGATGTTTTCAGGGCTGTGTGGACACAGAAATCTTTTCAAACCAGATTTGAGTCACTTTCATATATGGTCCTAGATAAAATACATATCTGATTCGAGGCAGTGAGACTTTGAATGAGAATGGTCAGATCGGAAATCAAGTGGTAATTTGCCTTTCTGTATGTGCTGAGTGTTTTTTTTTTTTTTTTTTTTTTTGTTGACACGTGCAAAGACGTATCAGTGTGTGCATGCATGCTGTTTCAGATTAGATCAGATTAGGTTCGAACATAACACTTGTGTTCGCATTACAGTTAGATATTGGTCACTTGTAATTATCAATGTGAGCCGTTAGGCAAATCTGACCAGAGTGAAAAACCTGAATTGAACAATGGGACTTGTCTTGTGAATGTAGCCTTAATATCAGTTATTGTGCAGGGACTTAGAGTCATCACAAGAGGGCGCCACTGACCTACAGTTCACGTTATCATGCAGTCTGGAAACAAATACCCCATCACTTCAGGTTCCAAACTGCAAATCAGAAGCTGACTTTGGACAGTCTTATTGGATTTTTAATCGGTTTAATGATTTGCCCAAATGTGAAACACCGGTGCAGTAAATAAAAAAATAATTGAAATTCACTAGTTTCTCAGATTTCTCATCCTACATGGGCAATTAGGTCAGTAGTTTCAGTATATTTACAGGACCAACCACCAGTTGCTGAAGACTAGAATCTAGTGTGAAAATGGGGAAAAAATAAGGGACAGGTATCTGAACTGTAATAAGTGTGTAGCACCATGTACTGTAGAATCTTTGGTGGAAATAAATCTTTAGGCATCATGTTTCAAGCAGAACAACAAACAAAGATGAGGTTGTGTACTAATTGGTGCTGAATTATGACAGAAAAAATGTTTAGGTTGTCAGTAGAAGATATTTTAGTATTGTTGAGGTAAGGTTATTACTTCTGATGTCATGGCTTAAAAGTGGCTTAATGTTTCTGGTCATTTACGTTAAAAATAGAGCTTTTTTAATTATTAAAATTTTAATAATTAAAAAAAAATTGACTGATGACAAAATGAACGCTGCAAGTATAATGCACACCAGGCATGAATCATTAAGCTTGTTTCGCTCAGAAGTGCACAAAGGTTTACATGGCCACAGTTGGCATTAACCGGGAGCCGCGGGCCTGACATCCGAGCCGCCCGCACTGTAACCTGAGCCGTCACACACTCACACGCGCCTCAGGGCAAGAGGACGGCGAGGGGGATCTGCCCCATGTCTCACCCAGCAGAAAACCTGACCTTGAAATGGCGACTTCTGTTTATATATCCACAGATGACAAGACCGTTGATTATCTGCTGCCTGTTATACACCTTTTTGTTTATAAAGGCTTGTCTGTTTGTTTGTGTTTTGGGTGTTCCTGTGTAGATGAAGCCGGAGATGGACAGGTTCGAGTGGGTGGTGATCCGTCACCCCGAGCGGGCATCCGCCGTTCACACTCAAGACAGCCCAGCACATGACACTGAGACCTCTGACCAGGGCAACTCAACCGCCAACACCCTGATGCCTGCCCAGCCCGGCACTGACCCCTCCGATCGCCTGTCCCCCTTCCTCGCCACTCGCCACTTCCACCTCAGCTCCATGAACAGCTCCATGTTCATGGCCGGAGGCGTCGATTCCATAATCATAGGTCAGTGTTGAGGGATGGGGGGTCCGGACCTAAGCCCTGGCTATGCAAGATCCACCATCCATTAGCCTTTACGAGATAACAATAAAGAAAGAAAAGATGTCCCTTGATTCCCAGGAGCAGCACTGATGTGACTTTTTTTCTGCATTGTAGAAGCAGCACTGTTACTGCTTTTTTCTAGTTTTTCTTGGGGGGGGGTCCCTCTGACCTCTGTCCTTTTCCTGTCCTACCAGGTGGTGGCGATGGCAATGCCCTTTACCTAGACGCAGAGTTGAACCATGGGCGAACAGCATCCTGCGCTACCTTCGAGAATCCACCCCTTTGCTCTGAGAACTTCCAAGTGGCCCTGCTGGAGGTGTGGGGCTTTGAAGATGGTCAGGGCACTTAAGAGGGCAGAATCAGACCTAGGAATAGGGCCTTGGCACTACAGAGATGCACATCTCCTGGGTTGGAGTGAGGGGATCCAGCCATTGCACTGTACTGAAACGCACTCCCTCAGTCATAAGTGTTGTTCCTATGTATCAGGGTCAAGGCTTAGGTTGGGTTTAACCTCATACCAGTAAAACTTCGAATTGTCCTTCTCTACAGTCTTAATCCCAGTCATTTCAGATCTTAGAGTACCGTCCAATAGAAGAGTCACATGTTAAAAGGTTCATAAAGGATATCACACAGATATTTAATTTCTTGCACAGACATAATGACTTTTTGTTTCGATTACGTGCACTAAAATTACATGCTAGTATTACACGCTCTACGTCTCATTTATATCAGGATTTTTGACTGCACAAACTGGTAAGTGCAAGCAACCAAAACAAACAGTCAAATGTGTGGGATGTAGCTTACCCGAGCATCATGGAGCCCTTGACGGCGTAAACGTAAACGCCTTTCGAAGTACATATCTCGGCTATGAAGGTGATTTTTGTCAAGTATGTCTCAAAATATTTGTGGTTGTATGCAAACTATGAAGTTGGTCTAAAAGAGGAGGCAGCAACCATGTTGTTTTGTGGGTTATGTGCGGTTTATTTGTTCTTAGCTACATATCGAATGTCTGTGCAGTTCATCTTAGGGTCATGCTTGATATGGTGAAGTTGTGTGGATGTCAATCGTTTATGAATCAACTGTTTGTGCTATTGATTTAAACGTTTACTGTGTAGGTTTGTTTCCGTCGTAGTGTACTGTGGAAGTTTTGTTTGGTGAAATGAAGTTAATATCTGCACAGAGCTATATGAAAGATTTATGCTTACCCAGATTTGGTTAGTACCCACACTTGGTGTCACTTGCATTGAGACGCTAACTTAATGCCAGCATCCTCTTTGTGTAGCTTACAAGGAACCAGGTGAGATATTGTACATAAAAATGAATGTACTACTATGTTTCATTAAGACATCAACAATGGTGAAATGTTAAACTGATTAATTCAAGCAAAATAATGTATGCATACATTTATCTGTGTAACGTGTTCTTTCCTCCCTGGCTACCCGTAATCACGTTTTGCTCATTCACGATATTAAAGTATTGTAAAGCTGATGTCCAGTGATATTTTTGTATCTAAACAAATACATATTTCATTGTGGGTTTCCATGTATATGAATTAAAGAACTAGTAATGCTGTTCTGTATGGCACTCCTTTGAGAGGAGCGTCCGTCGATCTGAGGAGAAATAAAATTTGCTTTTCCGAATTAAAACAAATTAGCAAGATTGCGCTACCATATACAACTGTGGAGTGTGCATAATTATAAAAATACGACGACGGAGATGGGAAGAGCGTCCGCAATACCCTCCAGAAACGCCCTTGTGATCGTGACTGTCGGTTGAAGGGGTTCACACCCACGCGCGCTTGCGTAATCGCACGTCCTCTTCAGGCGCATCCGTCTCTCCATAGTTTACACTCGGTTGCCATTAGCTAGAATTTATATTAAGCATTATATTGCTTTAGTGCGTTTCCCAACTATTTTAAAGATGCAACGGTATCGTGGATTTTTTCACCCTAAATTATGTATTGCCGTGTGTGATTTTAGTTCGGAGTGTTTTGTTTCTCTTTGGTTTTGGCTACCTTCAGGTACGCAGCTCCTACTGCGCAAGTCCCATTTTAAATTCCACAGCTGAAGCTACGGTGAAGCTGCGCATGTTGTACGTCCCGTGGAGTATAATTGCAGACCTAAAACTAGCGTGTCATTCAGAGTAATTGTTTTGAAGTTAAATGTATGTTACCCATGTTTATTGTGTTGATGGATCAAATTGCTTTTCATCAGCTGATACTGTATCTAGTGACATAGTATCACAGTAAGCACTAAATTATTGAATTAATTTTCGCCTTTAGTGTTTATTAGAAATACTACATTTGTTTATGAAAAACATGAACCACGTCAGATAAAATACATTTTCAAATGAAATATGTCATGAAATATTTACAGTGGAAAAAACTAATATACAAATGAAACCTTACATATCTTTGTTATGGATTTTTGAAAAACGCCAAAGATGATTGAGACAATCACCATATAATATATTTTCTTGAGTGACGGTACCGTCCCCTCGAAGAGAAGTATGGGTCAGTGTATGATTTAATTAATTTGTGTATATGGATTCTCGTCATTTGGTCATAGTGGTCAGTTTGTACGTTGCAGCATTATAATAAAAATTCTATTTTTAGGAAATTGTGGGAAGCGTCAAAATGGGTACCTGCCGCAATTGTTTGTAAAAAAAATAATAATCGCGCATGCAGTGCCTTAGTAAGCATTGATATGGCCTTACGTCTCCAGGATTGCGGGTTTAAATCCAGTGTATGTACATCTTTTCTCTCTATCTTTAGTTGGATTTTTGCGGTTTCTGATTTCATCGCACAAAATAAAAGACGGTCTCTTCAGATGAATCGATCAGTCTACATTAGTACTCGTGTAAATGTCCTACCTAGTTCATTCTGTGATGCCTCGTGATTCCTGGACTTGGCTTTGGATCTTTGCAAACCTAACAAGGTGTTCACAGAAAATGTGATCTATTCCCAAGGATGTTTTTTGTTTTACTGCCATTTTCCCCTGGGCATCCTCTGTCTGTTTCAGTGTAAGAGTAAATATACTTTCCAATGTGTTTTATTTAGGTAAAACAAGGAACTTTAGAAAGAGTCAGATCTTACGGACTTTTAACCAGAAGATGTTTAGTCATGGGGAGAGACTGATGTGGATTCTATTTTTGCTGGATACTTCCCCTATTTTCAGTCTCATATGAAATATAAAATATGTAAGAATACAGTATATTTGAGTGGTTAGACACTGCACAAACAGAACTCCAATTAGTCGGTGCCTGCTTGTAGATGCAGTCAGTGGATCCTTTTTTGTATTCAAATTACTCATCAACGCAACATCTAATTATTTGAATTGGTGGATTTTTAAAGATGTTGTAATACTGATAGATTGTGAAATACAGGGACTTGTAACTCAAGCAGTACATGACCTGCATAGCACTGGACAGAATCCTTAACTTAAAGTACTCCAGTAGGATAATTGTGGAAAGTGGTAAGTCATATTTTTGGACAAAAATCTCAAATAACCAACAAAATGTGTATGGCCAAATAGCTAGGGGTGATCAGTATAGGGCTAAATTACTGCTGCAAAGAGACACGGGTTTGTTCGAGAGCACTCACGGTAGAATATTCCATGAACAGGCAGGCATGATGAAACTTCCCCTACATTTCCCATGTCACATGTTGTGGGTGGGGGTGTAGAATGCACAGAATGCATCTATTTTAAAAAGGAAGACACTACACGCCTAAGTGGTTCATACGTAGTGGTGTAGTTAGAGATAGATGAATAGGGCGGCTGAATCTTTATTGGGGGGGGGAGGGTGGAAACTTTATATATAATGTAAAAAGCTATTCATGACTTAAGCCAATAAATACAAATGAGGGGGGGGGGGCTAAAGCCCCCCTAAAATAGGCCTAATGATGTTTAATAAATGTTATTCGTATACATTTCATGAATGATTTCAGATTTCCTTTCAACAAACTACTTCACTGTTTATAGAAGCTCTTTCACAATGACGGAGTTCTGGATTTGTAGAAATTGTGGATTTTACCATCATAATGAAAAACATACTTAAGCTTTTAACCCTTTGAACAATCACCACTCAGGGCTGGGGAGCAGTGTGAAGTGATTCGATAGAGATGATGACCGTCCACTATTGAACGCTAGGATTTGTCCTACTGCATTTGATTGGCCTGTTTCCCCGTGCATTAAAGTGATAAAGCTGTTACCGTACCAAAGATGCCATTGCTCTTTTTTCACACTGCTTTCAGCTATGTCCTTGTGACTGTGATCTCTGCACATTTTCTGGATATAGTGCATATTTTACAGAGATTAGATACTGTTTAAGAATAATGGTGGTTTTTCATGTTTGATATTTCATTTAACAGTTTATGTACTGGATCTGCATAGAAAAAAGGTTTACTCACAAAGGCTTTTGCATTTGCATTTGGAAATCATCATATTATTTTATATAGAAGCACCAGTAATCGTTACATTTAATATTACGTTCGTGTTTTGCACTTGTTCACATAAATGACACTTCACCACACACATCTTTGTATGGAAAACAGGCCTATATTTTATCTTCTGTCATGCTGATTTTAAGGCATTTTTATGATAAAGTAGAACTATGGAGTACAAAGGAATCAAAACGTCATAATCCCCACAGTAACTGAATTTAGTTGGAAAATATCATATTTGAACATTATAGGATTCATTTGCTCTTAAAAAAAAAATAGGTGGAGGAAGAAATTCCGCTGTGGCTGTGGGCTCCCTGTCTAGCCAGTTATGTAGCACTGCAGGCTTTAGATAGCACTGAGGGAGGGAGGGGCATGTGGTACCACTCTGACTCACGCACTCCCACCCATTTTGCCAGCCTCCCTTCTTACACAAACACACATACATCCAGGGGTGTAGGAATGAGGGAGGGGACATATATCCCCCAATAAACAGACCTTTGTATTTATATTATTTAGTTGCATTCCCCAAATATCAAACTTTCTGCTACGCCGTTGCTTACATCTTACGTCATTTTTACAGTATATTATTTACCCTCAGGGCCAGCTTGCACTATGGGCGACATAGGCGATTGCCTAGGGAGCCATTTAATTAGGGGGCGCAAAAGAGCGAGTGAAAAAAAATCTACTGAATTGTAAGCCCTAAAATATACAGGCCTTCTCATGCATGGCAAGGGACTGAGGTGGGCACTCAACAGAATCTCACCTAAGGCGCCCGAACACCCAGTGCTTGTAATATCTCCTCTTCTTGTACATTATATGCAACTGAGGAATGAATTAGTTTTGTCCTTACAATTATTATTCTACCCATGTGTTCAGGCATAAATAGGTCTACATTAAGCATTTATGGATTTGTGAATCTGCATTGTACCAAAGCAGGCTGATAACTCATCATTAAATGGACCTATTGATCTAAGATTGCTGGAAGGTTAACATTAAGATTCTAATTATTACTGTAAATGAACAATCTCAAGAAAAATGTATTATGTAAAATGTATCTTAATGTGTGTTTCTTAAATATATTTGTGTGTGTGTGTGTGTCTCTCTCTCTCTCTCTGTATTGCCTAATTAAGGGTAAGAATTAAAAAGTTGAGTCGTTTAAAAATCAATTTAATCTAAAGCAATTGACAATATCAGATTATAGAATATTAGGTATAACATTTTTGACCTGAGCTGACACAACTGCATGTAAAATAGGACTAATGCGTAAAAGGCTTTTGAGTGGAATAAAATTAACAGATAGGATTTCATGAGTAGTCGAAGACAAAATTACTTCCCCTTGCTGACTGGAGGTCACAAGACACATCACGAGTTTACGTGATTTTCCTATCGACTATAAATCTGTAAAAGGTACGAAGTGCAGTTGTGTATGTGATCGTGCCGTTTATTCAAATTTCTTTCTAACGCTTCATTTCATAACATGCAGCGCGTAATTGCAAGAGCACGGTCATTTTGTTATATTTTCAAATACATTCTCAGTTTAAGTGTTTTAAGACCGTTCTAATTGTGTCATTTTGGGAAATAAAACACCACGACATCGTTCAATACTGCATGTAACAAATAATACATAACATAATGTAAGTTATATAAAATGTGTATGTGTACTACTGAGTATGACACGATCTTGCAAGGGAATTTCCAAATTATGCTTGGTTACTCCGCCATTATTTCTCCTGAACACACTACTGTAGAGCAAGCACACCTTACCGAGGCGCTCTGCGGAGGAACGCACCACTTTCGCTCTGAAAGAAAACGTCACATGGAAATAGTAAAACACTACCAAAAACCGTACTTATTTGAACGCTATATATTTAAACAAAACCAATATTAAAATAATATATACACTGATTATTAGCATTATAGTAATCGCTCAAATGAGTTGAAATAAACATTTATGCATATGGGACCCCCTACGATTCCCCAATGGACTGTGTCCATATGGTCGGTCAGGTGATATTTTCCGCTTCGCCATTTTGTGTCGCTGGACCGGTATTTATCGGAGGGGGAAACTAGTGACTCGTCCACTTACGTAGCTATTTGGTCGCTTGGTGTCGTTAGCAAGTCGCCAACCCGCAACTCACGATTTAGAGAATTAACACGACTATTAAACGGAAGGACGTCGCCTTTAGCGAATCGTTTAGTTTTGTACTCCTGTTTTTTTAGTGTGAGTGGAAAGGATGTCGTCCTCCGCCCCTGAATACTCTCCCTTCTTCGCGGTGATGGGTGCCTCTGCGGCTATGGTCTTCAGCGGTAAATGAAGCATTCAAATTTATTATTTCTCATTATCTTCTTCTTGATGTACGAGTGAATTGCTATTTATTCCCTCCCTTTTAATGTATGTGTGTATATATGGTAAAATGCTTAACTACCGTGTGTGCTAAACCTGTCGTTGGGGGTGTTTAATTGGTTCGTTACCTAGGAAGACAGAAGGTAGCAGTTCAGGAAAGAGTAGGGATGTCATGAAAGATTAAAACGCCAAACTGACTAGTTTAGGGTTGGTACAGGATTTGGGGGGGGCAGGTAATAATGAATAATGTACCTGGTTGTCTACGCGTTGTCTTGTTTTGAAAAAGCGATGGCGTTGTTCACATATGCTGACTAGCCGGTTTATTGCTTAAGATGCCGTCAGGAACATGGCTGTATCTGTATTAGGCAATTGAAACTTAGTAATAAGTAGACGGCCAATTGTTGTAAGTGCTGCCGTGCGCGATGCAGCCAGGTACGTCTCCGTACGAAGGCGCCGCAGGGGTGCCTTTCCAAAGCTGCAGTAAGTCGTGTTCCCAGTAACCCCCTGGGCACGCGAGTGTTTTCTCCAAATAACAGCTTTTACATCAAATGTCAGTGTCGTGCTGCTAAGTCCACCGGCCATTAACACGATTCGATTGCGTTTGCTACTAGTATGCGTAAATCGGCCATGTTACGTCTATCGTCTATGGCAAATTCATTGATTTTGCAAACGATTCGTCCAGGGCTGCCTGAGCGCCCCCCCCCCCCC
>JAODLC010000100.1:20336355-20352744 GCA_026781145.1 Hippopotamyrus pictus | reverse complement strand
TTCCCATGATATTCATGCAGGACAGTGCCCCTTCCCATGATATTCATGCAGGACAGTGCCCCTTCCCATGATATTCATGCAGGACAGTGCCCCTTCCCATGATATTAATGCAGGACAGTGCCATGCCAGCATCAAAGCATTCCACAGATTGGCCAAGAAAAGCTTGTAAGGTGACTGAATTATTACCAGGCCCCCTTCATCGCCTGAAGTTTGAAGATTTATCAAGATGGCAAGCAGTACACTTCTCAGAGCAGCATCTGGAAGGCAGTCCTACCTGCCTCAGTTAATATACGATGGGATCAAATCAAAAACTTGACTGGTTCAATGGACAACAGGTTCACAATGGTCATTGTGGCTATACAGGATATTTGGTATGGTAAAGTGAACTGTATACAACAGCCAATAGCTTGTTGTTCTGAAACTTCTGAATTCACTTCTATAAGTTAGCCCAATGTTTACTAAAAATGATCTCTAGGAATAGTACTCACCTAATAATTCTGCACACAGTGTATTTACCCCCTACATGATTCCCTTCATTTTTTCTTGCAATGCTTATTTCGGATCTTTAAACAAATTAAGTAAACCTGAGTGAAATTTTTTAAAAGACCATTTGATTCATTGAAGGAAAAAATATTCACCAACACCCATATCACCCATGTGACAAAATAATTACTCCCTTAGTCACTCAACCAATGAACCAAATCTAAATGATTATGGGTTAAGTTAAACTTGACACACCCAAGCCTGATTTGCTGCCAGCCCTGTTGAATCTAGACATCACTGAAATAAAGCCATTCCAGCAGTGTGGATAAGGGGTCTCTAAAAACATCACACCATGCCTAGATCAGAAGTTCCTGAAGGCCAGAGACAGACATTTATTGAGATACGTCAGGAAGGGGGTACAAGGCACTCTCTAAACCCCTTAGACTCCAGCAAAGCAGGCAAAGAGCCATTATCTCCAAATGGAAAATACTTGGAACAGTGGCACATCTGCCTAGGAGTTGCCGGCCTAGCAGAATTACTCAGAGTGAATAGAAAACTCATCGGGGAAGCTGCAGCAGACCCCAGATAAACATCTAAGGAGCTGCTGTTGGAGTTTGCCGTCTCCACCGGGTCCGTAGATGAGATCACTCGGAGGCGTGGATGAGTTGTCAAACAACCTTTATTCCAGTAGATCGATCTGGGAACTCTGCAACACAGTGCAACACACCATACCCTCCACAGAGTTCGACTTCCTTGTTGTTCACCGTTTTTCTTATACCCCTTCTACAAGCAGCCTCCGCCCCTGTCAGTACTTTTTCACTCTCTGTAAGTTTCTGCTTATCAGGCTGTCGCCGCAGCCTGCGTCAATAGATTAACTTTGGCACGCACAGAGCCTCCCTATGTATAACATCTTGCACGAGCTCGGTCCCCCCCTGCGAGCTGATGTCCTTGTTCCCCTGCGAATATCTATACCCACAATTCCCCCTTTTGATCTCTGAAAAGAGATCACCAGGCCTCGCTCAGGTCAGTTAATGTCTGCATTCATGATTCCAGAATTAGAAAGGCGCAGGAGGAAAAATGGTGTCCATGGGAAAGTTACAAGACAAAAACAACCAGAGGAACATGAAGGTTCATCTAACGTTTGCCAAAGAACACCATGCAACCCCCCAAACACTTTCGGGTGAATGTTCTGTGGACTGATGTCAGAAGTGGAGCTTTTAGGAAGACATGGGTCCTGGCACAGCTCAGCACACGAGGAGCGTCGTTCCCACAGTCAGACACGGTGGAGGCACTGTGATGGTGGGGGATGCTTTGCTGCTTCAGGGCCTGGGAGATGCCATAATTGAGAAACGCATGAGTTCAGCTGTCTACTAGAACATCATCAGTCTGTTATCTCAAGCGCAATTGGGTTATGCGGCAGGACAACGATCCAAAGCACAAAGAGCAAGTCCACCTCTGAATGACTGAAAAATAAAATTTAATTTTGGAGTCGCCTAATGAATGTCATGACTTGGAGTGAGATGTTGTGGCAGGTCCTTAAATGGGCAGTTCATAGCTGAAAATTCTCCAATGTGGTTGAAAACAATTCTGTTTTTAGGGGGAAATTACTTTATCACATAGGTGATACAGTTGTTGGTGAATTTATTTTCCGTCAAGAAATCAAATGATCATCTAAAAACAGTGCCGTTTACTCAGGTTTTCCTTTGTATTATATGCATATATATTTGTTTGGAGACCAGACATAATTATGGAGAAGAAAAAATAAAGGAAATATAGGGCAAATACTTTGTCACAGCACTGTACGTTTGCATGCTTATTCACAAGGACTGGGGTTCCATCCCAAAAAGCAGAAGAGACAAGCTATGGTCCATACCATTAGCACGCCACAGGCAAATGAAGACATGTACTCATTAATTTCCAGTCTTTGGAGGAAAAAAAAAAAAAAAATCAGGAGATCCCTGAAGCAACTGACCTACAAAAAGGATGGATGACACTGAACCCAAAGTCTATATGCTAAGCCAATGCCTACATGCATTGTCCTTCTCAAACTAGTCAATGCTCTTTAATCTGACTACAAATGGGAAAGCAATGTTTGGGTCAAGTTTATTTTTTAAAAATACACATACCTCCAAATACAGTGGCCATTAAATTTAACTTTCATCCACCCATCATCCATCCATCCATCCATCCATCTCCCAGTCGTTAATCCTGTTCAGCCTTGCAGGCAGGGATCTGGACCCTATCCCCAGCAACACAGATCAGGGAATCACGGATGCCAATGCATCACTGGACACACACACGTGCATGTGAAAATTACAAAAAAAATCTTGCGATACAAGTTCACTCAACTATACATCAAGTACAAAAATATGTACTTAACGTAGATTACGAGTAATATCCATGAATCTATTTTGTTGGTAATAAGCAAGGTTATATCAGTCATGTTGAAAATCAAGTGCTACACAAAGTACAGAAAGCATCAGCGTCCCACGTTGCCCTGC
This sequence comes from Hippopotamyrus pictus, assembly GCA_026781145.1. Lineage (NCBI taxonomy): Eukaryota > Metazoa > Chordata > Actinopteri > Osteoglossiformes > Mormyridae > Hippopotamyrus > Hippopotamyrus pictus. The sequence goes on along the minus strand of JAODLC010000100.1, from coordinate 20,349,760 downwards.
ATCTCCCTCAAGCCGCCTCTGTGCTGGTCATCACAGCCTGTGCGATGCGGTTGATGGAGCTGAAAGTGGAGCTCTCTGGAAACGCCCGGATGAAGTCCTTGCCTTCTTCTATGCTAGCTGTGAGCTGGGGGTCCAGGGGCACACAACCTGCCAGAGGAAGCACATCATTCAGTACAGCACACAAGCTCCCAAAGAATAACGCTAACTGAAAAACACAAGTCTGTCAGACTGCTAAGTGGCATGATGTAACAATGTAGGCAGATGCATGCCACACCAGCAGGTGGTGCTGTGGTTGTACTGCTGACAAAATCATCAGCACTCTGTGAAACAAAAAATACCACACACACCATTACAGCAAGTCAAAAATATATTATGATTAGTATTTAATAAATAATAATTACTACTGATCATAATATATTTTTTTATTATTATTATTCAGAAAACATAACTAGTCTGATGCTGTGGCGAAAGCCATATGATACATTATAATTAGTATTTTCCCTCCTGCACAATTACCACAGTTAACCAATTTCTTTATTTTGCATACACAGAAGAACTTACGAGATGCTGTGTTACTCACATGTGAGTAAGTCATGCACCATGTGGACGTTGTGCACAGATCAGTGGTACAAAAGCCATGTCATCTCACCATACACAATGACATATTAATTAACAACACACTTTTTGCATTATCATTACTGCAACATATGATGCAATATCAGCTTAAATGTGGGTTCAAATGAAAAAGAATCTGACCTTACAAATACTTACATACGTTTATTCACATTCTGTTCTTCTGAATGTGTGTGTGTGTGTGTGTGTGTGTGTGTGTGTGTGTGTACATAGCATGGCAAATAGGATCCAGGTGAGGGGCCAGACTGAGGGTGATTCTAATAGCCCTTATGGAATACAAAACCAAGGAACCAGAACCCTCGCCTAAAACAGTGAATCCTGGGTCCCGCACTAGAACCTGGCCTGAGGGGGAGCTCCTCAGCAAGCACGTGGTGGTTGGGCCGTCACCCACGGGTGCTGGAAGGGCAAAGCCCAAATAAGTCACGTGGGACTGCTCACCTGGGGGCCTACCACCTGCAGGAGGAGCTATAATGGTCCGATCTGTCAGCGAATTGCCACCTGGCAGCGAGTTGGATCAGATGGCAATGGAAAATGCCAGGACACCTTAGTAGATCCATCTATCCATCTATTATCTGTTGCTTTTCTGGGGTCGGGTCACAGGCGCAGCAGTCTAAGCAGGGACGCCCAGACCTGCCTCTCCACAGCCACTTCTTACAGCTCCTCCGGGGGAATACCAAAGCGTTCCCAGGCCAGCCGTGAGATATAATCACTACACAGTGCGTGTTGGGTCTGCCCATGAGTGTCCTCCCAGTTGGACATGCTTGAAACACCTCCTTGGGGAGGCACCTAGGAGGCATAGATGCCCACCCTCAACTGGTTATTTCAATGTGGAGAAGCAGTGGCTCTACGATCTGTAAAGCTGAGCCCAGACACCCTGTGATGGAAACTCATTTCTGCCACTTATATCTATGATCTCATTCTATCGGTCACTACCCAGAGTTCATAACCATAGGTCATTTCTGCAAAAAGCAAAAAATGTGATCCTGAGGCCACCAAAGCAGACCCCCTCTGCTCCTTGGCTAATGCTTAGAAATTCTGTCCATAAAAATTATTAAAATTGATGATAAAGAGCAGCCACTGGGAATAAGTCAACAGCCACTGGGAATAAGTATGACTTACCGCTGGAAATGTGAACCAAACGTTGGATCTGTTTATACAGTGACATGATGGCCTGCAATATCAGACCCTACCCTATACTCCTGAAGCACCTCCACGTGATCCCCCAAGGATCATGATCGTATGCCTTTTCCAAGTCCACAAAACACAAGTAGACTGGTTGGGGAAATTCCCATGAACCGTCCAATACCCTTGTATGGATGAACAGCTAGTTCAGTGTTCCAACAGACGGACCCTCCTCTGCAGTACCCTAGCATAGACCTTCCCAGGGAGGCTGAGGAGTGTGATCTGCCTTAAGTTGGAACACATCCTCTAGTCATCATTCTAGACTAGGACCTCCACCCCAGTCTGCTAGTCCAAAGGCACTGTCCCCAATGTCCAAGCAATTCTGAAGGATGTGTCAGCCAAGACAATCTCATCCAGCCCCGGAGCCTTACCACCAAAGATGGGTAAGTCCCTCTCTGAGTCTCCCAGCTCTACTTCCCCCAAGGAAGGCATATCAGTGAGATTCAGGAGATCCTTGAAATTCTTTCCACCACCTGACTATATTCCCATTCGTAGTCAGCAATTCTCCATCCCTGCTGTAAACAGCACAGAAGAAATAAAGACCTGGTTCCCCTTCCTGCGTCATTTGATGGTTTACCAGAATCTTTTCTAGGTTGACTGAAAGTTCTTCTTCCTGGCCTCACCAAACTCCTCCCACAACTGAGTTTTTGCTTCAAAAAAGGCCGCATACTCGCAACTGGTGTTCGGCACATACTCACAAACAACAGTCAGAGCCCGTCCCCCAACTCAAAGTTGAAGGAAGACAACCCTTTTGTTGAATAGGGTGAACTCCAACATACAGGCACCAAACCAAGCAGCTATTAGCAGGACCACACCTGACTGGCACTTCTCACCAAGAGCAACTCCAGAGTGGAACAGGATCTAGCCCCTCTCCAGGAGTTTGGTTCCAGAGCCTGAACCGTGCATTGAGGTAAGCCCGATTATATATAGTTGGCATCCTCCTGTACCAGCTTACACTCCTTTCCTACCAGAGAGGTTACATTCCATGTACCTAAAGCCAGATTTGGCAGCCCACATTTAGTCCACCAAGGCCCCTGCCTTTGACTGCTGCTCAATCTACAATGCATCCAACCCCCCCCCACCCCCAGCTCTTCCTTCAAGTGGTGGGCTCACAAGAGAGCGGACCCATGTTCTCCTAGACCCAAACATATAATGTGTGTGTGCTGGGAATGTCTGGCTGAGGCCCATGTTCGGACGATCTTCAACTAACTAACAAACTAACACCTCTGCTGGAATTGAGCCGTCTGGCCTTTCAAGTTTGCTGTGGGACTCTAGACACTTGAATGTGTTTAAACAAAAAAGCATAACATCCTTGTGTTGTTTTTTAACATATTCTGGTTTTAGACTGCTCGATCACGAGTGAAGAGCAAAAAAAACACAGATCCCTTGAAATGATCAGGAGGGGCACAGAGCTGAGGCAGATGCAGCAAGCCTCCAAGAAAAATTCAAAACTTTAGTTTTGAAGGTAATTATGAATACTTATCACAAGTGATTTAACGTTCACTGAAATAATACAGGCAATCAAAAACACTTTACTAACCTATTAACATATTTTTCAAATGAATGTTTAAAATCATAATATTTAAAATCACAACATTAATGTCTGCCACTAAATTACAACTTTGATCCAGACTTCCAGTCTTTAACTACCAAACTGTATTCTACATCAGTGGTCCCCAACCTTTATTTCGTCACGGACCGGTTTAATATCAGAAACTATTTTCACGGCCCAGCCTTTAAGGAGTGGCAGATAAATATACGTATACATATTTATATGAATAAATGATACGTATAAAAATGGGGATATTTTAAAAATATAATAATGGGGTATCTTTAAAATATAATGATAAATGGCTTGTGGGAATATTTCTAGCGGTAACTATCACGTGACCAAAGTTTTTTATTTTTTCTGTGCAGCCCACGGACCGGTACCGCATGACCCACGGCCCGGTACCGGTCCCCGGCCCGGGGGTTGGGGGCCACTGCTCTAGAGAACAGCACTTCACACTTGGGTTAAGCCCAATTAACAATATTTGTTAAAACTGTAGAATCTTAAATCCAGCATTCAAAATATTAGCTAGTGCTGCCAAACTTACAGGTGCATAATACCCATTACAAGTGCATAATACCCATTACATCACAGGCAGGTTATTACACTGCCTTTAGTTTGGTGCAGCTGACAAACATTACAAACATCGATAATTATACTAGCCAATAATACCAAACACACATGGAAAGAAATTTTGAAAATATTAAGAATTCATTTCTATGCAATAGTTACCTAAAAATGGTGATCCAGTCAACTTTGCCAACTCTTCCCCGCCACCTTTTGAGAATATATTGCTGCATTCCTGAAAGAAAGTCAGCTTTTCGATATTAGATTATACTTCATGTCCCGATTCGATATCAAAGACCAGAATTGGGGCCGATCCAGCCATGTTTTTAACTGATGGATTTCGGCTACCACAGCCCGATCCCAAGCCCCATCTATTTAATTTCCCGAATCTGCCTAATTTACGCGAGTTGTGCAGATTGTACGGTTCATTCACACGCTGCAGTAAGCCTGACTCACGTGACTTGAAACTGCAAAAAATAAACTAAAACTAAAAACAGCCCAACAGTTACCAGCCATGTTTGTGATCCCATCCTTTGGTGATGAGATAGCAACAGAGCGTCATTTAATACAACAAATCTAATTAGGCACTTGCAGAAACATCATAAGGAAGAATACTGCGAAACTGGGAGGCTTGGTTAGCCTGAGAATGCACAGGCGCCGACTGTATGCGTATGTATATTGCAATATTTATTAAAAGATCAGGTTGGGACTCGGAATCAGCAGACAAAAATATTGAATGGATCAGAACGGAGTACCAAAAAAGTGGATCAGGACATCCATAATGGTACACCACGTTATTTTGGGTATAAGGCAGTGCTTTGAAATCTTGGTGACAAATTTGGTCGAGTGTCGGAGCAGGGCAAATATACCATGCTGGATCCCCCCTGCCACTCAGTAAATTTTATCGCTAAGACAACAGCAGAATAGCTTTGCTTTTGAAAATACCACAAAATACCATACAGTATATACCATAGTATATTCTCTAGACTGTATAAAAAATTTGATACCGCCCAAGCAGAATATGTACTGTAAATATATTTTTGCATTACTTTTAGACATGTTCTGAACATTGAAGAGTGACGGTAAAAGCTCCTCTGTGCTCACTGTTGGCACCGATGTACTTACTGAACAATGTGGGCACACAAAGCCACTCATGTTCTCCACAATGCCCAGAATACGCAGGCCTATCTTCTTACAGAATGTGATCTCCCGTCTGACGTCACCTGTAGACACGGCCTGACAGACATAACATGACCTCATTGGCCGTACACAGGATATGCGTTTAACAAAAGCACAAGTTCCGCTACTTTTTAAAGATCAGAGGGCCAAACGCAGAAACATATGAATAACAATGACTAATATTACGGCCATATCCTTGACAGCCATATTTCACACACAAAGAGAGACTCTGACTGCATAGTTCAGACACCTTTAGCCCTGGTCCCCTTTTCAGAGACACGCACCTGTGGAGTAGTGACCAGAATGGCCCCGTCCACCTTGTGTTTGCGCAGGTTCTCCACCACTGCAAGGTGTTCATCGGAGGTTCCAGGTGGCGTATCGACCAGGAGGAAATCTAGCTCACCCCAGGCCACGTCTGACACAAACTGGCCAATTAAGGCTGTGCCACTCAAAGGTAACATTGATTGGAGGACAAAAAAAAATAAAAAATTAAAATCCAATCAAAGCTTGGGATAAAAAATTTTAAAAAAACTACGAGAACTACACATTCATTTATAATCAGCTAATGTAAAAGGCCCAAACTGAAGCTGATGAACTAAAGGGATGCTACCAGATTACATATAAATGGTTAACATAATAATCCATTAACAATGCAAGCCGAAAGCAAAACTGATGTCTCTCAAAACAAAATGTAAATTTTTATATAAATAATACTTACACAGCCATCTCTTGAATGCTTAATCGTCAGTAACATTTAATTCCCCAGGACATACAAGTTACATTTCCATTTGTCAACCATTTACAACGGCATTTAATGTTACAAGATTAATCCATTTCTGCTATATCCATCAGGTGATGATATACGTCGGTTGATTTCATGCCAGTGACAGTTATCACCTGTTTTTTTGGGGCCTCTCCACACCACAGCCTCGTCGGGGCTCTCCAGCAGGAAGCCGATGGACATGAGGGCCAGGCTTTTCTGGGTGTCTGTGTAGACGGGCACCCAGCCAGCATCGCACTGGTGCACCGCCTGCTGGTCAGCGCCGAGCATCCGGGGAATACTGGGGCCACACAGGTCCACGTCCAGGATACCGACCTGCCGGGCAGATATGGACCATGCAAAATGCAGCACAGTCACAAACCCGCATACAGCAGCAGAGAGTCGCTTAGACAAGAGCCCAGAGTATGATACCGATTTCATCGTAAATAACTGAACTTAAAGCGGCACACACATACTGCTTGTAATAATCATCCAGGAAAAATACGTTTAAGTCTCACCCTTTTGCCTGCATGACGAAGTGCTAAGGCAAGCTCTGTGGTCAGGGTGCTTTTGCCCACCCCACCTTTTCCCGATAGCACCAACACCACATGCTGCACCTGTGATAAATTCCCCTTCTCTAAAGATAGACAGAGATGGATTGCAAACATCAGTACATGACATAAGCGAATAACAATACGAATGAGAAATACAATTAAGGAGTTAACGGTTCCCCTATCCCATCAATGCAGATATATGCATTTGGAAACCTGTACCTGATTCTAGTTTTGAATGTCATGCTAATTAGTGATGCTGTAAGACAGACACGTAAACCCAGACAGCTGCAGTGTAACAGGGGTGCAGACAGACACAGGTTTAGTGCAAAATTCTGCGTTGGGCTTAATTAAGATATTAGTCCGTCTAAGAAAGTTAAAACAACGAGAAAATGTTTAGGGTTAGACGTTTATGAGAAGTAACCAATTTCAAAAAGCAGCTCCAATTCCGGGGTTTCGTTGCATGAAAAAAAAACCTTTCTATTCAGGATAGCGGTTTCCATAAAACACATACCAACTAATGATATGACAGTTAAAGTGTTCATATATGTGGTGCATATGAAACTAGTGTTCTTTGAGAACTCGATTTAACATAATCACTCAATTTGCACATCGAAATAAACAAAAGCAACCTAATTATTAGCAAGAAATATCGCGCGTTATGGTTGAGTTTCTTGGAGTATTTATGGTGTGCTTACAACCGTAATTTTAAAACTATTAGTTCACACAAATCGGAGACAAAAATAGCGTTTTAGCCTGCTTCTTTGCCATCGCCGTAACCTTACTTGGAACTACATTTCCCCACTACCAAAACGACACGACGTAAATCTTTGGTATATTTCATCTTGAATCGCCATCAGTATAAACAAAAATCTTTATTTTGTCTTTAAAAATAAAACTAGTTGGCAATCAAATTTCACTCGCTTAATACAACTGCAAAAGCGTACGCAATGCGTTTCACATTTGTGAATTTCGCGCAACTTGCTATCTGCTACGGCCCCCTCTTCATTAGCAGGTAGAACACTTTGTTATCGTCATTATTCAGGACTGCACTTGAGGATCTAATGGGAATTGTGACATACCACCACTGTGATCCATATTAACGATCTAATTTTTTCCGGTTAAACCATCCACGTGCCCCTCTACTCGCGAAAATGTTTCCCAACCGGCGACGGGAACTACGCTGTAACTACACCTACTTCCGGGATCATGTGACGTTTGGGGCGAGGGCAGCACGTGACCACAAGACACTCCGCATGCGCCATTAGTTAATATCAGAGTAGTAGGCAGAAGGTCCCGCTTAACTCTTGGTCATCATAAATAAGGTAGAGCATGTTTGGAGAAATGTCCTACATTACGATAAATAGCCATTAATAAGGCTGGATCCGCTCCAATATTTATAAAAATCGGTGTCAAAGATCAAGTAAGACAATGTACACAAAGAAATGTGGTATAAGCCTAGCTAATCCTATTTTCCCCTGACGGACGTATTTTACTGTGATTAGCCTGAGTGACACGATGAACCCTTCTGGTTATCACATTCTGCAGGACTCAGTTGTTTAATATAATCAATGTAATCATGAATAATTTAATAACAATGTATAACACGTCTTTATAATAACTGCCTCTTGTCACCGTAGAAAAAAAATGTTTTCAACAGTCAGTTGATTCAATTCTAATGATACACCATGAAAAATATATGTAGCTCCCAATTATTTGAAAAGCAATGAAATTTGCTGAAAACCCAAAAGAAGCAATGCTGCACTTATCGTTTTAGTCAGATTACGTGTTATATCTAATACTTCATCGTCTGCTCAACAAGTCTGCTCCGTGTAACCCGGGAGCTCATTACCAGCGAATCGCGGATCACTGATGCGGAGAGCCGCATGGACTGGAGGTGCGGCTCCGGCTGCAGCGTCGTCAGTTAGCTGCCAGCCAACCAGTCAGTGCTGCCAGATGCTATTTCCTATCATTTATTCACAAGCCAGTCGCCGCTGAGGGGTTTGCATCGGGAGCAGTGAAGGGCGAAGAACATGCGGATTTCTCTAAAAACGGGTGTTTGCGAGTGAGGCGCAAACTCCACCCTTTTAAAGGCGGCGGCCCAATCGGCGCCGGATCGCGGGCGGTGCATGGAGGTGTATTGTTTACGTCTGTCGGGAAAGTAGGTCAGCGGGTGTGTGGCGGTGTGCGCCGTCGGCATGTCAAACGGGTCTCTCAAAACAAACCCGCAAGGAAACGTTTGAACCGGACCTGCGGGGCGGGGAATCATCGCCGCCCGAGTGGAGGACGACCGAGTTGCTGTTATTTTCAGGTAGCTGCTGGTTGGAGGGTTGCATATGATCGAGGCTAGCTAGTCATAGCAGGCAGCAGTTGCAGGTCGGTATATCCGCCGCGTCCCATTGCTCTGCACATAGATACTAAACGTTAGCGCGATTTTGCACCTCGATGTGTTCGCGACACGCCTATGCTTTCTAAGTTGGCCCGATCTGTGGTGGCATTAAAAAACGACACACGCAGGCTGCTTCACTCTGTATCGCAGCGGGCCTGTTTTGTGGACAAAGAATTGCATCAGTGCAAAAAAAATTGACGAAGGCCGTTCAGCTTCAGCCCTGTTAGCTTGGGCGCCGCTCACACCGGCCGAAACCGGAGCTTTTCCCTTGTAAGACACATTGGCCGGCTTTCAGCCCCTAGTCCGGGGGCACGGATTTCCCGGGGTCCATCATGCACGTATCGACGCATTAAGTTCTAGTCTGGGGTCACTAATGCGTGGCGTGTTTAAGAGATGGTAATGGTGAGATTTACTATTTCGTCCGTCAAGCCTATTGTCATTAATAATAAAAGAGAACCTACTGACATTTGAAAACAGCTAGCAGTCATGTCGGCATGCAGGTATGACTGGATAGATTTCTTGTGTAAATGCGTGTTGGGCGGTACGGGGGAATTTTATGTAGATTTAATGGGGGCCCAGATACCTGGATTAAACTTGTGTGATTGCAGCGTGCTGTTTATGCGGAGTAGATCCAAGTCGTCCACTACTATATTGGTGTGCGTGTGTGTATATATATATATATATATACACACACACACACACACTCTAGCACAGTTGAATGACACCATTACCCTCGGCGAACAGGTTCAGGCTGTCCTAGTCACACACAGACATGTCAGTGCATGATACTGCTCCACACCTGGTTTAATTACACCTCTGACTCAAGGACACTCTTATTCCAAATAATATACCAGTGTTTCAGCAACAGGAGCCACATATGAAAGTCGGTTGTAACATTTGCATTTTCCAACAGGTGTGTAATTACTTCAAACTAGTAATATCATTTTCACACCACAAATTTTGAGGAGCTATAGCATTCAGTAAAGATGAAACCTGTATTTTAAGTGTCATTTAGTAACTGTGCAGTAGAAAAAGAGAGCTTGAGGTTACATCTGCCTGCCTTCCTAATTTGGAGTTCAGACTGAGGCTCTGACGTATGGGCTGCCCTCTATCGCGAGAATTACACAGTGAGATGGGAAGCGATGGTCAAAGAAAGGATCTGACGAAAGGCGGCTTTGGCAGAAATTTGGGCAGAATTGTAGGTGAGTCCAGGTGGGTGTGTGAGCCTCTGCTGGGCTGCTGATTGCAGATGCAGACGGTAGCTTTCGGCACATATGGACCGGGAGGCTGTAAGTAGGTCCCAGCCGTGCGGCCCGGTTTGTCTGCAGCTATAAATACAGAGGAGTGAGGCTGGCAGCGACGGGGCAGATGGCGCCGTGGAGAGATGCTCGCGCACACGGCTCACCCCGAGGTCCCTTCGCATCCGGCATGTTCCGTAGATTTAGGGTGGTGTCCGCATTTGTCGTGTAGGGCTGGGTGTACATGCCCGGATTAGAGTGGCCTCCTCCGGTGGCGTGGGCCCCGGCCCGGATGTGTTCCTCTGCCCACCGGGCTCCCGCCGTGTCCCCTTCCAGGCTCTACCTGCCATGTCGAGGCGGAACAGGAGCGGCCGAGCGTGGCGGTACGTGTGGAGCGGCATCTGGAGGGACGTGGACGCCAGGACGATGGTGCTGGCCTCCGAGAGCGAGGACTGGGGCTACGAGCGGCTGCAGGTGAGGCCAGCGCTGCGCAGTCGTCTGGCACGCCGTCGCAGCGAGTCAATACAAGTTTGCTGCATTTTTTTTCTTTTCTTTTTGGTTATCCCGGGGGGGGGGGGGGGAGGCATGATCCCTGCACCTGGGTGTAAGGCTCACCCTGCCTGGGGCCTTCAGTGATCACATGATCGGTGTGCTCATCAGAAAAACAACACAGAAGAGGAAAACATGCAGATAGGAGAACTGGGTCGCTATGAACGGCACTGGGACAGGCACTGGAATTGTATTTGAGGGGTAAGACAGATTGGGATTGCTCCCAAGAAACCAAGCGTGATCCCAGTGACCTTTCTGTCGTCTAAAACGAATTCCCCACGTGCAGACGGCACTAGATTTCTCAAAGACGTTCCTGACTGGTGCCCCACTATATACATAGTACCTTGGTTATGCAAGTGCTCACTATGTTTTTGTAATTCCAGCCACTAAACATTATCTGCTAGTTGCACAGACATAAACAGTAAACCCAAGTCCACATCGTTTGCTGTGTTGGCGGCTGTATCTCATTGCCGGTGGACCCCTAGAGCGTTTGTTTGGTTGCCTAGGTTCTGCATCTGAGGTAGGTCCTTTGGAGCATCTGACCAAAATAAAGGGGTTTGTGGAATTGCCCGCTCTCACAAAGAGGTTTTTTATATTGTGGGAGGTCAGAAGTGGAGAAGCTTGTTTGTCGGATGTCCCGCTGTGCCGTTTGCCCCGCGGGTCTCTGCTTGGGTCGGGGGTGCCGAGGCAGTTTGACGGGGGCTCTCCCACAGGACGCTGCTGCCCGGCCGCGGACGGAGCAGACCTGTTACTCGATCCGCTCCGGCGTGAGGTTGTATTTTTGGTGACGCGCTGTTTTTAGAAGCCGGACGCCACATTCTGTACACTGGGCTGACCAATAGGAGACGCCGGTGTGTGCGTGTGCGTGTGTTTTATTGAGCGGCTGAGATTGCTGGTGACAGGTCAAGCCCAGCCTGCTGGGGAAAGGGGCTGTGCACATGGCGAAGGCTGGTTATCAGACAGGAAAAACGAGTCGGGAAAGAGCTGGTTTTGGTGCCTCTTGAGTCAGGAGCGATTTTGAGAGAGGGGCGATCGGCTAGCAGTGAGCTGTGTTCGGGTCTTACCCTGCAAAGGAGCCCCAGCCAGCCGTGTGGCGCCCGCCTCTGCTTCCTGGCCCTGACACCGCAACATGTCTGTGGACGCCAGACCCAGTCGGTGCCCCTTCTGTGTCCACCAGTGCAGCGACTCTGATTCGGAGCCGGAGTTCTCGGGCGGCGCCCCGGCCGTCCCCAGCGCGGTACCTGTGACGGGCGAGTCCTACTGCAGCTGCGAGTCCCAGGCGGAGCCCGGCTGCGCCTCCCGGCTGCGGGGCTTCCACCACACCAGCGACTGCCACTGCGGGGAGGACGACCAGCGTGAGTATCTGGGGCGTCCCGTGTGGGGACGTGCCAATAAGGCGCCGCGGTGTTTCGGCGTCCCCGAGGCTATTCCGGGAAGGCGGCCTGCCTTGGCATTAGCCGCTCTGCCGGGTGACATTGAGATAACGGACGAGCGTCATGTTTTGGTCTTGAGACGGAAAGAACGAAGGAGCAAAAACAAATGGAAGAAATTCTGTTTTTCTTACATGAGGAGACCCCCTGTGGTCAGCCATTTTTAATGCGCTAGTTAATGCAGCCTTCGTCAGGATGTTCGTTTGTGGTCTTCGTCTGTTCCCAGAAGGCAAGTGCAGCTTGGCGAAAATGAGCTGTTTCTCTGACAGATATTATTAGGTCCGGTAAGGCGTGACGGAGGAGTGGGAATTTGGCCGGGGGGGGGGGGGGGGGCACCGAGGGCCCGGGATGTTGGATAGTGCCGTCCCACCCAGCTGGGTTCGCGGCCGTGACGGTGGCGCCATGTTCCCGTGCCCAGACTTCGACTGGGTGTGGGACGACAGCAGCAAGTCGACGGCGACGCTGTTGAGCGGCGACAACCGCGTGGCGAACTTCCACACGGAGTACAGCTGCGGGACGGCGGCCATCCGAGGCACCAAGGAGCTGGCTGACGGGCAGCACTTCTGGGAGATCAAGATGACCTCCCCGGTGTACGGCACCGACATGGTGGGTGCGGCGGCTTTTTAGCAGCTCCGTTTCCATGGTTATGCCCCCCCATCCCCACACTAACGGGGGGCTGTGCTTTCGGTAGATGGTAGGCATCGGGACATCAGATGTGAACCTGGACAAGTACAGGCACACCTTCTGCAGTCTTCTGGGGAAGGATGAGGACAGCTGGGGTCTGTCCTACACAGGTGGGTCCTAGGGAGCTCTGGGGTTGGGATGGGGGGGGGGGGGTGTCCTTCCCTATTAACATGCCATCGCCCCCTGCAGGTCTGCTGCACCACAAAGGCGACAAGATCAACTTCTCGTCACGATTCGGCCAGGGCTCCATCATCGGCGTGCATCTGGACACCTGGCATGGCACGCTTACCTTCTTCAAGAACCGCAAATGCATAGGTGGGGGGTGGTGTTCTGGGTTTCTCCATCTAAAGGTTTCTTACACATCACGACACGGTACATGAGTGCAGCAGCCTAATACCTGCACAGCGCTAAACGTACAATGGTCATTGCTGCACAATGCCGGCATCATTTATAAATATTGCTGAGTGCACTTTATATTGTAAACAGAGAATGCCTAGATGTTTCTTGCACATTTAGCTTCTGTTACTGTTGATTTCAGAAGTGTAAACAAGCCTCTTCCTCATCTCGCCTCCCTGGTTTCTCATTTCTACTTTCTGCTTCCTGGCCCCTCCTTCCTGGCCACTGGCCCCACCTCCCCACCCCCTGGCCCCACCTTCCTGGCCACTGGCCCCACCCCTGGCCTCTCCTTCCTGGC
>JAODLC010000100.1:20322647-20336255 GCA_026781145.1 Hippopotamyrus pictus | reverse complement strand
GCCACACAGCTCCAGAATAAGAAGTTCTACCCGATGGTTTGCTCGACGGCAGCCAAGAGCAGCATGAAGGTGATCCGCTCCTGCTTCGCCCCCACCTCCCTGCAGTACCTGTGCTGCGCTCGGCTGCGTCAGCTGCTGCCTGACTGCGCAGACACGCTGAGCGTGCTGCCCCTGCCTCCGGGCCTGCGGCACCTGCTGCACAACAAGTTGGGCTGGGTGCTGAGCCTCAACGACGGAGCGGCAGACGGCCCCGAGCGCTCGGCCGACTCCCCGACCCCCTCGGCCACCTGTGCCTTCTCGGGGAGCGACTCGGACGGCTTCTCCTCGGACCCGGAGGCCTGCCAGAGGAAACGATGCCGCTGGACGTGACTGCTTCTGTGGCCTGCCCCCCACCCCCCAGAGAGAAGGACCACATGACGTCAGCAGGACCTCAAACTGGAACAGACACAGCTGGTTTCTGGAGCTGGTCTTGGACAACCTGCCTTTCTGTACTTTTTAAATCATCCATTTATCATTTTTTTTGATCTCACAATGAAGGGGCAAAGTCCCCCCCCCCCCCCCCGTTTTCCATTACTGTCCCTGAGGGATAAACCTTGCGTCTTACACCCCCCCCGCCTCCTTGGTCTGGTTAGGGTTTGCAGCTGGCCAATCGGGAAGTCCGTGATGGATGTGCGTGACATCCATGTATTCAACATGGTAGGAGCCAAATCCGATTCAGTACAGGTTCAGCTTGAAAGATGGAAGCACCCATTCGCAGTGCGTACACCACACCACAGGTGCATACGACACACCCATATCTGCATTTAAACCTCTACAGCTTTTTCACAATATTTTTCCGACGCTCTTCACTCCCACATGGGCTTGCAGGCCGCTTTCTGTCTCCACTACGATTCCTGGCTGTGATGGCCTACGCAGATACGGGCCTACCCACAGCACAGACTGTTTTTGAACCGCAGGGTTGGTTGGGGGGGGAGGGGGTGCGGGCTGCAGGATTGAGAACATTCAGCGCAGAGGAGGAACACGCAGACTCTCTTAATCCTAACCCCCGGTTGCGTCTAAAGCCAAGCGATAAGGATGCGTGACTGTGGCACTAATCTGTGCCGGACTCTGCAGCGTGGACTGGTGACACGCAGCGACGTGCCGGAAGGCCACCTGACCTGCCCGGGTCTGTTCCTTCAGGACAGAGCAGTATCGACTCTTAGCTACACTGAGAAGGTGGGCTGAGGGGTCAACCGTCTTCAGCAGCTTCGGTGAGTTTTGTGTGAACTGCCCTGCCCTGTAATATGCAAAGCCGCCGTATCGTTAATCTGTACAGTCCCGTAAGTTTGAGACCTTCTCTGTAAAGTCAGCTCAGATGCCAGTGGACCAGTATGTTGAACCTTACATTTATGCTTTTTTTTCCCCCCCCACTGAGTGATGTGGGTTGCAGTATAGCACTCTTAAATAATTAGGTGCACTCTCGTTAGAAGTTGTATACCGTCTGCATCAATGTGACCATCCATCCTGCAAACACACGGTCTTATTGGGATGAATGGGGAGGGGAGGTGACCCATCTAATGGTGAGAATACCTCAGACAGCTCCTCCTTCAGACTGACGGCTCGAGTTCACAGCTGGAAACAAGCTGCTTACAGTTTGACCTCAGCTAGTTGGCACCTGCATTTTTACCTAAATATATAGTGTTTTTATATACATATAAAAGTCTCTGGTTTTCCTTTAGTTTTGAATCAGGAACCATGATAGAGCTTTCTTTTATATTTTACACAGAAATAGTACACAGTAAAATGCCTGCCCTACTTTGACTTGGGCAACCCTTTTCTCTTGAATCCATCAATGAGACCATGCATTTCTCTTTATATTATCTGCCCGGGATCTTTTACCGCTAAGGAGCAGTAATACCTTTTAACTACGGCTAGAATGCTTATCGTTCTCTATAGATTTATGACACCTGTGCTATATGGGATGTCATTAAACCATTGCTGTTCATTCTCTGTCAGTCGTATTGGATCATCTTGTCTATTAAGTAGACCCCAAAATGTAACATGCCATACTTTTGTCATTGACTTTGTGGCCAACAAATCCAAGAGAACTGGATTAACTATTAGGAAATCGTTCCCTTCCCACTCCAACATGAATTTAAAAGCCTTTGGGTCTTGGGCATAGGCTACTCTGCAGCGTCTGGGGGTTAATATAACCTGGGCTTTGGGGTTTAAAATAGGGGGCCGGTGGCATCTCTAAGGCACGAGTCCCTTCCTGGAATAGAGGTTGCATTATGATGTCATAGAGGACACAGGCTGGGGGGAAGAAGGAGGGGCTGGGTGTAGAGTGTCACTTAGCCAGAGTTGTTTTACCATAATATCCAGCTGTACAAATGGATCATTGTCAGTCATTTCGCACAGATAAGTGTAAATTTTGCAAATCATATGCAATCTGCATTTTTACTGCTTCTCTGAAGGATAAAGTTTGAGATGTAGACTTAAATGAATCTTATCCACTGTATTATTCTTGGGGAGCAGAGGAATGGGAACTGACTGTGGGATTATGTCTTATCAGATATATAAACGGTTAAAAAGAACTTGTTATGCATTAAAGCACTTTGGTGTATACCATGTACATATTCTATGTGACTGATTTCCTACTCTCCTGCCATGACATGTACCTAATAGCATGGTTTTATTTAAAAATGAACTGTAAAAAAAATGTAACAGCTTAATTTTTTTAAATAAAATCTAAGAGTGATTGTGTTGCATTTTTCCTAAGTTTTCCCCATATCCAGCTTGCTGGGCTAATTGTTCCGAGTTGCTGTATCATATGAAGGGAACAGGAACCCTAAAATCATCTTGGTGCATCTTTATTATACATTATTCTTGTCTAGAAGAAGCCCGTCGGACAGTCATTGACATTTCTTCACAAAAACAAGCATGGTTCTCCTTCCTGTGGTAATAGGCCTAATACGAGTGGTTCTAATCAAGCCCAAAAAGTGACGTGTTAGTCATTTCTGGAATACAGCCAGTCTGGTTAAATTACAGAGGTAGACGTTGAGACCAGGCTGGGAATACCCTTATCGTCAGGTGAACCCCTCAGTCCAACACGAGCTGGGGATTGTGGGCCGTGAGAAAGCGGTACACCCTGCTGGAGATCTCAGGACCCACCCGACGCTGCCTCTCCCCACTGGTGACTGGGAGATCTGCCAGAACGTTCCTCTGGTCCCCCTGGGAGGCGGAGTCCTTGTATGCCTGTGACACGAATGTCAGCAATTACTCTAGAAGCACTGCAGAGGATTTAAGCAACATTATATAGGAATTTACTGTACAAAGGAAAGAATAAAAGTTGTTTTCCAAATGCCTCTATGCACCATGACGCCAAGCTGACGGTACCTGCAGCAGCAGCTGCGGTGATGGAAATGCAGAGGAAATGGCTGCAGCTACAGTGGGGCTGACACGATTCAGCTGCTGAATTTGCCTGCTCCACACCGGCAAAAGTCCTGTCCCATCCTTCTGGACCCGTACCCCACTGGCCCACGAGCCATCCACACAGAATGGCAGGTCGGGGGCCTCTGTCAGCAGTCTGGGGTATAGACAGAAGGTCAAAGCTCCTTAGGGTGACCTAAAGAAAGAGACAGATTCTGTTTTCCGCCCAGTAATCAGGATTATATTTCGTCTTACTTCATGGGACGTTTGGACAGGGCCTTGGTGACGGCACACACGTGGTTGGCGAGGTCCTGCCAGCTCTCCAAGAAGATGACAGAGGTATTCCTAGAGAGCTGCAGGAACACCAGTGCCTACAGAATGGAGACAGCAGCATACTCATCAATGTTCAGCTCTACACCAACTATAACCACACTTAGTATCTGTCTGCTGCAGTTAATCACAGAAGGTCCAACATAATTACCTCCTCTAAGTCCAAGTCTCTCAGCCCACCACTCCTCTTCTCTTCCCAGAGAGCCCTGACAACAGACACATATAACACAAAATTACGCTAACCATTCAGTAATGTTAAATGGTCATACTTGATATACAGTATGACATACCGCATGGTGATATACAGCAATTACATACCAGCTGCTTAAGCCAATCACTGCCAGGGTAACAATTTTCCCTGCATATTTGTTGAGATACTGAGATAGTTTGTTGAATAAGGACTTGCACTCTACTTGCTTGATGTTCTCTTGCTGAATCTGTAACAAGGTTTCAATATGGGAGACCACAGGCTAATGTTTTAATGTTCAAAAATACTAAATACAAACAAAAAAGCACAGAACAGTTTGGAAGCCCAACCTCCTTGATAGAGCTCAACATGTCCATGAATTCATTCAGCTGCAGCACCATCAGAATCTGCTCCTCCTGAATTATGCTCAGACCATCTTCACCCTACAAACAGAAAGATCATGACAAAACATCTTGCTGGGTTTATCAGAAAGGCACGATTTTTATTGTGTAATCCGATAAGCATTTATTATTTCAAAATTAAAGTCCACGATAAACCTTCTGATTACTGGCCTGTTACTGATCTGCCCTATTTTGCTGCACGACCCTTTCAGGATTTGTGATGGAGCATTTTCAAAGTTCACTGAACATCAGCATTTTGGCTTTGAACTTATTTACATACATACCACCAGCTTACATGCATTATCAAGATTTCAAAGGAGCACAAGATCCCAAGTATTGTTACCTCTGGCAATTCCCTATTCCAAGTGATGCTATGTGCAAGCTGTTGTTCCTCAATGCTGCTCCTCCACTCCATTGCTCTCAGAGTCCCAAGAAGAGTGTCTGACCCCTCATCCTGCAATAATACTGCATGAGAAATACTTAGGACCATGAAAGGTATTTGCACAAAGCATTGTTTTTGCAAAAACATCTTTTAAGTGCACGGCTGGCTTATTTTCTGGTATCAATGCTTAGGGGTACGTGGCATGCATGTTACTATTTAGTAACTCTGTCCTCGCCGGTCACTAACCTGGGTCTACACATACAGTCATGCGTTTGAGGCAGTTCTCCGGTCGGTAACTTTTAAAGCGATCGGCAGCTTCTTTTCGTCGCTTCTGTTCCAACTTTTTCGTTTCTTTCTGTTTGACTCTTTCCTCCCTGAGTTTTTCTCTGGCTTCTTTTTTCTGTTCAGAAATGAGTCTT
Source organism: Hippopotamyrus pictus (assembly GCA_026781145.1). Classification (NCBI taxonomy): domain Eukaryota; kingdom Metazoa; phylum Chordata; class Actinopteri; order Osteoglossiformes; family Mormyridae; genus Hippopotamyrus; species Hippopotamyrus pictus. Next base: position 20,331,128 of record JAODLC010000100.1, on the reverse strand, counting down.
TCCCCCTCGATCTGCTGCTTGGTTCGGCGCCGTCTTTTCTCCGGACTCGAGGTTCTGGTGGCAGCGGCCGGGGGAGCCGATAACGACTCTCCGCATCTGGAGTCTTCTTTTTCAGCATCTAGAGATGCCGAGGAAGCCTCCAAGCGGCCATCTTTCTGGTCAGTGTCCTTCTCACCGGCAAATTGTAAACTGGAGCCTATATTATCTTTACGGGCAGCATCACATGTGATGAGGGATCTAATGTTAAAATCACTTTCGTCTTCTGACTCAGATATTTCCCATGTTTTTGCTCTTTTGAGACGTGACATATTACTATTACCAGAAATCTCAAATGCATAATTGTTACAGTAACGTTAAATCAAAAGATTATGTCTATCTGATATCCATAGATTCGTTCCATTTCATTATTTTACAATTAAAATGTAATTTCCCCAGTCCTGTAAATTTTAACGTCTAGCTGTCAATGACCAAATATATGTGGCTATTAAAAACGCACCGCTTGCTATAACCATTAGCTGCAGAGTTTCCAAACAAAACATCCAATAATATGTTAATTTTTGAGAAATGGACGGTAATTATGCCGAGTCAAACTTTAAATAAAGAGTTTGCACTACACACAAAACTACCTAAACTATGTATATGTAATAACGCTCTTGAACCTCATATCATCTATTATAGACAGTCATTGTTCGCAGAATCCGGAACTAAAAGAACACGGTAAATCAAGCCACACGGAAGGAATATCACACGGGGCACGACGGGAAATTTTTATTTCTTGGCAAAAAAAAAAAAAAAAAAATTGCAGAAATATTCTCATTTAATAATGATATGGAATAAAGCTTGGACAACACATAATTTCGTCTATCTGATTTAATAGTCATACATTATTAATATACGTGCTATTTTTTCCTACTAGTTTCTAGTAATCTATGAATGTGTTTCACAATAAGCCGGAAGGAGAGAAAAACGTGACGCAGGAAAGGATGAGCGTATCGAACGCGACTAAGTCAATTTTGCGATTAAAGCGTCTGAAATCCTATCGAATGAGTTTTTTGTGACTTTTTTTTATTATTTTTTAAAGTTATGTGCGAAACGGTGACTAATTACTAGTATCGTGCCCTTTTCTGTATTTTGAAAACGTATGTAGGTGTATGTGTCTTAACCCCGATAGACGCAACTTGACCTAACAAGGGGTTAGCTTTGTTCATACAAACATGTAGATCACGTGAGTGCGGTGTCTGCTTAGGAAATCCTTTAGTGACAGTGCACAAACGTGTCGCCAGCAGACTCTGTGGATGCACTGTGCGGTATCCCTCATATCTTGTGCAGTACAAAACAATCAAATGTTGTGTCAATAATGCTACCAGCGTTAAAACGATTAGTGTAACGATTTTATATGTCGTGGTTTGGACAATGTAACCGATTCAAAACCAAATCTAGTTGGTTTTAATTCTTTATACTGAATTCCAACTGGATGACCTGTTAATGTTGCTGCATTCTGCAGATGGTACACATTCCAGCTAACTTGCCTTAGGATCTGTTTCGTTAATTGTGCGAACGTTTCATAGTACACAAACGATTATCTTTTTGTCTTGCCCCCTTTCTTTTCAGCATTTTCATCTGCAGTTATTTATCGGTGTTAGACTTCTTTTAAGCAGACTAATTGAATTTTTATGAGAATTATAGTGTATTAAGATTTTGATGATACAAAGTTCTATGACTAATACTTATAACAAATGGTTCGTGTAAGATGTATGATAGTGAACTGCCAATCATATTTGATCTATGTTTGCTATATATCATTCATTGACATTCAACATAACATAATTTGCTTACAATTACCTGGAGCGCTGTAACAAAATATTGTGGAAAATGAAAGCATATAAATTTAGAAATCTTTATCTTGAGATTTTTTGGATTCATTATAATTCAAGATGGACTTGAATATGTTTATTACATACAGAGACTTTTGATGAGTTTAATACATGGTGGGCGGAAGGGATGCAGATAAGTAGGAGTGCCTTTATAGCTTATAGCTGTAGCAACAGCATTGCCACTTTAATTATGGGAAGTTTTACATCATAAACACATTAATACACGGCTGCAGCCGCCCTTCTCAGGCCCCGGTCCGCTGCTCTCGGACCCCTTCTGGTTGGGATGACGTATACGCAGAGAACAATCAAACACGATCTTTATCCGTTTCACGAGTTTCAAAGTGAAGTTTATCTGTTTAACGTGTTTGGAAAAAAAATGTCCTACGCATATATTTTCATGACCTATGTTTCATGATTGTCAATGTATTATAAATCTAAACATTTCATATCTTCATTTTATTTCTTTCCTCTACAACATTTTGCTGTTTATGTATAAAAGTGTACACAACAAAAACCCAAATAGCATTTTTATTGATATCAGAAGTTGTCTATTATAAAGTAGTGCCAAGACAAGCATTCTTTATATTAGTTATAACACCTACCGCATTTTCTGTTGTGTTATTCATTCTGGATACATGAAATGCTTTCATATCAGGATTAAAACAGTACTAAGGCAATGTTGTTACATGATCATTTTATTCCTTTATTTGATTCTCTTTTGCGCATGCGGAATTCTAAGAGTTGCGAGGCTTGAGAGTGATGAATTGTTCCGGGTATACGTGAACCGGAAAGGGCCTGAGAGCGGCGTGGCCTAAGAAGGACGGCTACTTCTCCATTACCAGGCTGGGAGAACCACAAGCTGTTTACAAATGGCCACAAGGGGGCAGTAGTCCATCAGATGGTGTGCTGTCTGACTGCGAACAGGCTGTATAGTGTCAGTTCAGAAAGACACAGCAGCTTCATTTTTTAAGATAGGGTATTATGTTTGGGGGTTCGCCAGTTGTGTTAACTGATTATTATGGTTTAGTGAAGTGGAGAGGACGTGCATGTCAAGGTGGGGGTTAGATACAGGGAGGGAGGGGCCATATGGCCATTCCGGTGTCACTCGGTTACGTAGGACACCTGCCATACAATGATGTGACTCCTTTCAGCCTTTGACAGTGCCGGCTTGATCTGTGGGGCATCTTCAGAGCCTTCTTCAGTGTCATCGTCTTCTCCATCCCCTACGTACCAAGGTACTTTTGGCACATGACTTAACGTGAGTCAGACCAATCACCTCTGGAACTATTGTAGTTCGAATTACGGTAGTTATAACTAACGTGGTTCAAACTACTGTGGTACGACGGTTTTGGGAAACAGTTGTACTTCAGATGTTGGTTAGTTTGAACTACCATAGTACGATGCATCGTTAATGCTAACTTCCGTCGTTGTTTGGGAAACACCCCAGGAGGATAGGGAATATATCCTGCTCTATCCTGATGTGACAATGGTTAAATATATACCTGGAACAGAATCACAATTTACAACTAAGAGTTACAAAGAGGATATTGGAAAAGCATATCAGTGCATAACATTGTATATCTGTCTCCTCAAAACCTCAAAACAAGTAAATACTTGTTAACAAGTTCACTCTCTGATGGTTCCTTGGAAATAGGTCCTCGACTTGACAGAAAAAGGGAAAGAATGAGGTCATTAGTAATTTGTGACTAGTAGCCTCAGGGTTACTAATAATTTTGTGTATTTTTCCATATTTTATTATCAAGAAATTAATTAAATATAAAACTTTGGCGTGAGGGTGCCCTGGGTAATTAGCCCTGACATTCAGAAATCAAGCTAATACATATACTATAATCTGAGACTGAGAAAAGACAATGTAAAGAACTCCCAAACCAAATATTTAATTTTACCTTTGGGTGCTGGTACATTTTACCACTTATGAAATGAAATGCCTTTTAGTTTTGAGTTACAGTATTAGATTATACGCATTGAGTCAAACTTATTAAAAGACTGAGTAAACTAATAATACTGCAATTATCCTAGATCAGGTCAGGTCAGGTCAGGTTGGGGAGCATGCGCTGATGCAGTACGCTGCCTCACCCACCACACAGTGAAACTCCTCGGTATCCCGGCTGGCTACTCCCCAGGCGGATACACGGTCCCACACTCCGGAAATGGCCATCCATCCGCTGCAGCCAAGTGTCATGTGAGCGTCCCCTCGATCTGGTCCAGCTGCTTGGGTCCTCAGCAATGAGGATCCTGCAAGCTGGCTCACCCTCAGGGAAATGCGCCACATGGCCGTAGTGCTGTAACTGACGCTCCCTCACAATGCAGGTAATGTGCCTCATTCTAGCAACCGCTCGTTCAACACAAAGTCAAACCAATGGTACCCATGGATTCTCCAAAGAAGCTGCTGGACCCCACGACCCTGCCCAACACCCAGTCCATACATTGAACAAAGTAGGAGCAAGAACAACCCCTGGTGAACCCCAGAATCACCTGAGAAAAACGCTGAGGTTCTCCCTCCACTCTACACAGCACTCACAGTACCAGTGTACAGGCCGGCCACGACGTCGAGGGGGGAACCAGCGAAGTCTCAGGATATACCACAAGGCAACTCAATCAACTGAGTCAAACGCTTTATGACAATCAACAAAGCCTGCAAAGAACCTCTGCTGATATTCATGCTTGTGCTCGATGAGAACCCTCAGTGCCAGGATGCGGTTGAAGGTAGACTTCTTAGGTGTAAAACCAGACTGCTGTGGTCGCTGACAGGCAAGCAAGTGATCCCAAATCCTGTTACCAGCACAGAAAGCAGTGTTATCCACCTGTAGTTGCTGCAATCCAGGCGATCACCCTTCCCTTTCCAAATAGGGAATACAAGTCCCATTTTCCAGTCCGTTGAGATGATGCTTGACTCCCAAATGGAAGCTAAGATTGCCTGCAATGCCAGGAGGACAACCTTACCACCAGCCTGGAGAAGTTCACCCGGGTACCACAGATTCCTGCGGCCTTCCCTACCCACAGCTGATTTACCACACGTGCAATCTCAGTGAGACTGGGTGGTTCGCAGCTGAGGATCAGCCTCGCGAACTTTGGACCCATTGATGTCCAACATCCTAGCTGGAGGGTCATCTTTAAACAACTGCTCAAAGTAGCCGGCCCAGTAGGTCACAACTGCACTGTCATCTGTACGGACTGTTCCATCACCCGCCCTGACTGGAAGTCTCTGAAGAACAGATTCAGATGTGTGTAATGCTTCAATTCCTCTGTAAGCAGGATGTGGGTCACTAGACTACAGATGATGCGTCACCTGCTCACTGATCTGCCCTCAGAGCCCTCATAGGTGTCCTCCTCAGTTCCTGGTACAGACTGGAGTTTCCATCAACTTGTGCACTGTGGCTCCTCTGGAAAATATCCAGGGTGCCCTGCGAGACGAAACACCTCCTTCTGGGAACACTGGTAACACCAACACAACCCTTGGCAACCTTCAGGGTCTTATCATAGAAGGTCTCCCACATCACGTTACAGTCAGCAGTCACACCCAAGTCTGCTAGTTCCTCACACAAACTGCATGCAAACTCATCAGAAACAGCTTGATGTTGGAGTCTGACCAAGTCTGACCTCATTCTCCTAGTAGGTGGTAGCCTAAAGGGTCTAAGCTGAATCTTCAGAGTAGTAACAACAAGTCTCTGGTCAGAATTCACAAACTGGGCACTTCTGTAGACCCTGCAGTTCTGCAGGGTCCAGCGTCTGCCCACGAGGATGTGATCGACATTCTTTGCTGTACCACCAGTATTGGAGTACCAAGCCCAACGACGTGGCTCAGGGCGTTAGAACCAGGGTCCAGCGACCCCGCAGCTCCAAAGTGAAGGAAGATGGAGCCACTCTCACCCTGGTCTCCAGACCCATGGGGACCAACACAGTCCTCATAGTCAGCCCTGTCAGTGCCTGTGGTTGCACTGAAGTCACCCATGACCAGAGAAGTGTCACCTTGTGGGCACCTATCAACCACTGAGCAAAGTTGCGAGTAAAATGCCTCCCTCAGTGAGACTTCACTCACAGTACTTGGAGCATACACTGAGACAAACAACACCCAAGAAGTGCCTTAGCCTGAGTCTCATAATATGATTGTTGAAAGCATCAGACTCCCCAGACACCATCGGGAGGAACTGTTCCGCCACAGCAACAGCTACTCCCTGACACATGCCTGTCTGTTAGGCGTGTAACGATACCAGCGCCGCCCCTCCCTACATGCAGGATACGCGCTGTGCGTAGGGCCCCACGATCCTTGATCTGTCCAATCGGTGGTCAAAGCCTGCCTATATGTTGCATATCACTGTTAAAGTGTGCAATCTACGAGACAGTTCATTCTACAAGTAATTAATTGGTGTAATTAAAATATATGATATAGTCAGAATGTTTCACAGACAAATACAGCTATGTGCAGCAGGATGTCAATTTACGCAACAGTTTATGGCCAGTTATTCTAGTATACTAATTAAAAAACGTACATGCTCAAAAAAATGCCGTTCAGCGCGTTGTATTAATTTCATGCCGGTTATGAGATATTAAGACGCGCTGCGGTATAATTTCAGTTTAGTGCTAAATGGTGTTGATTTAACCATTAATTAGTCATCTTTCATGTGAAGTTCAACGTCAGAGTAGTGCTTGCGAAGCTGCTTATAATGTTTCATGGAGCTGTTTGTAATGTCAGTCCTCGCTCTCTAGGGAATGTGACAGCTCATGCTATGCTAAGTGTTTCTGCTTCAGTAAGGCTAGGAATGTCTAACGGCTACATTTTTGCAATTTGATTTTTCCAGTTGCTTTTTTATATAAATGCTTATTATTACTTGTAATCAATAAACACACTTTCTGAGTTTCAGAATTTTGCTAATAAGTGGTAATAATCTTCATAATACACTTTGTTTTCTATTTGGATTTTTGAATATGGTTTCCATGTAGAATAACAGGAGAATGAGTTAAGTTAAAATGTAACACCTTTAGTGTTATACATTCAAACCATTTATCTGCATGTGTGACAATGTGATATACACCTAGATGTATGTGACTAAATATATGTAAATATGGGTGTATTTCTCCGCATCGATCTGCAATAGCTCTACGTAAATACAGATTTGTTGGTTCACTGTAGATAACATTAGGAACAATACTGTAACACTGCAATGCCAGAGGATTGCAGCAAAGCTGCAATGAAGGAACTGTATCCAAATCTATATGGACTGCCGCATTGCAGTAACTCTCCCTGTTACAGTTGCCTCTGCTGAGCGAAGCTTCTCAAAACTGAAGCTCATCAAAACGTACCTCCGCTCATCAATGGCGCAAGAACGCTTGAGTGGCCTGGATATCATAAGCATCAACTCAGAAGTGGCACAGCAGCTGTCATATGATGACCTCATTGATGACTTTGCATCCAGAAAATGAAGACGTGCGCATTGGTAAAAGGCTTGTTCCATTGTTGAAAGAGGCTGTTCATTTCATTTGTTCCTACTAATAAAGGTTGTAAACATAAATGGCATTTCGTGATACAGTCATTTTGTAATGGGGGGGAGCTCAAAATAAAATTCTGCTTAGGGCCCCAATTTGGCCAGGGGTGGCCTTGAACAATACCATTTGCCCATGGTTTGGTATGTATTGCAGTTCGGTATATTATCGAGCCGTTCAGTATACCAATCTACTGTTGTATAATGACATCTAAATTCTATCCCTTGAAAATAAGACCCCAGGTTTTTATTTGAATTTTTTGGGAAAACAGCTTTATGTATGCCCCAGTAAGTACAGGAAAATGACATATTCATGACAATATCATAATACCATGGTTTCATACTGAACAGTTCGATAATATGCCCTACACCCCTACTGGTTAAGTAAACATATTGCTACCAAGCTAAAGATACGGTTATTTGAAAAATAAAGAGTTCATTGTTTAATTAAAGAGTGATGTGTTTTTGTTCTTAAAAATAAGGACACAGATACCTTACCATTACCATGGCTCCAAAACCGTGATACATACCGAACAATATCGTTACACCTCTAATGTCTATAGAAACAAGAGACAGGACTATTCAGAGTTCACACCTGCTGTGAGATGACCCAGGACCTTCATCTGCAGAGATGGACTGAGCAGACTTGTCCTCGTTTAAAAATCATATATCATGTCCACAAGAGCTGCAAAATGTTGGAGTTTGCCCCAATCTGACACCACAGAAACAGCTGTAGACTGAACACACAAAACCAGATGATGAGAACGATTAATTTCTGCACATACAAATATGTACGATAAAGCTATGGCAATCATTTATATGTCAAGTATAAATACTATGGAAGCCCATTTGCGCCACATAAAAGAGATACTAGTCGAAATGATGAAATATTAAGTCATCATTACGAGATACTAAGTAGAAATTGAGATAGTAAGTCAAAATTATGAGATACTATGCTTGTGCGCCGAGTGGCAGTTCAGAGTACCCACCCTTTTTAGAATCCCTGGAGGGGGTGTTGGAGACCACTCTTTCTGGGGACTCTCTTGTTCTGCTGGGGGACTTCAATGCTCACGTGGGCAATGACAGTGAGACCTGGAGTGGCGTGA
>JAODLC010000100.1:20294153-20320114 GCA_026781145.1 Hippopotamyrus pictus | reverse complement strand
CGTACCCAATGACCGGACTGGGGAAACAAACTGAAACGCGGACTTAATACAGAGGACTAATGACAACAACCAGAAACGGATGATCACATGGGGATCCCACACGAGGTTAACGAGGGGGCGTGGCACACAAGCAGCGGACGATCTGGGCAGGACAGGGGTAATGTTGGGATAAGATCTTTATCGTTTTGGAAGCCATTAAGAAAAAATGCGACGAGGGAGAAGGAGCAGGGTCGTCAGGGCAGCGGAGCAGGAGGGCAGGTCAGGTGGGATCAGGCAGGTCAGAGCAGGGCGAGGAGCAGGCAGGGTAGATGGGATAGCAGGGCAGGATACAGCAGGCAGGACATGCAGGGGAGACGACACAGGCAAAACGCTCAGTACGGCCCATTCGGAAACGGCAACAATACTTCGTACTGGCTTCTGGGATATGCCGGTTTAAATAGAAGCGCTGCTAGACGCCGATTGTCTACCGGCGCTCGGTCCCGCCCTTGTGGGCGTGACAGCTGGGAACCAATTAATTGGTTTTATATTATTTCTTATGGGAAAAAATCAATCAGAACTCAAACTTTTTAGGATTCGATCCGGAGTCCGGAACAGATTAAGTTCGAGAACCGAGGTACCACTGTGTGTGTGTGTGTGTGTGTGTGTGTATATTTATCATTTAAATGGTGTTTGATATATTTTTAAGAAAACATGACTCATTATTTTCAGATACTTAGTGTGCCCCCAAACACAACCCCAAATTAATGTTTTCTTGCTGTTAAAAAAGATATTGGTCTGGGTCTACCTGACGTGTGGTTTAGGTTCTCCTTCAAAATTAGATCCATATCTGTAATATCTACAATATAATATTATAGAAGATGCAATGTTCAAACTGTTTCTTAGAAAATCACATGGCAGTGTTTTAATTTAATATTTCGGTAATCATTTTGGAAGAGGATGACCACTCCTGGGTGTCATTTATGGGTGTAAGATCATGCAAATATAATATTTGAATTCTGCACAGAACTCACTTGGACAAACTCATGCAGGTCCTCAGTAGAACCCATGGCCAAACCTAATTTGAATCCATTATATTTCCCATTTAAAACACACATGGGCCCACATGAAAAAATGCTCTGGGTCCAATATGGGTCTAGTCACAATTGCCCAAATAGGACCCAGTTGAAACCCATTTTGATCCCTTATGGAACCCATTTGGGTCCCTATTTTCAACCCATACAGGCCCTATGAGAGCACAGTCAGGATAGCCCAAATGGGCCCCATTTCTAACCCATTTAGATCCCACCCAAAACCCACTTTAGCAAACACATATGGGTCCACCATGGCCAAACCCATTTAGGGCCCGTGAAGTTGCCCATTATTAACCCTCATGGGCCCCACGTGAAAATGTTGGCTGGGAAACGACCGCTTGCTCTAACTTCATTTTTCTGCCTTACACAGACTAGAAAAAAACTCTCATTACTCATTTATTACGGTGTTTTAAAAAGTAAATTCAAAGTAAATTTTGTCATCGCTGCTAAATGCATTACAGTCTCTCTGTATACTGTAATGTATATAGCATAGATGACCATAAAGTTTACTTTGACTTTGACTTTACAACCAAACCTTAAGATTAGCAGTCTCCTGTAAAGCATTGCAAATTACATTTAATACTTTTTCATTCAAACCCAACAGTGATGCTGTTCTTTTCGACAATGCTCGTTTGAGCAAAAAGTCACCTTCAGTAACAAGAAGCGATTCATGTACTTGAATAATGTTTGACACTTTGTTCAATTCATTCTGCTTCAATATTTTTCCTATTCTTTCTTCTTTTCATACCTATAATGAGGCGATTAGCTTAATACTCGGCACTGTCACACCTGGAAATAATATGATATCAAACCACACACAAAAAGTAATCAGACCTTAGCAAATTTTCACTATTCACTGTGGCGATTATGTCAGGGGAGGCAGTCCGTTGCACGGGGCAGTTTAGAGCACAACATCAGAACTAAAATAACACGCTAAATCAAGCCACACGGAAGGAATATCTCACAGGTGCACGATGGGAAATACTTATTCTTTGGCAAATGAAAAAAAATGGCAGAAATATAAAAATTTTGCAATGATGTGGAGTAAAACTTGGACAACACATAATCTCATGTTTGATTTAATAATTATACATAATTAGTATATGTGCTATTTTTTCTGCAGTTTCTAAAACCTATGAATGCGTTTCACAAACCGGAAGTACAGAAACACATGATGTGGGAAAATATGTGCGTATCATCTGCGATTAAAGCTTCTGAAATATTATCGATCGGGCTTTGTGACGTGTTTGTTAAAGTTACGTACGGAGTAGTAACCGATGACACATTTTGTGCTCTTATCTGTGTTTTGAAGAATTATTTCTTATGTATGTAGATGTATATTGACAGTGTGTCTCAACCCCAATAGTCTAAATAGACGAAACTTGACTTTGTTAGGGTTAGCCTTGTTCATACAAACATGTACATAACCTGAGTGCGGAGTCTGCTTAGGAAACATGTAAATGTAATAAATCCAGTATTGTGTCAATTAATGCTACCAGCACTAAAATGTGAAATGTATATTTCATATGAAGTGATAGTGTCGTGGTTTAGACAATGTAATCGATTGAAAACCAAATCCAGTTGTTTTTAACTCTTTACTGAACTCCAACTGGATGACCTTCTAATGTTGCTGAATTCTATAGGTGTTACACATTCCAGCTAACGTGCCTTAAGATTTAGTCCATTAATTGTTGTGCGAGCCTTTCATAGTTAGTTCACAAAACCGTCACAATCTAACGGCCCTCTTTTTTCCTTGCCGCCTTTTTTATTTTTAGCATTTTCATGTGCAGGTATTATTCATCGTTATTAGATTACTTTTATACAGACTGAATTTTTATAAGAGAACTGTAGTTTGTCAAACTAAGAATACAATGGATTTTGATGGTACAAAATTCTATGACTAAGATTTATAACTAATGGTTCATGTAAGATGTGTGATAGTGAACTGCCATATATTTGATTTAGGTTTGCAATATATCATTCATTGACATTCAACACAACCAATTTGCTTACAATTACGTAGAAAGTTGTAACAAAATAATTTGGAAAATTATAGTATACAAATCTAGAAATCTTTGTGTTGAAATTATTTTGGATGCATTATTCAAACAATTTTTTCATATTTAGAATTATTTTGGGATATAATGTAGATATGGAAAAAAAACAAACCATTGTGGTTTCATAGCATGAATATGTTTATTACATACAGAGACTTTTGATGAGTTTAATACATGGTGGGTGGAAGGGATGCAGATAAGTAGGAGTGCCTTTACAGCTTATGGCTGTAGTAACAGCATTGCCAGTTTACTTATAGGAAGGTTTACATCATTAACACATTAAGAGGCTGGAAGAACTGATTGGGCACAAGCTGTTTACAACTGGCCACAAGGGGGCAGTAGTCCGTCAGGTGGTGTGCTGTCTGACTGCAAACAGGCTATAGAGTGTCACAGAAAAACACAGCAGCTTCATTTTTTAAGATAGGGTATTATGTTTGGCGGTTCGCCAGTTGGGTTAACTGATGATTATGGTTTAGTGGTGAGTGTACCTCTTTGGTGGGTGGTCTCCTGCAGTTCAAAACATGTACTTCACTGTTAAGCTCAAAGAGAGCAAATACAGTGTTGGTCCCCAAAACATTTACCATTAAAAGCAGCATGTGCTCCATGTTGTACCAAAAAGTGCAACTTATGAGCTCTTTATGTTGACAAACTGACTTTTCTTTTATATCTCTTATTGTGAAACTTTATGATCAATATACATTACAAACCCTGACTCTGTCATTTTAGATTATTACTATCTTCCCAAATGAGGAAGTTAGATATATTTCTGTAATGATATACTGGAATGCATTTGTTTTGAATCCATTCAGAGTACCAAATATATCTCAGTGAATATTTTTGACGGTAGGAAAAATGTCTAGAATTACCAACTCTATTTATTAAAATATACTCCAGAATATATAATTATCTTGCTGCATGCATTTTCAAAGTCTTCCAACCTTTCTGCCTCATTTTACAGAATATGATAAATTTACTGCTATTTAGGGTTAATATTCAGGTCGTGCGTTTAGCGTGTAATATCCTTCAAAAAGCTGCCCATCGTAAAATATACAGCAAATATATACCCATCTGAATGCATGACTTCCAGCTTTTAACCATGTTGTTAAAATAACCTGTAAACTGTCTTTCATCTTTCTTTGTCCCTTCATTTCATTTTCCATGGGTTCTTATCGACTGATGCACATCCCCTCTCTCCTGTATTCGTAGCTTTTTTTGTTTCTTTCAAAATTTTCCAAATTGTCCTTTCACGCAGGACATACTAACCCTGACTGTCATTCCTAATGGCTTCTGGTTTAGGATTTAGGCAGATAAAGGGACGAGCTTTTCAAAGTCATTCCCTGTTATACATCCGCCCCATGTGGCCAGAAGTAAAGTACAAGACATTAAAGACATTAAAATAGTGTATTTAATTAAATAACAGTGTATCGGATTTTAAGGTGGGGAGGGTGTTGGTTCTGAAGATGAGTTTTCAGCAGGGCAGCAGATTTCACCTCTGGCTGGTGAGCTACAGGGGCGGTTGCCATCGAGCTCTGAGGTGGAGAGGACATGCATGGCAAGGTGGGGGTTAGATACAGGGAGGGAGGGGCCATATGGCCATTCCGGTGTCACTCGGGTACGTAGGACACCTGCCATACAATGATGTGACTCCTTTCAGCCTTTGACAGTGCCGGCTTGATCTGTGGGGCCTCTTCAGGGCCTTCTTCAGTGTCATCGTCTTCTCCATCCCCTACGGCATTTTTGACATTTTACCATTTTTACTTTGTACAATTGAATAATTGTGTACATCTACTATGCAATTACAATATATAACAAATCAAATTAATTGAATGCCTATTTGGTTGTTGGTGTTTTATACTGACCTATACGGAAATCAATGTAGCCTTCCCCACCACTCAGCACCAATGCATTGTGAATAGCCTTATCATCAGCCTCTGGGGGTGCTGATGAGTTAGGGTCCTCAGTAGGGCTGTCCAGTACACTTCCATTCAAGGTGGCCAACACATTGCCTGAAAAGGGGAATGTGTGTCAGTATACCATAATGCCACACTGCTATTATGCAATACTCAAAATAAAATATATTTATATCTAAAAAGCTCATTGCTATTTAGATTACTACATTTCCCTGTACCTATACTCGACACAATAACAATAAGGTTGTATTTAATCTAAAGTAAAAGATGGAGTTGCAGTTAGGTATATCACTTCAAAACTGGCATTTTTACTTATAAATACTAGCTTACTACAGAATAATACTGTTGTGTGTTCCCCACCATAAATAACATAAGGTTCACTGGTATGACAAAGACTTGGTTTCAATAGTACATCTAATTATGAAAAAGAACGATATGTGATACTGTAAGCTCAATAAATTGTATTCCTGTTTGTTTAGAACAGAGAAATGGTGACCTTTTAAATACTGAACCTATGTGACCAACCATTAAAGGAATATAGCTGATCTCTGACTATAGCTGATAAACAGGATGGATTATTCTTGAAGTAGGGTGCTGAGTATTTCCAGTATGGTTAATTTCTTTTATATAAATTTATTTGATGTGTCACGCAAAATTGAGATTAGTCACAAAAACAACTATTCATAGGAAAATTCCATATTTCAGGAAGTTGAGCTAAAAAGTCCATGGGAATCTTATAAGCAGTCTCTAAATATGCAGCTATACTCATTGAATTAAAAATATCAGGGGAAAAAACAATTTCTCAAGAATCCTTTGGAGCTACTAAACAAGCTGAATGACCTTTATTGTGTTATTAGAGCTGTCTCTAGAAAAGATTTATATGAGGAAACAGGTTTTCACTTAAGGTGACCTACCTACTAAATCTGGAGTGAAGGTACATCTACATGTACACCTGCCCTCCATTTCCTGCACTGTACATATGTGTAAACACCAATAACAGGAATAACTTTACGATGTCCTATGAAATTTGTAAAAAAAAAAAGTGGCAAACAATTCTTGGGTTAATGTGTTGAAATAGGAGTCAACTAGGAGTCAACTGAAATTTTGATCAAAATAGAGCACAAAAACAGAGAGGAAGTCTCAGGTACGGACTGACGGCGCTTGACAAACCTGGAACCGAGACAAAGAACTTGACAGCATCACGGTGTCCATGGAAACAGAGCTGTGCTTGAGCCATGGAGCAGTAGGGGATGAAGCTGCCGCTGGTCTTCTCTGAGCTGCTGTCAGCGTACACGTGGATCACACCACCGGACGAGGTCGGGGATACCTTGTTAGCTGATCACGCGGGACAGAATGACAGAATAAGAGACTCACTGGGCCATGTGATCCATTTTGGGGGCAAGAGACCAGAACTGGGGCAAAATAAAGATTGAGGAGACCCGTTTGATGGTATAGAACAAAAAGAAACAACGACTTTGCCTGTGACACTGCTGAACCATGAGGATGACAAGGTGGCATCAAAAACAAGGGATCTAAAAATTTCCAGTCAGAAAAGTAAGACAAACAAATACACAGATAAACAGGTGGAGATCTGCTTAGAAAGATGTCCAATATGGATTAGCAAGAGGAGGTATGTTGTAGGGGTGGGGGGCAACTTACCCCTTAATCCCAGCAGCTGTCCCCGGTGAAGGACTACAGCTACAGGACAATGTGGGCAAGAAAGAGAGATGGGGAAATAGGGTAACAAAGATGGTGTAAGATCACTGCAGATAAGGGCTGTGAGCAAAGGAGAAAAACAGCTACAAGGACACAGGACTGCAAGTGAAACGAAGGGGGATGTTTGCAACAATGGATCAGGTAGGATGGGGAGATGTGATACATGAGCAGTCAGGAAAGAGGGCTTTGCAGGAAAATGGTACCGAAACTGGAATTAGGGGAACCAACAGAAGATTACTAGGGAAAGTTCAGATGAACAAGCAAGAAACCAAGCAAGCAAGGAAATAATGGACATAATGGATCCTACTTCTCTTGGGTGATGTTGAGTAGCTTGGTGTCAAAGTACAATTTAAGCCACCATTTAATCATTTTTGACTAATGATATTCTACTGGAGGTCTCATGTATTGCTTAAATAGGTTACATTTATGCCATGGAGATCCAGGGCCAGTCCCGCACTTACTCTCTGTGAGTGGAATAGAGATGACCACTCCGTTCCCAGTTCCTACCCACAGACGGTTCCCCGCAATCAGGAGCGCTGTGATTCGCACAAAGGAGAAGCCCAGCTTGCCTGTACCTGCCCGATTAAGAAAAAAGACAATAATCAATACAAGGGGTTACCACACAATATGTTACCGATTGCACAACTGTCAGATCACATGCTGTGTCACATGTCAGGTCCCTTCGGGTCACATGTCAGGAGCGCTGCTCTAGCAGGCATGGGGGCTGGCAGCATTCACCAAGCATCTTGCTGACGTAAGGTTCGATGTCCACGTCCTGCAGGTGCTGGTGGGTATGGGCGTGGTAGAGCCGTAGCGTGGAGTCTAGCCGGATGGACACCCATACACCGTCCCCGATCCAAGCCAGCTGGCGAACCTGACTCTCCTTGCGTGGGTGCGCATCGAACGATTTCTGAGAGTGGGGATGAGAGATTGGCCTTCACACATTTGCTATTGTCATTGTGACTGATGTCTTAGATACACAGTGAAGTATGTAACTGGGCCTGAACTCAAGAGCTAGAAAAGCACACACACACACACACAGTGGGACCCACCTCGATCTGCATGGTCTTGGGCTGGATGACATGCACCTTGTTCTTGTAGCCACACCACACCTTGTCGTACACCACGGCCATGCAGCGGATGGACTGGCGTGGCCGGCCCAGGTCCATCAAGTGATAGTTGCTCAAGTCCCACTGACCATCTACACAAAGACGTGTAAACCAGGACATGCTGCCAGAACCAGGGCTGCTTTTAGTCAGCAGTGCAGACAGTGCGTGTGATTAAATTCTGGATTTGTACCTTCAGATCTGTGGAAGATAGCGAGTGTCCCATCTGCCAGGGCCACCAGCAGCCTGCCCCTCACGTGCCTGAAACACAGAGTCACGCAGAGCAACACTACATCGTACCACTCGCATCAAACCAGTGGGGGGGTCACTGAAGTGGCTCAGAAATTGCCCACACAGGAGTGTGTTTAGGTTAGGTCAAGTACGCCGCATTTATATGCTCTATGGGAGCTCTTGTTGAAAGGAATACCTACACAAGACTGAGGACAGAGTCCTTTAGTTTTATCGAATGCAGACATTTCCTCCAGTTGGAGACGGCAGAGTGAACGTAGAGCCTGGGGGAAGAGCACAGACAGTGTTTCGGGTCACAGAGGAACTGCTGGCCCACAGAGTCTAATTGATAACGTGTTGACACAGTGGCTACTATCATAATACCAGTATAAACTGTATTAGCATCATAGGTTAAGTCAAGTTTACCTGGGGCTGACTTTTTTTTGCATCGAGGATAAAATACTTGGGGCTATAGCCCCGAGTGAATGGACCTAACAACACTTATGGTTCAGCATAAATTTATGATTTACTGTCAGGTATGATTTACAGGCAGGTCTGACTGACATGACTACTCTGTTCCACAAACTCGCATGAAAGTTACATTTCATGTGTTGGATTTACCTTCCCGTACTATTCCAGACGCCTTATATAAAAAAGAGTAAGCCAAAAATATACCAGTAATACATACTGACGAACACATTTAAAATAAATCAAAGTGTAAATTTACCTGCAGGTGTGTGTCACCATTTTGCATAAGAGCTTCGTAAACTCTTTGTATTTGGGATATTTTTTCCGTAAATCTGGATTATTTTTACGTAAGTGGCACTGTGTGTTGGTTTCAGGTAAGTTGCCTGTATACGATTATGTTATTCTGCCTGATCTCCGTGGCTTTGCTGTGTACTGCACCACAGTGCTTTTGTTGTCCTATTAAGTCCCATTGTTAAGATCCATCCATCCTCCTTAATCACATATCCCAGTGGGCCTGGCGCCCATCCCAGGAAGTGCAGGGTGTGAGGCACCCTGGGTGGGACACCGGTCCACCGCAGGGAAAGGGCAGTGCGGGGGTTTTGTGCATTTTTATTTTTAAGCAATCCGTGACATGAACATGTGGTCAGAAGAGGACAATACAAAAAATGCCATCATGTAAAGAAGCAATATAAAACATCTAAACGATACCACATGTCTGAAGATGTATTAGAAGAGAACCGCACCTATAATAGTATATTTACGGTTTAACATGGGCCATAGTCCAATGTCACAGTATTAAATATACAGCGAAGCAGCTCATACCGAAACGCTTTCCTAACAGACTTTGCTGAACAAGCTGACCCATAACAGTATACACCTCCTGATAAAATACATATGCAAAGATGCTGCCCCATCTGCTGCTTCATATGATCACATGACAGAAGAAAACAAACCAGCCATTTTGGGCTCCCAGCCACATGGTGGGGGAGGCACTGGTGCCGCCTCTGGACTCCCCGCCCCCTTCGTCTGCTTCATGGGCCGTCCCGTTCATGGCGTCTTTCGGTGGCACTGTTTCCCTGTGAGGATCACACACCGTTTAAATTCCTGAGTGAGAGGTAATGGAAACTTGCTGTAGGGTGCACCGTTCCACACCTGCCAGCAGTGCTGCTGCCAGTGGGGGCCAGGGGGTCGGTGAAGACGTGCTCGGTGAAGGGCCTCGACTGGCCCCCGGCCTCCTGCACCCCAGGGGCAGCCGGCTCGGGCGCCTCCGTTGCCTCAGTAGCCTTTTCAGCGGGCTGGGACGCATTCACCTTGCCATTGAGCACTGGAGCCACGGGGCCTGGAACAGGGGCCCCAAAAAGAGACTGACCCCAACCAACCACACCAATAACCCAAGTTCAACTAACAGCATGTCCGTAACATGCCAAAATGTAGAGGTTGGTAAGTTCGGATCCAGAAAGTACAAATCCGTACCCTGCCCTTTGTCCAGCACTGGCGTGTCGGTGCGTGACGAGCAGCTGCTCCGCACCGCACTGCAGTTGGTGGCGCAGCCCACCAAGGTGATGCCGGCCAGCACGTCCTCCATTCCCCCTGACTTCTCCAGGTCCCCGCCGCTTTGCTCCAGGAATATCTCTCCTGCTGGGTAGTCCCTGTCGCTGGCAGCTGCAGGGCAGAAGGGGCGGGAGAAACATAACGAGGAATGAAAACAGGAAGTGATATAATGAAGGTCAACTCTAAATGGCTGGGAGAAAGGGTAACCTGGCACGCTGGATATGCAGAGTATGTGGGCATTGCAGACGTTGAACTGGTCGACCAGGGAGCCCGGCCGGCTGGCGTTGATGATGACCACGCTGCTGGCGGAGTGCGTGCTCGTCAGTATCCAGACTCGGCTACCCATGGAGTCGGCCTCACGTAGCTCCTGTAGCAGGACAGAGTGGTTTTGTCACCAAGGCTCCATCAGTGAGACTGAGGCAGGCAGGAAGGAGTCACCTTAAAGGTACCTTCTTCTTCTCGGGGGACGTGTGGCTGCTTTTGTTCTCTTCTCCATTGGCCTCGGCCATCAGGGGGTCTGCACCCCCGCATGTGGCCTTCAGCACCCTGCTGGCTGTGAGCTCATGCCGGTCCCCCTTCCAGCCTGTCAGCTCCACCCCGGCTGCACACCATAGCTGCGGATGTAGCACCACAGGTTACGCTCCTCAGTCCTCAGTTGCTAATATATCCATTCTAAGGAATACCAACAAAGTTGACCCAATGGCTAACATGTACATTACATGTTTAGTTTGGTAAAATGCTCCCACACCCTAAGGGCATTGAGCAAGAGCAGCTAATGAAGTACTCTCATTGCCTTTCTAGTGGGGTCCTTCTCCACTAGCGGGCGACAGTACACAGGAACCGGCACATTCTTCACACGGTTGTCCTCCTTCTCATTGGGACTCAGCTGTTGGTAGAGAAACTACTGTTGGTCATACAGAGAGATAAATTGGATGGAGTATTACTGCATTTATCCAGGAAATACTCATTTCAGGTGAGATGCTAATATATGACACTGAAGGGACCAGGCAGCAGAGTTGGGTAATTCAGGTCCAGAGAGTAAAAGTCCAGACCGGGATTTTGTTTCAACCAACCAGTTGAGTACTCTATGACTGTGATTCTTTATGCTCAACTGGTTGTTTGAAACAAAATCTTGGTCTGGACTTTCAGTCTATGGACCTTAATTACCCAACTCTGCCATGAAGGGGGTGAGACTGACTGGTATGCATGAACAGTTTGGAGATAAGGCAGCAGATGCACCTCACAGAGCTCTGAGATGCCCTACAGAGAGGGGTTTCTCATGAGGCAGCCTGAGGGGAGCTGGGCCCACTCTTTGTCATTAAGCAAACTCTCCTATGCCCCGAAACATTTTGAATAGTTCAGCAAACTCATTAAAAAACAGATTCACATAGGAAAACCTCACCAGAAGCACAGTCCAAAAGTGGACGATTATTAAGATCATAGCATTTTGGTTCCCAAAGTGAGATTATAATGTAGCTGAATGCTCATTGTGGGTACGATGCTGTAAAAACCTCAGGTAAATGACAGGAAGTTGACAGACCGTCCTTCAGTGGTTGGCTGGTCACTGGAAAGGCTGCATTATGAATAAACCATCAAAGGGCAAGCTTGCACTGCAGCTATGCAGTAATGGCCTTCTTCCCAAACACCCGCCAGCATCCTACCACTCACACTGAATCTTTAGGATGAGAGTCCAGCAATCGATCTTGAAATATTTGCATCGATACTTTTGAGGACTGTCTAGTGTTTGAGCTGAAATCTAGCTGGTGTTCTGCAGACCAAAAGGTCATCAGCATTTGGGTGTAACACTTCCTGGACACCACAAGTGTGTCCGTAAATGTATGCAAAGCTGCTAGATCATTCGTCCAATACAGAGAAGGCTAGTGGTGCACAAATCTGCTGAAGTAAGGCCAAATTTACAAGGAGAAGAGGAACTGCAGATACTGAGAACAGGAAGCATGTAGAGAACACAGGGCATTAATAGAATAGTCAGTCTATTCATTTCCATGGGGAATTGTCTTTTCGCCGTATGTCATACAGAAACATATAGAGACGAGAGCAAGCTTGGGGGTCACAGTGCAGGGCCAGCCAGCATGCAGAAGCACCCTTGTAGCAGGGGGCTAAGGGCCAACTTGAGCCACACCCCCCACCCCTAGGCTAGCTATGGCGGATTGTGGACTGGCCGCGGGGTACCTGTTTGAATCGGGGCGGCACACTCCAGCCACAGGCCTGCCTGAGCCCGTCCTCCCTGCGCATGTGCTCGCGGACCTGACGGTACTGCTCGCGGCGCTGCTCTCTCCGGGCGGACAGCACACAGCCGCTGCAGAGACACATGAGACGAGGTGATCTACAGGCCTCACCATGACAGGCAGGAATCGCTAGGACTGTCGGGCGCAGGAAGCCAAGAGTGAACCACCAGAACGATCTTCATGTGGGTTATCACAGGCTGGAGGAAGGGTCCACCCTGTCGCTGGTACCTTAGACAGTGACTATGCTTCAAATCTGTTCTTTGGCTCTGTACATTTCTACTTTTTAGTAGATGCTTTTATCCAAAGCAAAATAAGTTGCTGGGTCAGCCAGTCCCTGGAGCAACACTAAGTATCCCAATAACTACGATGTTGCAGAAATACACCCCCATGCATCAACTACATAATGAATACAGACTTTACACTGCTACACCAAACAACGTCGTCCAACAAGCTTAAACCCATGACCCTGACATTAAGAGTCTTATGTTCTACCCGTCTGAGCTATTCGGCCTCAAAACCTAGTTGGACGCTTAGTTGGGGTCAGTCTCTTTACAGATCCTTCATATTCCATACTTTTCATGAAGGCAAGAAAGGCAGCAGAGGCTGAAGAAAAACCTTAGCAACCACAGCTAGCTGCTCGCTGCTGCTATTTTGCTTGATTAGCAAGGGGGGAAAGACCATGCAGGAGCTCATGTTATACCCGAAAAACAGAAAGCTCCTGTTTGCCATTAGTGTCTCTTTACTAATGTTATGTGCTCTGTCGAAGCTTCGTTAATTGCGTGGCTGAAGATACCATGCTGAGGAGAACATCATGGAGGAAATTAAATTATGGATAATGAAGCAGACTTCATCGAATTTTCCATGAACACCCATTGGGTGGAACTGCGGTTTTTCAGCGATTGGATCACTGAGCATGCCGTTTTTTAAGAAAACAGACTTCCTCTTTTAATGAATTAATTAAAATTTGCAGGTTTTATTGATCCGTGGAGTGTTTGTCTCTATCGCTAAAGGCTTTCACAAAGTCGAAAAATGCCAAAGAAATGATTTCATTAATAGTTGCAAGTAGGGCTGCCACAACTAGTCGACGTAATTGATGACGTCGACATGTTTTTTTTATTATTATTATTATTATTTTAATTAAATTACTTTTATAATTTCTAAAACACTTTGGTTTATTATAACAAATGGTTTCCTTTAATATCACTACATAATTATGGGAGTAGTTCAAATTATCAGAAAATAAGAAGAAAATAAGTTCGATGGCATACTACTGGGGCACTAGCGCTATGCATGAGGTCAGAACGGACAAAAGCACCGTAAGTGTTGTCTGTTCATGTTTATTAAATTACCATTAGTACGGAGAGCTTTTTAATATCTTTTGTCCCTGTAACTGCTAAATACACTCATTGTTAAACCCATAAAGATGTCTACCTGCTACATTAGAATCTCAACTGAATAAGTGTTTGAGAAAATGTTAAGGCTAAAATCTGGGGCTTATTCTACGTGGATTGATGGTGTGTGTTCGTGCGCATTGGGCTTTTTGGGAGTTTGGAACAGTGTCATTATCGTGAAGTAAAACTGGAACGAAAACGAACACTATAAGTAAAAGAAAATTATTCGTGAACTGAAATAAAACTATGTCTACAGAAAAAAAAACATGTTGGACTAATCAGCAAAAAGTTCTTCCACATCACAAACATCTTTTTACCTTGTTTATCCTCAATATCTCCTATTTTATAAGATATGCTGTTGCTAAGTCTAGGTTCACCCCCAATTCATTGCTTATTGCTTCCATAATTTACCAAAATGATATCATGGGGCGCTCTGCTAACCGAGTTTATAAGCGTAAGGATGCGCCGAATTTAAGAAGATTACTACCACCTGGGCGTCGCAATACGCTTCTCATTAATATTTCAAGCATACTACTAATTTGATTATTAAAATTGCTGAAAAGCCATTATGTAAAGCCCAGCAATAACACAGTTGTTGTCAAAAAATTTACTTAAATACAATGGTCTTTTTGATTTTCTGAATGAAAAATAATCGTTTAGATCAATCAACCAATCGACCGCAAAATAGTCGATAGATTAATCCATAGAAAAATGTCCTTAGTGGCAGCCCTAGTGGCAGGTATTGACCACATAATAAGCCTTTTTGGATGTGCTGACCCATGTTAATCAACAAAATGAACAAAAGCTGATCTGATATAAAAGTAAAAGTCTACTCCAGTGGAACTCCTCCTTAAATCTGAAAGGGACATTTCATAAAACACGTGCTGTATGTAGCAACAACAAAAGATTTTGGAGGTCTGTGCTTCTATGCTTCTATACAGAACACTGTTTTGCATATAGGATGCTTCAGGGAATTTTTATTTTGCCTTTTGATGGGAAACTATTGATTTTGGACACTGTGGTTTACTATAGGTTTCGCATACTGCATGTCCCTCTCTTGCTGGCTGGTGATGGTACTTACTCTTCGGGGAAGAACTCCGTGCGGCTGGAGCTGGAGCTTGGGCACAGTGGGTGGGAGAGGCCAGACAGCGACGGCGACTTGTAGCGGATGCTGACACTGTTGTAGGGCCTCTTTGAGGGCGGGGGACTGGAGGAGGCACTGAAGAGCCGGGCGAAGCTGCAGCAGGGCAGGAAACATGGGATACGGAGCTTCTTTTAGCTCCAGCTAAATAAATGCTTTTGAAAATCCTCTCTGTAGCTGATCCTCTCTGTGGCTGATCCTCGCTATGGCTGATCCTCTCTATGGCTGATCCTCTATATAGCTGGTCCTTTCTAGGGCTGATCCTCTCTATGGCTGATCCTGTCTGTGGCTGTACCACAACCAAAAGTGTTGGGTTATTATTGTGATAATGGAATATTATGAAGGATGCATCTACCTATCTCATAATACTCAAAATAACTATTTCATAATTCATCAGGGGGCAACACGCATTTTGTCCTTGTATGGACAGCTTGAGATTCCTTGGTCTTTGAATTTCCATTATTAAATTCCATTTTTGGTACCACTTTACAGTGGCTACCTTTATGATGGATTTATGAATGGCTTATAAAGGTTATTCATTAGGTTGTAACCCTTTGTAAATCATTAATAGATAATTATATCTATATAGTTACAACAGTCATTTTTAAATTAATGAGTTACTACCATTTAAGTGACTAAAGGGAGCCTTAATTGCAAAGTGGTACCCCATTTTTTCCCATCATCATAACACAACAGAGGCTTCAAATGGCACCACAGTAACTCACAACTGCCAGAGCGTGGATTTCTTCTTCTCCTGTATTTGGGGATTGTTTTCCCTGGAAGCCCTGATCAAACACAGGAAGGGCAATGCGCGTCAGTGCCAGTTGCCGCCACACGGAGGTGCCTGTGAGCGATGGGGCCTGAGCGCGCAGTGAGAAGCGGCGCCAGGGCACGAGCGGCTCGCCTGATCATCTCGGTCCAGCGCACCGCCTCCTGCAGCTCCATCAGCCGCTCCTTGTACTGGTTGCGCTCCATGAGGACGCGTGCCATCTCCAGCCGGGTGAAGCGCCTCCGCTGGGCCATGGGCACGTCGTCCTGGAGCGGAGACGAGTACTGCCGGGGAACAGGGGGCCACGCGTCACTCAGCTGCGCCACACGATGGATGGGGTGTTGGCCGCCGGCGATGCAGGAAATGAAAACGGCAGCGATAATATGGAGTCAGGCGGCAATATGTCACTGATGGTACAGGGCGGCCAGAACGTACATCCTCGCCTCTGTCGTCTTTTGAGTCGGCTCCCAGTGCCTCAGCTTTTAACCTGTGGGAGAACATTACTCCGGTCAGCCGTTGCAGATGTTGGCCCCTCAGACAGGGCTATTTGCTATGTGTAACCAGCTAGGCTCTCACCTCCTCAGTTCCTCCTCCAGCTCCTTGACCCTAGTGTCCACTTTGAGCTTGGACTGCTTGACAGCCTCCAGTTCCTCCCTTAGGACGTCGTGTTCACTGGAGAGGTCGTCTACCTTGGCAATCAGGTCATTCTTGACGATGTTTAAGGCATTCCTGTGAAAATCAGGCAAGTTCTGCATGTAAACAGGAAGGACAAGCTGAAGAGCAAATTTCCAAAACTCAGTCCATTTTTCATTTTTGAGATAAGACCACCGATGACCTAAAGACTGGCTTCTTCATCATATGTTACAGTACTGGGAACCAAAACTCAGTTCTCCTTAAAGTTCCATTCACCAAGTTCACAGAAATTCTCTCAAAACTGTTTCCTGTGGACTGAATAAGTTTTGGAAATGTGATCTTCAATTGGCTTTGTAAAGGTCCTGCCATACATAACAAACATCCCCCCCAATAGTATACCCCCCCCCCCTTACTTGGTCTCCAGGAGTAGTCTGTTCTCCGCCAGAAGGTTCTCCACCTCCTTTCCCATCCCTATAGGATCAGGAACCAGAATTATCACAGATTCACAAATGCCCTGTGAAAAGTTGCTGCCAAGCTATCATTTTAGCTGCAGTGCTACACCCAGACCCCAGAAAGTCATAGTGCTTGGCGGATTGGTCCAGGTGGTCAAACACCATGTGCTGACTCATACATCATTCACGGGTTTAATGGGTTGTGGGTCCCTGTCCCTCGGTGAGACCCATTCAGGAAAGCGGGAGGCTATCGATTGTGGGCTACAGGGATGTCACAAATGGATGTATAACTCATCCCATTCTCATCTGTTACAGCATGTCAGTGATTTAAAAATAAATACAAACATAAACTCTATACCTTTGATTCAACAACACTCATGTCACGTAGCATAACTTCATAATATTTTTGTAATTATTTGCTGCATTTTCTTGACTTATTACACACTGCTTTAATGTGTATCAGAACAGGCTTTCATGTCCTTAAGATGCCATCCAACATTATCTTATTTCATGTCAGATATAATTTAAATGAACTATAGCTACCGGAAATAGTAAGACAGCATCTTTTTTTGAGCGTTTTCTTTAAGTTTGTGTCAACAATCATGAGACAAAACAATGAAAAAAAGATTAGGCCAATGAACAGCATGAACAACATCATGAAGCAGTTTGCTCAAAAGCAAATATGCAAAATCTGCCATCGTTGACCAGCCAGTACAAGGAGTGGAAGATAAGCAGGGGGGCGGGGCAAAGAGCAAGCAGGGAGGGCGGTGCCAACGAGAGCAGCAAGCTGATTGGATGATGAGCACTGGAAGGATGAATAAGGCCCAGGTGCCTTACCGAAGTAATCATCACGCGCTGAATATGTAATCCAGCAGCGGAGCAGAGATGTGGAGAGATTAAAGAGGAAGGCAGGGGCAGGGAGAGGCGTGATAAAAAGAGAACAATACCGATAAATATTTATTTGTGAGTGAAATGGAGACAATTATGATTAGGCCTCTTAAACAGTGACATCTATGTGGATATCTACAACCGCACGATGAGCATGAGGGTGAAATTTGAGCTTCTGAGCAGATGTAAGGTTCTTGCACATTTTTCTGATATCGGGGCTTCAGAACACCAGGGTGGGGTCTGGCTCAGCGTGATGCTGCAGTCTGTAGTGTCTGGCTGCTTTTCAGTCAGAATTGTATGTTTAAATCGTATAAGTTATTTATCGCATACATATTTTTCACAGCTGACATCGCATCCAGGGTGTGCCCCAGCCTCGTACCCAGTGCTGCCTGGGATGGGCTCCAGGCCCCCCCCAACCCTTACCAAGAAGTGCAGTGGGATGATGGATGGATGGATGGATGGATGGATGTTTCTCACAGACATAATACATCTCCTTTATCAAGTGCCAGACCAGCAGAACCTAATATTAAATTGTGGATGTATCCTTCATAATATTCCATTATCACAATAATTTATTTTATTATTATAATATAATTTCTTTCTAAGCTCTTTCTTTTTGCCTAGCCTTTTTGGTTTTTTGGTTTTAGGGCAGATTTTACTCCATTTAACATGTTTACTGCAGAGCTGGATAGTTCAGGTCCAGAGAATAAATAATAATTATTTATAGACTAACCAGTTGATTACTCTGTGACTGTGACTGTGGATTCAGCTGGTTTGTTGACATAAAATCTTGGTTTGGATTTTTACTTTCTGGACCTGAACTACATTTACAGTATAAAAAAAGACTTGATATTATCTTTATGAAGACCTAGGTTCTGAATATTCCATCAGGTGTAATTTTAGGGCATCTGTACATATTTCTACTCATCAATTGGGACTGTCTTTGCAGAGTGGGTGATTTTAAACATATTTATACTAGAAAAAAAAAACACTGTCTAAAGCAGGAAGTGTCAGAAGTGTATATCAACAGAAATGCCAGCCAATCGGGGGGCGGGATACACACCTGAGAACTCCCCTGTGGGCGTGTCCAGTGGCACATGCAGGGGAGAGAAGGGAGGCAGACACTGTTGTCATTTGGGGACTGAGGGCAGAGATTTGAACAGCACTTAAAAGTAAATGAAACAAATCATAAAATGTCCTGAGGAGGCTGGAAACTGCGATGGCGAAAGCTCTGAGATGGATGCTGGGCAGGCAAGTCCGTCACTCCTGTAGCATTCAGGCGTCACACCAAAGCTGCACAACGCCTTTGCCATTCCAAAGCGCACCCACTGTTCATCAGCACTCTGAGCTCAGTCATAATGACGCCCTTATACGGCACACAGGGCTGCAGACCCTATTATGTCAGACTCTTGAACACGCCCCCTGCCTGTGACAGAGGTCCTCGACATACCGAGCAGCTCCGCCCCAGCGTCCACGTCCCCTATGATGTCAGACTTGGCGTCTTTGATCTCGTGGTACAGGGATTCCGTGTTGATGCCGAAAGCCTCATTGACGATGCCCTGGAAGGTGCTGAGGCGGAGCAGAACCAGAAATACGTCAGACGGGGTAAGACTGTGCCTAGTGAAATAAATTCATTAATAAACAGCTCCAAGTTGAAAAAGTAAGTAAGTAAGAATTATGACAGTGTGTGGTTTCCCAAGGACACCTCTCCTGGGGAGCCGGTACCTGTCTCCGCCCCCATAAACGTGCGGATCCATGCACATATCCAGCTCAGGAGTCGAGACCTCCTGGATTTCAGACCATTCATCACTGCTGCCCATACCTGTAAACATAGGACATGGGAGTCAGATACGTCCCCCATGCCACTATCTTATCATTCCTGATCATTCCTATTAATGTAATGTTGGTATTTAACATCAGATCCCTACAAACATACTGTTGGCACATGAACTGAGCACGATTCCTCGTAAGAGCTTCCGGGACTCAGATGCTCACCGATGCTGACGTTGCAGGTTTCCTGAGTGACCTGCACCTCCATGTTTCTGCTTAGGCGCTTGGTGCTCCTCATCCTGCTGTTGCCGTGCACGAAGCCTGACACGTCAAAGCCCGGCATGGGCGGGAAGCACTCGTTGAGTGGCGTCACCGTGGCCGAGGGTACAGAGGAGGTGGGCGTGTTGGACTTGGTGCCGAGGCTGCTGGGAGTGGCAGGCACAGAGGACTGGCCCGATTCAGACTCATCATCCTGGGTGGTGGAAGGTCAGATACAAAAAAGCTTAAAGGCAGGAGGTGAAAGCAAGTAAATAAATACCAAAGCCTCATGTATCCCCTTAGTAGTTCTGAAGGAGCATGCTTTGACCTGCTGGAACGGGCACTCTTTATACTCCACAATGAAATAGTAATATGAGGTTCCAGCAAAAAACATCAATATATTTCTGATCTGCAAGAAAATCAAGTACAGCTAACCAGCCCCTTCACTGTCTATACCAGGGGTATCCAACTCCGGTCCTGGAGAGCTACCGTCCAGTAGGTTTTCTATCCTACCTGGCTTCTGATGAGTCACACCTGTTCTCAGGTAAATACCAGGAGCAGGTGTGGCTCATCAGAAACCAAGTGGGACAGAAAACCTACTGGATATTAGCTCTCCAGGACCGGAGTTGGAGACCCCTGGTCTATACCAACTGGAAGACATTCATCTTTCATGCTTGTCTGAGTAATATTTTCCTTGCCAGTTTTGCTCCTGGTGTTCAAATGAGGAATAAATCCATCATGCTTTTTATGCGTGAGTTCTTCGTGAACTAAAGAGCAACAACGTACTCCGTGTTAGATCCTTCTGAAGCTCTTCACAAATATAATGCTGTTTCTACTTGCTTCACCAACCATTCATTTCCATAGCTCCTATTTTTCATTTAATAACAGCATGCTGAGTAATATTCTATATCTAGTGGTCAATTACGATGGGCAGCATTATAATGCAACATGGTAACAGAACACACAAAACACACATTTCAGCACGTGGATGAAGAGACATTAAAGCTGGGTGCAGATGTGCGAGAACGAGAACACTGGCGATCAATGGTGGCACTACTGTATTACTCATTAATAAATTCACATATTAGTCTTAGTCACAGTTATTAATAAATTCACATATTAGTCTTAGTCACAGTTACTACTGCCTCTGTGGCTATTTGCACATCCTTCCCTGATGCAGCACCTATTTGATGCATATTGTGTATGTATTGCCTCACTTCCTTTTGTCTTGCACTGTCCCATCTCTGATTGCTCAGCTGTTGTCCTGCTTTGCACTGTCCCCTCTTGCACCTGTCCCCCACCCAGCAAATAAATTATTTCCACATTAAACTCTGGCTGAATACCTTGACATTTCCCAACATGGCCACTCAGTTGAGTGAAATCAGTTGAGTGAGATTTTAATCATCATTCTTTTAAGCCTCTCAGCTGAAATCAGCCACTGCCTAATTTGTCTGTGCAGGGCAGGATTTTGTACATGTGTCATATTTGGGATTTGTGTTTTCCTAACAGTTTACCCATGAATAACTTTAGCTTTGTTATCAATACCACCATTTTTGTTCAAGCCCATTGATGTACAAACAAACTGAAAAAAACATGTTGACTTCTACAGTTAACAGAAAGTCAACACAACACATACGTCAGCAGAGACATGGCATGGGCCCAGGGTACGTGCTTGAGTCATTCCTTTGAACTTAGTCAAGTTCTCCATAGAATCACTCTGTGGAATATCTTTAGTGCAGAAAGCAAGCAAATATGCACCTAGGAATATTAAATAAGTACTGTATTTGCTTTTCATTTTCAGTGGTATTATTTGAAATTTAAGTATATTCAAAATTTAATATGTGAACTTGGATTGAGGACAACTCAGGATTTAAAATATGAAATACACCGATTTTCTATAGCATTTTCAATTTCAAGCTTCAACTGGAAAATGCAATGAGGAGAGGTGGACAATCCAGTATAAGATGCTCACACACCCTCAGTGAAATCAGTAGTGCCAGAAACTTACTATGGGTCTTATGATTTTAAAATCACAGGGTGTATCCTGTGTGTATCATATTCCCTAATTATAGGGAAGCCAATGGCAGTATTTCAGGTCACTACACCAGTGAGATATTCTGTACTATTTCCCAAATAGCCCAGTGGATAGTGGAATATATACCCTTATTGAGAAACATTGCTTGAAGTCCAAATTCAGGTTTATTCTGAATCACTTTAAAGTATAACACATGGATTTTAAATTAAATAAAGCTTTATCAATTCTTTATTCCATGGCCTGCATTCAGCAAAAAGTATTTTTGCAACTTTCTACTGTTTATTGTGAAAAAAAAAAACATTTAAAGTATTTAAGCATTGTTTCATAAAATTATGAATTTTCAAATATGATAAGACATATATTGAGCTGCACCCAGATGTCAGCAGCAACAAGGCATGTCTATATGTTGGATTACTCAATATGTGTGTGAAGAACAAAATTAAGAAATTCCATTTTGCCTTATGGAAGACAATTAAGTTCTGCATTAGGCTGCTATGCTATATTAAGGAAGGGCCTGTAGATCCTTCACATCTCTCCAAACTAAGGGGAATTTTAGTGGCTGCAATACGACAGGGAATATACAGGGGTGAGGCCACAGGGGCATTGGCCCCAGCTGAAATCTGATTGGCCCCCGGAGAGCCCCTTACCTGTCACTCACCGACTCAAAACACGTCATTGGCTAATGATAAGGTTGAGCAATCTACATGAATTACAGCCTCCCCCATGCTGCCCACCTTTAAAAAAATCCTACAATTGCCCCAGTAATATAAGCAGGGATCAGGGCAGAGTCCTAACCCAGCACTCCTCGAGATGACACAAGCAGGCCATTCTGGGGTATGGAGGTTGAGCTGAACGTCACTTGACAAGATGAGAGCAATGTGCCACCCTCTCCAGCCAGAGAAACGGAGCCATTCGGTCAAACCTTGCGACTGGAGGCAATGTGGGGCTGGCTGTGGCTGCTGACCTGCGAAACGTCAGGCCCCAGCAGCATCCTAGGCCCCCCCTGACACCCACGTACCATCCCCTCGGTGCTTGGGAACAGGTTGAGTGACGGCGGCCGTTCAGCCTTGCTGCGGGAATAAACCAATCAGAGAGAGCGTAGTCAGTCACATGCTTCTCACAATGTTTATATGAGAAGGTAACACACGTTCTTTAACAGTGTCTTTGGACATTCATTATTTTTTTTACCATATTACTTATTTGGCTACTCACAACGACAATAGTGTAACAAGTATAAATGACCAAAGTAAAGATACAAGACTGGTTTGTAACATGTGATTTTGAATTTCACAATTTCATTTTTAGGTGCAGAGACTTGTAACTACATGGAAGAGGAATGGAACTATCTGATCAAGACAGATGATGATGAAAATACTTTAGTTACACAAAATATGTTCTGTCCTGGCAGACTTAAAATGCTTCAAGTATTTGAAGAGAGATAATAAATTCTGGAGACAGTGGTACAGCTTAAATGTACAGATCTAAGAGATTAGACAGAAGATGGGCTCTGCAGTCCTGATATTATGTAGAAGCTTGTTCCCCGATTAAGAAACTCCTGCCTGAAAGATGAGAGGCAGGGCTAAGGGGGAGAAATCCTGTCGTAACTGTGTTTGCGAAGTATTTTTTCATTTCCATCTATCTTTCTGTTAGAGTGGCCTAATCTATCACCTGACTTAGCGGCATGCTGTAGCAGATAACAGACAGTGTACTAAGGATTAAAGTACAGCAGACAAACTAAACAGCCACACACAGTGCTGTATGTCAGGAAGACTTAGAAGTAAAAGAAAAAAAGAACCAGAACAGAAAAATAGAGCACTAAAAAAAAATCGGGTTTGGCATTTATTTAAAAAGCAGTATTTTCAGACAACTGTGGCTGTCAAAATATGTGCGGAGCCCAGTGTTAGAGCAGTGCAACATTAGAGGCAATTAAAATGTACCTTTTTCTCCACATGGGCCGGTGACTATGGGGAATACTAGAGCGAGAGTGAGAGAGAGCGAGAGAGAGAGTAGCAGCAGCACAGGAGAGCAGGAGAGAGAGTGGTTAGAGACTGAGACAGGTATATTCTGCAGGAGTATTTACAGAAAAACAACATGCAAACAGTATAGAGCAGTGCTACCCAATCCGGTCCTCGGGGACCTGCAGACAGTCCATGTTTTTGCTCCCTCTCAGCTTCTTGGAGTTAGGAGGGAGCAGAAATGTGGACCGTCTGTGGTTCTTTGAGGACAATGTTGGGAAACATTGGGAAAGAGGAACCAACTCCACATGCACAGCTGAGATCCAGGTGATTTCAGTGAGTAGGAAGGTGATTTGTGCACTTACATTTGAAGATATTAGAGGACATCAATGAGCCCAGATGTAAGAAAAAGTCTGCAAACATATCAGAACTTTCTAGATTTCTGCACAAATAGCTCCTAAAATGTCTGGTCCATCAGTGGCCAATCTTATCCTTAAAGGGCCGGTGTGTGTGCAGGTCTTTGGGATAACCTGTAGGTCAGCTGTTCGAACCCAGGTGTGAGGACTCTTCAGCCAATCAGTCCTCTAATTAGTAATCTAATTAGGGAGTTGCAGTGAAAACCCGCATATGCAACAGCCCTTTCTGGATAAGACTGCCCACCCCTGATGTATATGATATATAACCTTATTTGCCAAACAATGCACAGAACATTTTCCATATCATTACAGTATACTTTTTTAAGCAATTAAGGTCATACCCGGTCCGAATTACTATTTATATTTGAGGCATTACTACAGAATTCCATGCAACACTTGAAAACCCTGACATTCTTTGCACTGTTACTGTTTATTGTTGTTGATTATTTATTGTTATTGTCTATTAATGTCTAAAGGTGTGTATTCAGCCACTGCAATCCAGCATTTTCCTTTGGGATTAATGAAGTCTGTCTGTGTGTTTGTCTGTTTGTCTATCTACCATTGATTGAAGAAAAATAATGACCTCTTCAAAAGAAGGTGACTGATGACAGATGTTCCACTCATTTCAGCTTTTTGTTTGACCTGCCCAATAATATAAAAAACACACAAGTCTGATTACCTGCTATTCACAACACAATTATGTAACATGGCCCAATCAGATGTGATCTCAGAGAAATGATTTACTGGGGCCTTGATCATGGCACAGTCAGGCAGATAGTTTACAAATATAAGAAATTCAGCTCCACTGCTGCTCTCCGGGGTGGGCATGCGACAAAGGTCAGTGCAAGGCCACACTGGAGAATCCTCACAGTCTTGGGTGACAGCTAATGATCTGCCAGTGACTCTAGCACTAGATAACATCTGTGATCATAAGTGAACAGGGAGAAAACATTGAACAAGAGCGATATTCACAGTAGGTTACCATACAGGAAACCACTGTTCTCAAAAAAAAAACCTCTGGATGATGCACAGCATTGCTGGAGGAATGGTCTCAGGACAGACGAGGGACAGGAAAATGATATACTGTAAACAGGCACCAACACCTTATGCCAACTAAGTAGGATGGTGAAGGGAGTGAAATGGCTGCTTAGGCGCTTCAGGGCCTGGATGGTTTGCAATCACTGAGTGACCAATGAACTGATTCAAATGAACCATTGAATGAGCCAAAGAAGTTGTATCAGAAAATTCTATAACAGAATGTGATGGGTTGATCTGCAATCTCAAATGCCAAAGAAGTCAGATAATTCAATATGACCATGATCCTATCCACAGGAATAAATCACCAACAGAGTAGGTTAAACAAAAGAGATTCAGTATTTTATAATGGCTGAGTCAGAGTGCTAACCTCAATGCCACTGAAATGCAGTGTCCTGATCTGAAGCAGGCATCCCATAAATATACATGAATTGAACCTTTTGTATAGAGAACTGGGCTTAAAAAGCTCATAGTCGTGTTTGGTAGAGGTGTATCCATTTGTTCAATGAAGAAATGTTAATAAAAATGTGTGTTTTGTTAGATAAGACCTCAAATATCCATATTTTTATTATGACTTATATGAAGATCAGATCGTATTTTAGGAGCAATTCCTGCAAAAATCCAGATAATTACAAAGTGCTCACAACCTTTTCCTAGCAACTATAAGTATCAAGAAGATTAGGTTGGGGAATCACATGTAATATTTTATCATTTTATTTTTTCTCACCCAGATTCATGACTAAAAATTAGATCGATACTAGAATGAAACACAGGGTGTACTCCAGCCTCATACCCTATGATAGACTGGCATCTAATCCAGGCTGTACCCCAGCCTTATACCCTATGATAGACTGGCATCTAATCCA
>JAODLC010000100.1:20254967-20291456 GCA_026781145.1 Hippopotamyrus pictus | reverse complement strand
GATAGACAGATAGATAGATAGATAGATAGATAGATAGATAGATAGATAGATAGATAGATAGATAGATAGATAGATAGTCACACTCAGAAAAAAGGGTAAATATTTGTACCTTTGCTTGTCACGGGGGCTGTACTCTCAAGGGCCTGCAATTGTACCCTTAGCTGTAGGTAATTGTACTTTTTAAGGTACAGAAATGGACTCCGAGAAACATTTCTATACCATTGATGACACATTAATGCTGTCTGTACTTTTGGGATATTCCTCATTTTGCTGGAGAGTACTTTTTAATGTTCTTCCATGTGAAATCAGCACTGGGAGGGGTTGATCTCACACACACACACCATCGAGAAATAATCAGGGATTAAACCTGATTATACGTCTTCTGATCCTCATCCAACTCATCACGAGATAGAAGCTTCCTAATTATACCCTTTGAACAATATAATAGGTGTGTAAAAAATAAGGGCTGAGATAAAACCAGGCAAATTCTTTTCTGATGCAAGTGGTGTCACCATCGTTCAGTGAATTAACTCATTTTTGAATGGTTGTTACATTAACATTTCAAAGCAAACTGTCATGGATATTCAGGCTTTCTTGGCAACATCAGTCTGGCCAGTTAAAATGGTTTAAAGTTTTTAATTGGTTGTATTGATTTATCCTGACTTGTATCTTTAGATTTTGATCCTCTGTGATTAATTTTTTCTTTTAAGGCCATTGAATGGCTTACTGGTAACTCTGATTCAAACTTGAGTTTTTAAAGGTACAGCTGGCAGTGTTGCTGTTATTTGCATTGCTTAGAGGCTTCTGCAGCAGCCTAATACAGATTAGTGACTTAAGCATGGGCGGGTAGTTACTATGTTGCTGTAAATTGTGCCGTCGTTTGTGAGAGTATCAAGGTGTAAAATAAAGGTCACCTTTTTCCGGCAAAAGCCCGCTGCAGGACATAACAAACATTTCTTTTAATTAGTGCCTCTTCAGCGAGACCCCAACTAACATTCACACACCAGAATCACTTAAAGAAGGTTGTAGTTTTTCAGGAAAACAAGGCAGTACAGCACAACATGCTGCAACTACCTGCCATGTTCACTGAGTTTTTTTTTTAAATCAGTATTCTAATCCATTTTTGCCTAAAAAATGATCCAACAATGGTTGCACACAAAATGCTGATGAGGTGGATGACATGTACTGTAGGTGACGTGACATGTTAATTGATCATCCATTGGCCTGTAACTTCCATCATTTGCATGAGATAACCTTGGCAGATTTAGAGAATTTATAATTAAGGTCACAATATAGTCCATTTCAAATGTTCTCTCTCAGAATTAATTTTAAAAAATTAAAATTCTTCTGTTCCAGAAACGTCATCTTAGCAAGTACTGCAGGTGGCCTGTTTCTTTTCCTCTGCGTTGCAGTTCACACACATACAATGGAAAAGGATCTGCTTCGAAAATCTGTGCCCACTGATTCTGAAGCTGTCACATTTTCCCCATGGACATGTCACTGTAGGGATTGTTTTTCAGGTTTGACAGGGAGGGCAGTAGTTTAATAATTGCATTAAGGTTTTCTGAGAGGAGTTAGACAAAACCAAAATGCAGCCTGCACAGAACATTCCGGCATGTACTCGGTTTTTCACTGGAATCCATTTTACCCAAATCCCCAGGTCCATTATTTGAAAATGTGGACACTGAAACTGTAGACCTGTAAACATAACCAGCCCAAAAAAAGTTTCAACAAAACAAAATCTATGAAATCTCACCAGGCTGTCAATTATCTGGCCAACAGGAATCTTTCTCACTGACCCCGATGACAGAATGGAACAAAAAATGAGAAACAAATATAACAACAGAACACGTGGCAACCTGGTAATGCTGGGAAACTCAGACCAACCCCCTGCTGGCCGGCGAACAATAATGGTGGAAATTTGAGGCATTTGGGGATGTCAGCTGCAGGGATCGAGCGTGATGGCTCCAGTTCACCGTCGCCGAAAAACCGTACAAACCACCTAAAATATTTCAGCCATTGTCAAAAACTGCAGGCATTTGACATATATACAAGATCTAACTCCAGTTGAGGTGGTGGGTTTATGGAGGAGGGGAGGTAGAATCTCCTTTATTTTTTAGATTAAATTATGGAACAAGAAACTTGGAAATAAATCTCATCTGTGGAAAAATTTACTGTGGTGAAATTGTAAAATGTCATCTTCTTCGCTGTCATAGGTTTGCCTAGTGGGAGTGGATAGTCACTAAAAAATAGAAAATTCGTCATAGAGAATTTACATTTTATTTATGCCGCTGTGGGTAGAGTGGTGGCTCTGAGATTAGTGCTCTGTGCCAGCAATCAGAAGGTTGTTGATTCGAATCCTATGGATGCCAGGAGTGATCCTAATGCATTGGGCCCTTGAGCAAGGCCCTTAACCTGCAATTGTTTCATCCTGGGTATGACATTAATCTACATCCAGCCCTGCAAGCAGGTTCTCCAACTTACAGGGAAAATTTGGGAGTTGGTGGCAGGATTGGCACCCACTGGGGAAAAACGAAACTCAAACTGTTCTATCCAGATTAGTGTGGTGCTGAGGTATCACCCACTGTCCTCAGGTTCTCATCCCTGAGGTGGCTTGTTGTGTGGTGGATGCAGCAGGGTGCTATAATCAGTGCATGCTCCTTACCTCTTTGTACCAGATAGTTTTATCCAAAGTTACACGAAACTGAAAGTTAAACAAAGGGTTAAACAATCCCTGGAGAAACTGGGGGTTAGGGGCCACCTCTCTGCTGATCCTGGGATTTGAAACGGCAACCTTCCGATCAGAGGCACAACATCCTATCCCACCGAGCTGTGAACCTACAACCACTTGCATTGTAAGCAACACTCATACCCCTAGACTAACAAGCCAACCATTAAAAGGACCGCTCATAATTTTGTGTCTCGGAGGGTGAAACTCCAAAAGGGACTCTTCATCACCTGTGCACGATAAATCCCTCCACCTCTGAAGATTTTGTCCAGTGATGTGACACTTTGACTTTTCCCTCTCTTTGATTCCTACAGGAGCTATGTGGAGAGTTTCCACGGCGACGGCAGTCAACAGTGGATGACAGAGTGAGTAAGGCGCGTACAGTCAAGGACGTGGCCAGAAAACCAGTCCCAGTCTTGTTGGAGGAGCTAAACATTCTTGAAGCAGGCCCAGGAACTGATTCATCACATTCACCACCCTCCCACTCCACGTCTCATAATAACGCATTTCAGAAACAAATACATTTGTAACAAGTTCCATATTGCACTTGGTCTTTGTTTGTGTTGGAAGTCTCTCTGTTATGACCGGTAACACATTCATTTTAGAATGGAAACATGGGAATGGCATGTTTTAAAATGATGCCATCATGTCTGTTTCTCAGACTGTTTATTTTGGGAGGATGAAGTTCATTCGAACTTTGCACATGGTTGAAGTCCTGAGATTATTATTATTTTTTTTTAATCCGTTGCCTTCGCCCCTAAAATTATGCCCTGACAGCTCCATGAAATTTATTATGAGACGTGGTATTATTTTGTTGTAGAATGCGATATTTCATTTTAATATATTTCTTGCATAACTGGGAACAAGCTTTGGATGACAACGAGACGAGAGTTAACAGCAGAGTTTGCTTTGATTTCTTGAGTTTGACGAGACAGGAGGACATTGCAGTGCGTTGCATAACCCCTCTACCTCACAGCTGGATGCTGGGGAGTACGATTCAACACAAGCGAGGCTGCCGATCTCAAACCATTTGCCACATTTGTCGCTGTTCTGTCTCATGATCTTGATGCGGAATTGCATGGATTTTCATGCTTGTCAGTGAAACTAAGAAGAGGTGGGGTGAGATTCATTTGAACATCTCTTGGTGGGACAAAAATCTGAAACACAACAGATCACTGCTTTGCACAGCAAGTTCTTGCTTGTTTCAAATTCTGGCAATAAATTCTGTTCCTGACATCATTGTTTACTACGGGAGATTCAGTGGGCCGCCAGAGAAGTTTGTGGTAATGTACTTGAGGTAATGCATGCCTAACGGTCTCAGAAACATTACGATGAAGATACAGAGTAGAATAATGTTATCCGTACAGATCCCGTGAGAAGCTGACGCCAGATTGTCTCAAACCAGGGTCACCTCTGCTATGGTGACCTTGCACACGATTTGCGGACTTTGAGCAGAATGGCAACCTTTACCTCCACCTGTGCCTCTGAGGCTGAATCACCAATCTGACGTCACAGCTGAACCAACAAGAGCGTCTGATAGGCTAACAATCAGTAGAATCGAAATGTATACCCTCTCCTCAGAATGGTCTGCCGTAGGTCTTCAGAACCATCATTGTAAAGAACTAGGAAGGATTAGAAAGTATGAGAGAACTCATACTCATACTCATACTCATACTCATCTCCCATTCAGAGCAGCTTTAATGTAAGCAGTGCTATTTTCAGCCTTCATGTAGTCCAGTAAGGACAGCTACACAGTAGGTCAGTGTGACAGTGTGTCTGAGGGGGGAGGGGAAGCAGAGCCACATGAAATTTTTATTTCAGTCAGGGAGGACATGTAGGGATGGGACCGGCATGTCAGAAAATACTAAAAATACAGGATCTTGTTGAGCGTAGGAAAAAAAAAAATGATGAAGCGTGTTTTTCGAGCAAAAAAAGGAAGGAACCCAAAGTCATGAGTCTTGCGACGGCTGGTGAGACGGCGGCTGCAGATTATTGAAGATAAAATGAAGCACAAGTCAGGGACATGGGGAGGCGCAGTAACTAACCTCAGATGATCCCTGTCATCTGACTCCCCACCACTGCGCTCCCACTCTCCTCACGGTGAAACAAGGAGCGATTAGGAGGCAGGAGAGAGGAGAGAGGGCAGCACTATGCAGAACTCTCCTACCCAGTAAGGTACTGCCCACACATCCATCTCCCAAATCCCTTTCAAACCTACATCACGCTGTTTGCTTGTCTACTAGCCTGATGCCTCTCTATGCTCCACAGATGTTCTAAAGTTGCACTTCTGATCCTTGAATTGTCTTACTAGATTCTTGCTTTGCTGTGTAGCCCCTGCCCCAATACTGCTTACCTGGGCATTTACTGGAAGCTCAGCCTAGCAGCCTAGCTTCAATCGAAACATCAGAGCTTCAATCGGAAGCTCAATTGACTCCTTTAGCACGTATGTTTGCAATGTGCTATTTGCCTCACTTGCACGGCGCTAAATATATAAAACGTAAATGTCTGCGCTATGTCAACTCTTTGCACTTTATTTTGTTTTGCATTATTTGTTTGTCTGTGTGGACTTTATGTACCTTGCTGCTGTATGCACAAGAATTTTCCCCAGGCACCGGCAAAGATTTATCGTCTTACGTTATCTTGTCTTGTCTTGTCGTATTTCTTGTACTTCCACTGGAAGTTGCGTTTGCCCATGAATTGTGATGTTCACCACGGATGGTTGTGCAGCTTGAAATGCAACCAGAATAACAAAGCACAATGATGTACATCATCGGAGCTCCGTACGACATCCTGCATATCGCCGCTACTGTGAATCGCGTTAGTACGGTCGTTATAGGTACAACTACTTTCAGCCAATCCACCAACTGTGCAATCCTCCAGGACTGGCTTGTGTTCCAGCTCAGAAATACTTGGTCAGGCCTGGTTGCACTGATATTAGGAAAAATACTTTTCCACAGTCGCTCATCGTCTTCCAGTACTGTGTGATATGGTTACCAGGTGTCACTGCAGCAGAAAGGGGGATGGATGGGTGAACGAGGGCAGGGGGCTTTGCATGTGAAGGATCTGAGGGTTGTGATACAGTGTCTCATATTTACAAAGAAAACAAAGGTGAAAGCTGAGGTATGGTAAAAACGCTGGTGGACATGCGGCCACGTAGTAGCCTTTACATTTCCATCTCCAGAGACCTGAAGGTGAGCAAGCAACAGAGGTGGACATTTCAGGTCCAGAAAGTAAAAATCCAGACCAGGATTTTGTTTCAACCAACCAGTTGAGCATAAAGAGTCATGGTCACATAGTACTCAACTGGATGGTTGAAACAAAATCCTGGTTTGGATTTTCTGGACCTGAAATGTCCACCTCTGCATCCAAACCTCAGAGCGACCAATGAGTTTTGCACTTTGCAGGGCGCAAACACTGTAATTAACGCTGTTACTCGGTGTGTAGCATCACAGGAGAAACTCCATCAGATGTCTCAAGTTGAGCCAAAGGACTCGGTGACCTTGCTGTACATGCAATGCAGCGTCTGATTATTAATTGTATTTCCACTAAAGTATTCCAGATGTTTTCCATTCCAGCGTAGGAATGACAGAGAACAAACTGGACACATCATTCTTATTCACAGATATATGCTGCTGATGATCTATGGTTTCATTGTGGGATTCTTTTGAGGTTATTTTAAACAGAGATGGACAATATTCAAAATCACAGAGGAACACCAGGCAGCAGTGAGCCAGGCTAATTGTGCATCGCACTCACTCTGGTCCGCGTAGCTTTTGGTCCTGTGCTCAAGCTGCTTCCCCTGCAGCTCCAGAACCTCCACCTGTAGCTGAAGCTCCTTCTTTTCCGCCTCCAAGGCATCCTCAAACTCCATGAATTTCTGCAAGCACACAGGAGTCGCTGCCGGTGATGCCATTGCAATGAACATCTTAAATTAAACATGCAAATTCACAAAAAAAAAATATGGTCTACTGGGAAAAATGGCCCTAAAGGCAGAGATTCAAACATGAGAAGATCAAATATCTTTGTTTATTGTGATCAGTAACATATCACACTAATTATTAATATCTACAGTGGTGGAAACGGAGCTGCCCATAAATTATTTATAATGTAAGCAATTGGAAGAGCCTTTCTTTTTGATAAGGAGAATGTTGTTCCTACTGCTAAAACTGCTTTTATTTTTATGCCCTGGATCCCGTTTTTGAGAAAGAAGCACAATTCAGAGGAAGACTAAAGTTCTGGAATTTTCTCCGTCCATTTGAATCAGAATCAGAATACTTTTATTATCTGGCAGGAAGTTGTTTGTAGTTGATTGTTGTAGTCTGTAGCTTGCACTTGCAAAGGTTTGAGAGGATCAGAAAGCATACAGGAAGGCACGAGATCAGAAGAGAGTTCAAATGACTGCAGGAGAATCCCGGAGCCAAATTTATGCATCAAATTCTCCTCTGAATGAAAGTAGACTGTTTTAGGACAGGTTTATTTTCCCATTTAAAAATTTGCAAGGTAAGACCTGGTGCAGTTACGTGGTGCTCTGCGTGCCATTCCCATCAAGGCCTACCCCCAACAAGACCCTGACTGATTGAGTTTCAAACATCCAGTGTGATCCAGCACAGCCCCCTTTAATTGAGAATTTCTGTGATATGAAATGATCAGCGGCTGACGCATTAACGGCACGTGCAGAGAGAAGGCCGTCCTGCCCTTCGCTTTGGGCTCCTTCCCGCGTACAAATGGGCCTGCTTACATCCAGCCGGCTATTTCAGGCAGGGAGTCCGGTTACTCTTCCATCTCCTCCTAATGCAGTATTGATCTGCTGCCATCAGTCCCTCCTTTGCGCCCCGTCCCCTCTTACAATGCTTGTCGTTCTTTCATTTACATAAATAAAGCTACATGGACACTGATAGAAACTATATTACTTGAAAATAAATCTCCACTATACAAGCTCATTTTATATTAAAGTGCAATAAAAGAAATGGCTACATAATATATTTCTTATTTCTTCCCTAACATTGAACGTATTTTCTAGCTTATTAAATATGCTAAATTATAATGACCCAACTGAAATCAGAAAAGACCAACTTAATTAATTTGTAGTACATTTTAAACAGTAGGACTGCCGCGATTAGTCGACGTAGTCGATTAGGCGTCGACATCTATATTTTAAACCGACGCATCGCTTTTTAAATTATTTTAATGAAATTACCATTATGATTTCTAAAACGCTTCAGTTCCTTATAACGAATTGTTTCCATTAATATCGTTATCAAACTTAGATGGTATTATTACAGGGGCACTAGCGCTACGCACGAGGCCAGAACGGACAAAAACACTGTGAGTGTTGTCTGTTCATGTTTATTTGATTATCATTGAGAGCTTTTTAATATATTTTTGTCCTTGCAACTGTTGAAGCCATAAAGGTGTCTACCTGCTACATTAGAATCTCGATTGAATAAGTGTTTAGGCTAAAATCTGGGGCTTAATATTCTACGTCGATTGACGGTGTGTGTTCGTGCGCTTTGGGCTTTTTGGGAGTTTGGAAGTGTCATTAACGTGAAGTAAAACTAGAACGAAAACTAAGTAAAAGAAAATTATTCGTTAACTGAAATAAAAATATATGTTTACAAAAAAAACGTGCTGGATTTTAATCAACAAAAAGTAGCGCCACACTATACGAACATATTTTTACTTTATTTATCCACAATGTCCTCTTTTAAAAGGTGTTGTAGTTGCTAAGTCGATCTAGGTTCACCGCCTCTAGATCT
The DNA here is from genome assembly GCA_026781145.1 of Hippopotamyrus pictus. Taxonomy (NCBI): domain Eukaryota; kingdom Metazoa; phylum Chordata; class Actinopteri; order Osteoglossiformes; family Mormyridae; genus Hippopotamyrus; species Hippopotamyrus pictus. Next base: position 20,282,972 of record JAODLC010000100.1, on the reverse strand, counting down.
GTGCTTATAGCTTCCATGTCTTATCAAACAATACAATTGGGGGCTCCGCAATTCGAGTTTATAAGCACAGGGATACGCCGAATTTAAGAAGACTACTATAACTTCTGGGCGTATCTATATAAGCATCTTATTAATATTTTAGGCATACTATTAATGTGATGAGGGGCGGCACGGTGGTGCAGTGGTTAGCACTGTTGCCTCACACTCCGGGTACTCCGGTTTCCCCCCCACAGTCCAAAGACATGCTGAGGCTGATTGGAGTTGCTAAATTGCCCGTAGGTGTGCATGTGTGAGTGACTGGTGTGAGAGTGTGCCCTGCGATGGGCTGGCCCCCCATCCAAGGTTGTTCCCTGCCTCGTGCCCATTGCTTCCGGGATAGGCTCCGGAACCCCCGCGACCCAATACGGATAAAGCGGGTTGGAAAATGGATGGGTGGATATTAATTTGATCATCTAATTGTGGGCGAAAATAATATCAGTATAATGCCGAAAAGCCCGCGTCCGTTATATAAAGCTCTGCAAAAACAAAGTTTGTTGTTGTCAAAAATTTTAATCAAACAGCCTGTTTGATTTTCTGGAAGAAAAATTCGTTTATACTAATCGACCAATTGGTAAAATAGTCGATAGATTAATCCATAGAAAAACAGCCGTTAGTGGCAGCCCTATTAAACAGTGTGTGGATTTATACTCTACATAAATATCAATAGCAGGAATCAGGGCTCCATCCATAAGCCACCCATCCATCCAGGGCCGAATTTAGGGGGTGGAGGCTCTTGGGCTAAAGTCATTGTTGCTGCCCTACATACAGCATAAAATTCTGCTGTAAAATTATGCAGCTTTCGATGTATCTAGCAGGATAGAAAACTAAATGGTAAAACCTGTCTCTTTTTTACTGTCTGATACAACTTGTATAAAATGAAGGCACTCCACTATATTAAGAACTTAAATGGCCGAAAGGACCTATGCAGTTTGTTTAGACAGTTGTTCTCCTGAAACACTGATGAATAATACACATGCTTGAAGACCCAGACAGAAGATCGAACATTCTGGAGAAACAGTTGTTATGGTTACTTTAAGCTGGCATGGACTGGAGGGAACACATTGATATTTAAAAAGTAGCAAACGATCATTTTGTTTTCACATGAGGTCTGCTCTGAGCCCAGAAAAAACACAAAATTGTGACAAAAATAGCATACTCCTTGAGGAACCAGTGGGTCAAGAACAACTGGGCCATTTACCTGTATCTATAGTTATGCATTAAGAATATCTTGCAGGACAGTGTTTCCCAATCCGGTCCTCAGTGACCTGCAGACAGTCCATGTTTTTGCTCCCTCCCAGCTCCCAGTAAAAATGTGGACTTTCTGGCAGAGAGCTGGGCAAAAATATGGACTGTCTGCGGGTCCCTGAGGATCGGGTTGGGAAACACTGGATTACACAATAATTAGCTAATGTAAATTTCCATAAATACAAAATTATTCCGTCTATGCCATAATGGTTATGGTGAGGGAGCTATTCCTCAGCAGTGTGAGTAACATATGAAATGTTAGCAACGAATGAGTAAAAAGAGGCCCGGTGAAGAGTGAACTGAGTAATGATGTGTACAGTGATGTGTACAGTGATGGGCCTGAAGCAGCTCACATCTCAGTGGCACTGCAGGGCCAGTGCAGTGATATCGAAACGACAGATCATTGATGTGAAAGAAATCAAAATGTGCAAGGCAACAGCGTGAACATCAGCTGGCAATCAGATCTCCGAGAGGAATATCTCTTTCATAGAATAAAACTAACTGTGCAGTCCAAAGAAATACACAAAGCATGTATTTTAACAAAAATGTCTAAGTTGTGTAATAAAAGTGCAACTTGGGTATCAATTTTCAGTCTTTGCTAGGTTTGCCAGTTATCAAGATACCATATTAATGGTAGACACGGAGAAAGATTAATGGTGGCTTACAGACCAGAAAAAGTGTCATAAAATTTTAGCAAAAGCCTGTAAATATTTGGATTAAACCTTCCAGTACTGAAGCTGCAGGAGAGGCTGTGATGCAGGGCATAAGCTAGAATGCATCAGCGTCCTGCCCCTCGGTCCCTGTCCCAGGGACGCTGGAGGGAAATCAGTGTGGCATTGTTGTACGAAGCGTGGGCGCTCTGCCGTACCAGGCGCCACATTCCCTCCGACGCCACGGAGGAACCAGGTCAGAAACTGTTTAGAGAGCTCACACCTTCTCACCACCTACCGAATTTACGGTCTTTCCTACCAGGGCTGTTTCTGGTTAAAAGGTTGTTACCGGCTAAGCCACAAATTACCCCAGTAAACCCAGGACAGCAATTAAGACAGATCTTAGTCAGTATCTTTACAGTCCTTCAAAGACACCTGCAATTATGTGTGTCATTTTGAAGCTTCCTTTAAAAGAGACGCACCCTCCTCAGTTACTATTGCGGTGAGCCAGTGAGTCTTGTTCACGCATACAACAGGCAAATCTAAACGGTAACGCCTGTCAAAACAAACCCTGACAGGACAGACAGGAAGACCTCAGGCCTCCTAAACCAGCAACAGCCTCATATTCCTAACTGCTGTAAAATCACACCTGCTTGGAACGGGAGGATTAGCCCACAAATAATGCTACGCAGTGAGAGATTACCAACGGCTGCTTGCATGCCGGCTTGTGAGCAAAAGAGACAAGTGTAACGAGTGGCTGACAGACTGGGAATGCACAAAAAAGCCCCGTCGGTAAACAAGTGAAACCTCTGGGAAAGAACAACCTGGATCAAAAACACTGCTCTTGAACTGAAACTCTGCCTTCTTTTGGATGAAAACTCACACAACACAAAGCCCCCGCGAGCCTAGAAGATATAAGTGCTTAGAAGATGAAAGGACGGACGATACAGGGTGCACTTGAACACCATTCCTGGATTAACGTGTCTGAACCATACAACTATAGGTGTGTTTTTTTAATTAAATGTCTTTACAATAATATCAGAGTAGCTGCTTTGTGACAGCCTCTCTTTTAGAGGGATGAGTCACTCACTGCTGCAAGAAATTTTTGCATAGGAAAAAATGTGATTCTGGGAGACCCATGACCCTGACCAGGATATGCAGCTTGATGATGGATAGATGGATGGATGAATGACAGACGGAGAGAATGCTGACCTAGGGAAATAAGACTGATACTGCAGATAAGGAATGACTGTTAATCAATAACATAAGGGGCAGACATGCACAAAAATGCTGTCTATAGTTTTTACATTACAGAGTCTCCCTTGTTTACAAAGATACACGCCAAGCGTCTGACTCTGGAAAGAGACAAATTGTGAAAAGCAGCACCTCCTCAGCTTGCTTCCGCAGGGCCTTCTCCCGCTCATAGTGGGTAAGCAGCTGCTCGTTGTCCTCCTTGAGAAGTTCCAGTTCCACCTCATGCTCCTGGTTCTCTATAAGTGCCGCGTCCAGGTTCTCCAGCAGGTTCACGACCAGCGGCATCAGATCCTTGACCACCTCTTCATCATAGGTGTCGATGAGCCGCTCAAACTCCTTGTAGATGCTGTTGGCCATGCCCGACACACGCTCTGACACCACTGACCCAGAGCCATAGTCATCCTGGTACACCACCTCCTCAATCTGGAGCTCCATCATCTTGCCAGTGGTACCTTGGTTTGTTATCAGTAACTGTATCCCAGCAAGTTCTTGATGTATTCTGTTTTAGTATTCTTATATTGTTTGTTTATTAAAACGTCAGGAAAGATGTAATTACTATCATGACAAGAATGAAACCTTCGTTCACCAAGGGATTCGCAGGCAACGCAAGTGTTTTTCTTCCTTTGATTCCTCAAAAAGGACGACTCGCATTTTATTCGAGATGTGCAAAGAGATCATTATATATTTTTTGTTGAAACGGATATAAAGCAGAAACACTTGCCAGTCTCCGCTGCTCTGCTGTTCACGCAAACCTCCATAATCCCTTTCCGCCTGAATCCTCCACCACACGAAATAGGGTCGGCTCGCTTCTGTCCATCTTTCAGCGTAATCGATGGGATTAATTCATTAAGTGAAACGTCTGTAGAATAAAACCTGCAGTTATAGAATAAGAGCGGCGCACCGGCTGATGACCAGCAAAAAATTAGACACACTCATAACAGTGAGGCGGAGTCAAACTCGCCGTCCTCCTCCTGATAAATTCGCCGACAACTATAAAGCCCTTGTTGTTGTTGTTGGTAGTGATGGTGATGGTGCTTTTCACGCCTCGTCCTCTCCGATACAGTGCTTGCTGAGCGCCTCCGAAGCTTCTCTGGTTAAATAACGGTGCCGTCGCGACGTCACGCCGACCGCACCGTTCAGCCTCCGCTGATGCTGCTGCTCCGCCGTTGGTCCTCTGCAGATGCGCCGTCATACGGTTTCATCGCACGACACTAGCGCAGCGGGAACGAGCACGGGCAGAGTAAACGGGGACGAGCACGGAGAACGGTACTTTTAATTCATCTGCTTGCACTAAGTACTAGTTACTCTAAAAACACCATGTCTATTTAACTTTTTGAGGACGAGGATCCCAGGGGTTTTTCTACAGGCTAGTTGGTTTTAAAGAGCTACTGGTCTAATCCCTTGGCTCACTGGTGTCCCAGCAGTGTGTGTGTGCGGAAACTGTATCTTCTGGTTGTATTTCTGTGGATTTCCTCCTGGTGCACCGGTTTTTTTTTCTCCATGATCCAGACAGCTAGTGACTGTGATATTCTGTCATATACGTAGTATATGCTTCCTGCAGTAGGCTCCAGCAGATTTGTAGTGACCACATCTGACGTTAAACTCCAGTGCATCTCCTCATATCAGAGAGCACAGAACAAATGGCTCTCTAAATGCAGGGTGGGCTACAGCATTCTCTGGGGTGATGATCATTGAGTGTACAGCCAGCAGGTTCACCTTAGAACACTTTGTGCTGTTTAATACTGACAAAGGCTACATCCTCTCTGTGTTTTGCAGGTTTCCTTGTATGGGACAGATATGCAGGCTGATTTGTGCCTCTAAGTTGCTCATGTTTGTGTATGTGTGTTATGTATGGACAGGAATCCCACACATGGTGTATTCCAAATGCGTGCCCTGCCTTACCTGGGATAGTCTCCAGACACTCTGCAACCATATTAGGAAAGGTGGTGGATGGATGGATGGATGGATGGATGGATGAAGTTTATTATATTTGACTGAACGCTTTAAGTGTTGACCATAATTACACGAGTCATTATTTAAGGGAATGGTGTTATCGCAAAGGTAAATTGTCCTTCCTGTAAAAACATATGTAAATTCATATGTAAGTCATTAAAAAATTGCACTGAAGATAGACAACACTAATCAAATCCAATTGAATACTACATATAATTGATTCGGTAAGCGGTCATATGTAAATAGATGACCGATGTGGGACGTTCTTTTTTCACTATCTATGCTTAAAATGTCAAGTTACAAGGTAACATTACTGCCCTGCTTTCAAAACAGTGGTAAATGCTAAACACGCTCATTCATAAAAGTGCAGAGTATATCTACTTCCCACTGGCCAGGGAAGTTACATATCAGTAACTGACGTCTAATTTACGTTTGAAGTATTTACATTTTAAATTGTACTTTCCATCATTACATAAACACTAATCCATGTCTTCATTACAATACGTTAAACTAATTAAATCTCAACTGTAACGTCGGGCTTTGCGTGTGACGTAACGCCGTAGCGTGAGCACGTGAACGGGCGGGTCTCTCGCGGAATACATAAACAGAGAGGAAAATGGATTTTTAAACATCAGTTATTGTCAGAGCCTAACTGTATTAAATATGGGGAAACCGGCAGAAAAAGGTAGTAACGTTTATTTTTAATTAAGCTTGTTTGTGTGTATGCTTTTGCAAAACAGCTAAATTCTGATTAACTTGTTTGGTTGCACAATCTCGTTTGCACGCATGGTCTGCATAATTGTGTTTATTACACTGATAGTTAGAGCAAAACAGAACTAATATTTGGACCTATGATATGTGGTTCACTAAACTTGATCATCCTTGTTTGCACATGAATGGGCTCAGTTTTCGTTCTCGCTGCACCTAAGAAGTTAAATGTCTCCGTTTGTCTTGTTGCTTAAACTTTGCAAAAACACCATAAGGGATAATTTATCACGATTATTTATTAAGACACAATAATTGCTTTCTTTTCCTCCTCCCCATTCTTTGTATATCTTCCATAAGCCCAAGTTAATATGCTTCTACATTTTAAAGTGGAATGTACAGTGAAATTTGTTTTAATTCAACTAATTGGCATATCATAATCCAGCTGTAGCGGGTGACTGGAGTGCCTGATAGCCAACGTCTGTTTGATAAGGTTTTTATACTTTACTTAAATTCATGCTTGCAGGTTTTGGATGTCTGTAAGGTTTTCTTTTCTGATATTTTGCCTTGCAGCCTTCTACCGCTTCGTAGTGCTGTTCTTCAACTGCATGCTCACCTTTGGCTCATACTTCTGCTTCGACATTCCTAGTGTACTTCAAGATCAGTTTCAAGGGGTGAGTGTGGTGGCCAAGTGGGACTTTCTGGGATTGAAACAGCCCAATGAGGCTGTATAGAGGACATGAGATTTGTATTATAATAAGCGCTCTCTCGTGTCCTAGAACCTGACGTGTCCCAATGCAACAGTACAGAATGGGACGGCACCCAATGGGACAGGCGAGTGTGTGGAGGGGTTGGGGATGACCCCCCAGGAGTATAACCTCCTGTATGCAGTCTACGCCTGGACGTGAGTGGACCTGTGTGCTGTCACCTTGGTTTTAAAAGCACAGGACTAGAAAGGTGTAGTGTCACTATTCTCTGGATTGACTTCACAGCGTAATAAATAAAAGCACACTTCCTGCCTTTCAGAAACGCATTGGTGGTCATCATGGCTGGTTTCCTCATAGACAAGTTAGGAAACCGATGTAAGTCTCTTGTTTATGGATGCATTCATATTTATCAACATGTTTGTGAATATTAAATTAACTAAGACGATGATGTCAATGTCAAATTTGGCAGTTGAAGTTTTTTCAAGATTCAAGATTCAAAGAACTTTATTAATCCCAGAGGGAAATTGCTTTGTCTTGGTTATACAGTTGCTCTGATTAATTTACCGGAAAGAAAGGAAAAAATTAGATTAGGAAAAAGTATTAGAATGGGAAAAATATAGATATAAAGAAAAATAACAATTTTTAAAGAAAAATAACAATAAATAGAAGTAAAATATAATAGAATTAAGTATAGCACACAAGTTACATAATGCACTATAAATGCAGTGAATTTAATTCTAGAAAGGGTTTTTGTTGAATTTAATTGTTGAATTTAACCAGCACACATTATATCTCCATTATCTATGAATGTAAATGTCAACAAGAGTATGCTGTAGCAGAAAACCAAGAGCAACAATAATGAATTATCTGTAAGCATATTAATATACATATTGTTATATATGACTAATGGTAGTAGCACTCTGATTTATTGTAGTGTTGCTGATGAGTGTTCTGTGCTTTTAAAAATGTATGAAGGCACTAACCAGTGTGGCCCTCACTGTTGCTGACTCTGCTGCAGTTGGTGTCTTCCTCTTCTCCTTCCTGACGGTCTTGGGATCTACCATTTTTGCACTGGGCTCACATTTCAAGGGCACCAGCTACCTGCTACCCCTCATGCTCACAGGCCGCCTTCTCTTCGGATCTGGCAACGGCTCGCTGACCAGTAAGAGCCCTCCTCACCCCATACGCTGTGTTCTATGGTCAGAAGGCCTGCTTGGCCAAAACTGATCAGGTCTTTAGAATGTTTAAGTGAAACCAATCTCATTAGTATCCTTAGTGAAAGATAAATGCTTAGTCACAAATCTTTCATTCATAGGTCATCCTTCAGTCACTGCTTGTTCAAAAGTACGATTATTTTTTAACTACTACATCTCAAACTCTTGTACATGTTCTGTTAAAATAGATACTTTTGCATGTTTTAGGCTGTTTCATACCATTATTGTTCACCACAAATCAATAAAACATCCCAAGAAGATAAATTGTGCTCATATATTTGTACAATATAGTAGAATATTTATTTGTTCTAAAACGGCTTTGTAGTATTACAGGTATAATTGTTACATTAAGCTTTACACAATGTTAGTAGCAGAGTTAAACATAGTCGTATGATACAGTGTGTATGTTATGCTATTTATACATAATGACACTTGTACACTGAATGAATAGTACTGTAAAAAGCTGCATTTGTGCCTCGTTTCAGTTGTGCAGAATCGAATCACGGCCTTCTGGTTCAAAGGAAAGGAGCTCGCCCTGGCTTTTGGGCTGACCCTGGCCTTCTCCCGCTTGGGCTCTGTCCTTAATTTCTTTTGCACCCAGAGGTTTGAGTCAGAATACGGGATGCAGTGGACGTTGTGGGGGGGTGAGTTCTGCCACTTACGACTCCAGACAAGGATTTTCTGTTTGTTTGTGATTTTTGGGGGCTTGCAGTTAAGGGACTGTGCACAACTAGATAAAGATTTTGAGAGACGATCACTAGCACTTATTAGAAAATGATATGCAATTATAGTAGCCCAGTTTTTAAAATATCTAAGTGCATGTTTTAATGAAATGCCACCAACTGTGAGTAATGGCCGTACTGTGGGGCCTAATTTTACCATAATTATTTAAACAATGTGGACGGTGCAAACAAAGGTCTCTCCACTGCAGTGTCTCAGTGCTGCAGGGCTTTCTGTGACAACAGCACCCTCTGCTGGTCGGTTTCTCCATCATTTTTGTACATAACCTAGTGAAGCCTAGGCTTTTGATATGCTTTTGTTCTGCTGGCTACCTTTGACTGTGCAGCATCTCCAAGATGGTAAACGCCGAGTATGATGAGCCCTGTGGCGTGAAGACGGCAGCTTCCGCTTTGTGTTAACACGCCCGTCCCTCTAGGCACCTTCCTTTGTGTGTTGGGCTTCCTGGCCGCCATCACTGTCAGCGCACTGGACAAGGTGGGCATGAGGCAGCTCGGCCTGGACGGCGCCATTCAGGAGGAGTCGCGCAAAGTGGTGAGCCGATGACATGGCCGTCACACATTTTAAGCATGACACATTATAATTTAGTTTTAATCTAATTGCTTAGCTGTGTTTTTATCCGACTAACATATTCCTATTTAGTTATTTTTTTGGGTCTTTTCCAGCATGTAGGCTAATCAGCATTTCTAAATCACCTGTAGAGTGTGTGTGTGTGTGTGTGTGTGTGTGTATATATTACATTGTGGGGACATTCGGTGATAACGGGTTATTTTGATGTTGTGACTACAATCTAAATAATAAATATGCCTAAATGCTTGTATTTTGTTTGGTTACTTATGCTTAGGGCAGGGTAGGGGTTAAAGTTTGTCATTGTTGGATTAGTGATTTTCCTATAGAAATTAATGGATGGTCCCCATAAACATATGAATACAAACGTGTGTGTCTGTGTGTGTCTGTGTGTGTCTGTGTGTGTCTGTGTGTGTCTGTGTGGATTTAAAGTTGCATGTGTCTGAGCACTACACTGGGGTCCCTCCTGGAAATAATCACTTTGAGGTTAGTCGTAATCCATAGAAGCCACGAGAACTGTAACAGTACTAATAGGATTTCACAGAATGTCTGCGTGTTTACTGTTCTGTTTCTGCAGAGGGTGCAGGACATCCGGAAGCTGTCCCCCCGTTATTGGCTGCTGGTGCTCACCATCATGTTTTTCTACAATGGGATCTTCCCCTTCATTGCGGATGCCAGGTGAGTGGTGTGTGTGTGTGTTCCTTCTGTCTTTCTTGTGTTCTGTGGAGCTCCATACACTTTTTTTAAAGCTAAAATAGGACAATCACAACTTCTGTTGAAATTTACCCACAATTGTACCCCTTCTTTACCCCGTACCTCCTGCTCTGAACTCTAAAGCCTCTTGCATTATGTTTCTAAGCCAGCAGTAAGCCCTGTCAAGCTGAAGTGTTCTGTTGCAAACACACTTGGTCTTAGTACCAGATTTGAGGGGTTACGAGTATTTAGCATGCCGAGTCTGGAGGCCCAGAGCATTTCACTGTTCGCCTCTCACTCCGGGCCATTTCTTGCCTCTGGCAGGGGCTTGAGTTGATCTTGAAGGTGTCCTCAGGCTGCGGGTTGTAAAATAACCCCCAAGGCAGCCATCTTGTCTGTGGTTGGCCCTGTGGGGTGTTCAGTATGCATAAGGCATGCTTGATGTTTGTCTTGGTTAGAGAGGTGTTTTCTCACTCTAAGGCCACAGTCTTTAAACCCAATGAGGCTGTTTTCATTTTATCTGCTGACCGTCCTCTCTTGCCTATGAGATCCGCTTTTCACCCTCCCTACTTCCGGCGATTTCCGCAGCAAGTTCATCCAGGACAAATACAGCGACTACAGTCAGAAGGAGGCCGCCTATGTGGCTGGAGCTGTCTACGACAGCTCCCTGGTCCTCTCTGCCATCGTGGGCATCCTGATCGTGAGTATAAGGACTCTGCATCCGCATGTGCTGCATGAGGCTCTCTTCCCGGCCACTGCACGCTCAGACGCCCGTACTGGGCTGCTAAAAGGGGTGGGGGTAGGGGTGGGGGTGTGGTTGGGCCTGATATCCCTTGAAGAGAGATCATAATGGTGGGTTGTGACTTTCCTGCATGAGATTCCGGAATGAGCCTGCATCCTGGAAGCGGAATCTTGCGCCATCTGTGGCCCGGCTGAGTTATCGCTGGACATTCGCCACGCCAAAGCGACACGTGTCCGCAGCACGTGTCATGCGAATGCTTCCCGATGTCAGTTACAGCTGCACTCCACTTCTGCGCGTGTATGAAATGAAGGGGCATAAATTGCTGCGTGCAAGTGGAGTGACGGCCCCCTCCCGTGTCTCCCCACGTGACAGGACTACGTGGGCTTGCGTGGCGTCTTCGCCGTGGGCTGCGCCGTGCTCACGCTGCCCGTCTTTGCACTCCTGGCTTTCACCTTCGTGCCCCCACTGGTCTCCACCATCTGGCTGGGGGTCACCTACTCCTTTGCTGCCGTGAGTACATGTGGCATTGTGAACCGTCGTGGGGGTGGGACTTACACGCCATTTGGCGTCACCATGAATTTACAAGAAACGGAGAAACCTACTGAAAACATGCCAACATTGTGTAAAGGGTTAATTTAAAGGGCACGAGGCCCCAACCGCTAACATACCACTAAGTGCTTCATGCTATTTTCTTTACTTACATAAACTGCTATGTAAATACAGAACTCACTGATAACATTGCTTTTTATTTTTCTTATTTTGTTTTATTGTTTTTTTGACCTTATATTGAAAAAGATGTATATAAATAATTTTTCTCGTGCTACACATTTCATTTTGAGTGCAATCCAGGAAACCCCTTACTACACCCATGTATAGTGTATGTTTTGTTCGACAAACCTTGAAACTCAAAACTCAAAATTAACTCGGACTGGAAATAATAGGAAAAGGCATCAGCTGCGGGTAACTGCCATCTCACTGCCGTCATGTGAGGCCCGGCTGATGACTGACAGCCTCTCTGCACTCTGAGATACGGGGGAGGTCAGACAGCCATGCTGACTTCACTCCATGTGACCTTTCAATAAGACGAGCTGTACTGAAGAAATCAAACTGGGCATTCTTAATGTGAATTTAAAGTTGGTGAGATGTAATCTCATATATGTAGGCCTATATGTGTACCGTCAGCCCTCGTGCAATCGCACTTTATGATTCGCGAATTCACAGATCCATGAAAATTTCATTGGAACAGGACTTATTTGCGTCCGCGATTTTTTTATTTTTATTTATTTATTTATTTATTTATTTATTTATTTATTAAATTTTTTTTGAACATCTGCGAAATCCTCAAAAAACCTTACCGAAGTGTTTGTTTCATTTTCGTAGTAATTTATAAGTGTTCATGCTTTTAAGTGTAAAACTGGTAAGAGAAATTTAATTGATGAAGATTCTACTGTGTTTTTGGGGATAAAGTTAAGAAATCCCTTAAAAAAAACGTGTCTTTGTTATGGAAACATTCCTTTTTATGTACATACTGTACTTTACCTTTACAAGATGCGAATCCCATTCGCAAAGTTTATTCCCATTGGAAAGCTAATGGTTACATGAATATTAGAAAATAGTTAATGTACTATTTTGTAATAGTAAGTACACGTTAACGTAAATTCAAACCCAAACACTCAATAATTCATAATCATCATTATCTTAAATCAATAATCATTGGTGACTATCCATACTACTGTTTTTTATTAAATATTTTTAATGTATGTATATATTTTTATTCTCTTTTTCGTAGTTGGCGCACACATAGTATTTTTACAACTTATTTCTGTACGTCTTTTACGTAATTTTTAATTGATTGAATACCTGTACCCTGTACGTTACAGTACGTTTCCTTTATGTATTTTATTGATTTGTACCTTGGTTACGTATATGACTTCTGTCAATGAGTAAAACGAACGGGACTGTAAACTTATTTTACCTTACAGTGAATCCAAAAGAAAGCGGCAGCCAATGCCGGGTTCTATGAATTAGTAGGGGTAACATTAGTATACTGTACTGTAAATGTGCTAGTGTGACAAATATCCGTTAGGCGATACTGCACTCTACACCAAACATTTTTTTTTTTTAAAGGTAATGTATTAAGCTAACTTTGAAAGGATATTAAAGTGTTTTTGGAGCATGACTGGGGTCATATTTAGGGTTTAAACTATAGAAATAATCACATATTACCATTTGTAGTGACTACCAAACATCCACAAATCCTCCTCATTTGCGACGGGTTCTGGAACCTAACCTTACGAATGTCCGAGGTCTGATTGTATATACATGTATATAATGGCTGTTCTGCACTATTCTGTATATGTATGGTTTACTGTGTAGCTTGTTCTCCCAAAGGGGGGTGTGTTTTGGGATATTCTCTTATCACGCTGTTCTGCATAGTAGAGTGGGTCAAATTGGAATTTTGTATTTCTGAGGTCTGATAGGGGAATTCTAGTACAGATTACACACATCTTTTATCAAGCCCCAGCTTGTGGACCTCTGTGCTGATAAGAGCTAAGGATTTATAGACGAAAACACAACAGCCTGACTCGTGGAATATCTGATCTCTTGGTTTGTGCAAACAATGACGTTCTGTGTTGCATTTTAGTATCTTTGACCCCCATGATGCAGCATGTCGCATTTTCCTATGCATGCTTTCTTCCGCATTTCAGGCGAGTATGTGGCCTTCCATCCCGCTGGTTGTCCCGCAGGCCACCTTGGGTACGGCGATGGGCCTCGCCACCTCTGTCCAGATGATCGGCATCGGCCTCTCCAACCTCATCGTGGGCCAGATTTTGGGGACGAAATCCAGGTAGAAAGCCTGAAGCATCAGGGTTTGAGGAAACCACGCCGTGTATTTCCATAAGTGCGACCGACCTATAGTCAACGGCCCGCGGGTCAGTGGCGCTGAACAGCAAAGAAATGGTCTCACACCTCTGTCCCCCCCCCACCCCCCCGGCAGTGACGCCAAGATCCCACTATGGCGCTGGCAGAAGATGATGGTATTCATGCTGGCCAACACCATCTGCTGCATCATGACTTCGGTGGTGCTCAACGTCGTGGACCACCGCCAGGTGTGTGCGCTGCGCTCACTACTCCCCCAAACACACACTTGCTCCTGCCGCTCTCGCAATCGGGGGATAAGAATTTGGCTACTGAGGTCCTTATTTATGTTGTTGCCCTCATCAAAAGTCTCGCGTGTGATTTCACGCTGCAGATATGCGGCATGCGACGCTGCAGATTTCCTGGTGCCGTGTAGCAGTGTCTGGCTCAGCGGCTTAAGGCCCAGTTCCAGAAGGTTGTTTATTCAAATCCCATGGGCAGCGGAGTCATGCTGCGTGACCCTGCTACCTGATCCCAAGCTTTCCTCACGAGCGCATCGCTTTGCACAAAAGCATCTGATAAAGAAGTGCAAATGACCCCTTTCTGCCTGAATTGCATCAAGACTAGTGATCTCAACCTTAAATCCCATCAGGCCATAGGTTTTAACTCCAGCGCATTCAAATACTGTGGCTCTTTCCCATTGTGAAATTCTGATCGTAAATGCCCCTTTGAGAAGGCACAGGTGTACATCCATTGCCAATCATAACAGGGAAACAGGTTAGAAGGAAAACCAGCTGACTAGAGTGAGATTCACAGTTTGGGCTGATTCTTTTTCTGTACGTCATCCGGCTGGAGAAACCACAGGGAACGTGTCGGGCATCCTTCTGATAGCATAACAGGAATCAGAAGTGCATCAGATCTGCCCCCCGAACCCTGTGGAACGAGCCGGATGTCTGACGTCAGTATGGATGAGTGCATTACGGCGTTTCCTTTTGATATAGGTCTGTAGGATGACCTTTAGCATTTGAAATGAATGGCTGCAGCTCTACAGAAGGATAGGAAAGCCATTGTAGCAGATCTCCCACACACTGCGGCCTCACACCAGTGGGGTTGGAGGGTTGGACGTTACCCCCGTTGTCTGTGTGCAGATTCCACTTGCTCGCCATCAGTCTTGGGGCTTTCTTCTAGATTTTCGTTTCCTCTCACAATCCAAAGATATGCAGTCATGCAAGTTTGTGTCTCTGCATTGCCTGCAGTCTATGATTGGGTGCATGTGCCCTGCGATGGACTGGCATCCCATCCAGGGTGGACCCCAGCCTCGTGGCTTCATGGCCTCCCCATGCTCCTGACCAGGATAACTGGTTGTAAACATGTGCATTATTTCCACTTATATTTTCTCCCCCCCCCAGGGTGGGACCTTGAATAAAACCACGAAGAGGACGGCAGTTCAGGAGGACCCCAGTGCTGCAGACAGGGACCCCCTGCTGGATGAGCAGGACGGCCAGGGTGGGCCGAACCCCCCCGAAAGCTCCCCCTCCATTAACAGGAGCTAGCTGCTGGCCAGCGTCAGCCAATCAGCATCCTCGAAGGTCACTGCTTTTCCTTCTGTGGTTACTAACAGAGTTCACTGATCTAATTATCTTGTGCAATATTGTACAATTTTAATGATTTTTACCTATGGATGTTATAGTAACCAGCATCCCCGAGTAAACAGTTTTAGCATTTTTAAAACCCTGTATTTTAAGATGCACCCAGATTAATCTAAGTAAAGGCCAGGCAGTTGTGTAACTTTCATAAGTGTTCAGTTTTGCAGTCAGACTGCAGTACCTTGGAAGGTCAGAGGAGCCCCATCTACTCAAGCATTACAGTGGTTGAAACTGCTTCTACCATAATTCATTCAACAATTATTGGGGGGGGGAATGTACCTTTTGTGGAATTTGACAGGCCGCTTAAGCATTTTTTATAACATGGTTAAATAAAACAGTTCAGTCTGAAAAAGGATTTAAACATGTAAAATATGAACTTTATTGCAATGCTCAGGCCAGCCAGACACTTCCAGGTAGAGAAGGCACAGAGAACTTGTACCAGCAAACAGTTTGGCATACCAGCATGAGTTTGGACTGTCAGGTGAAGATTCTCCCCCTTTCATTCTCCCACGCAGTTTGCGTTCATACTCGTGTTGCAGGTAAGTTAAAAGAAAAGCCCTTCCAGGGATTAAATAACCGTAGACTGATCAGTCTACTCCCACTGACAGGTGGCTGGGACTAAAGACATGGTATGTAGGCACAGTACATTAAACAATGGGGTGAAACAGCACTACGCTACAGAAAGGGGGCAACTTAAAAATATATATATATATAGCTTTGGCCAGATTAAAACCACAGATGCAAAAACAATGGAGGGGGACTTATTTAAGAATGAGTATAGTTTGAGACCTTAAACCAGCAAAGGGTCAAAACTGAGGGCAGGTAACATATCAGTAATCCAGAGGATCGACACAGGAATTTGGTCACACTTTATCAAGCCCTACCCTGTGGCTCTTTGCAAAGAAGTCAAACTGGAAAAAAAAAAGAAATCCGTTGATTCAGTTGAAATGGAAGGAATTTTAGCGTTTAAACACAAGTTTTTGGACTTGAGCGATTTGAAGTGCTCCAGAAGTTGACTGAAGCCATTACTTTCGCAGCATATACTTTCAATGAATTACAGCGAGTTTTGGCAAAAGTTACAGGGGGCAACTTAACAGGTAGAAAGTGCAAGAGGACTTAAGGGGGGCATCAGTAAAACACCACGCTGGACTTGCCGCCGGGGGGGTGGATCACCTTGTTGTGCGAGCGGGGCTTGGGGCCCAGCCTGGGCTCATGGCTGTCAACATTCTGCTGGGGGGAGGACTGGTCTGCTATCTCCTTGGTGCTGGGGGCCGTGTCCTCCTTGCCAGGCGCAGGCCGTGGCGGGGTGTTCCGCTCCTTTGGAACTGGAGGAACCGTGATCACACTAGTCAAACTGGTTTCTCATGTGCTCGAGGTGTCTGTCACTATGGTTCTATGTTGCTGACAGAAGTTTCTAGCACTTGACTGACCCATACGTAAAAATTCATCCAGCGAAAGCAGCACAGACACATTCGCGATTGGGATCCTCCATATTACTACAGCAATGCTCTGCATGTCCAGGAAGATGCAAGCCATGTGTGGCATTAATGCCAATATAGCATCGTCCTTCATGTTCCTGCTTATGAAAAAAATTAATGAACAGGACATTTTAAAGGTGCAGTATGGATTTATTTAATTCAATACAGATCCCTATCCAGGGTGTGGAAGATGGATGCATCTACACTACACCAAAAGGCCCCCCTCAAGTGACAAGTTGATTCATGATTTAATTAAGTTATAGTTAGACCATAGTAGGCAGAACTGCTTAGTGGTAATAGCCAAGGCTACAACCTTCTATTTTGCCATCAGCATCTTCTGTTCAACATGCTACATTGCATGTGCAGGATATTCAAGATAACCAAGATGTTCTCTACGGTCTCGTCTTTAAAATAGAACTCCTTGAAAACAGTAGTGCATTCAGAACCATCTGATTTTCTGTAATTGATGTACTGAGGTTGTGTTTCCAACACCCTGCCTTAATTCGATG
Source organism: Hippopotamyrus pictus (assembly GCA_026781145.1). Lineage (NCBI taxonomy): Eukaryota > Metazoa > Chordata > Actinopteri > Osteoglossiformes > Mormyridae > Hippopotamyrus > Hippopotamyrus pictus. The sequence goes on along the minus strand of JAODLC010000100.1, from coordinate 20,265,973 downwards.
TTTACTGCAATGACACTACAGCCCTTATTGCCAATTACTACTGCAATGAGTAACAACATTGTCTTGTGTACACTCAGACTCGCCAGGGCAGATCAGAGTGTCGTAGGGAGTTTCCTGTACGCCACCTTCAAATCAGAAAAGCCCAGCCAGATCCGGAAACCGTGACTGGAATTATCAAGTAACTGGAGTCGTACCAGAGCCTCAGAGTTTCACCTCAACGCACGTGGAGCTTTCATTCTTAAATTTCTTAAACTGAAGACCTTAGATCAAATTGCTATAATACATGAATAAGGTGTGGGTAGAACTCACCTTCAGGTCCAGGCAGGGCGTTTATACCAATGTTGTCCTAAACAAGAAGAGTGCGCAATGAAATCAAGTAATATGTAGGCACACACATGGTCCTCTTGGCCTGATGCATTAAATTGTACACGAAGATACAAATTTGACATTTGCAAGAAGTAAATGCCTGATCCCTGCATCACTGAGGGGGGTGCAGTAAATACCTTTGGTTTGTTGGGATGACTGCGGGTCGACGGCGGATTGCTTGGTGAGTCCGCAAAAATATTACTTGTGGAGGGTGCAGTCGGTCTGGAGACAGGCGTCTCACCCTCTGAGAAAATTCCACTGCTCTTCCCCCCTAAAGACAAGCAAACGTCAGCTGCTGCCAGAAATCTCATGCATTTGGTATGCTGATTAATTCAGGTAGACTTCAAGTTTGTGACGGCGTAGATTATATTACACCGCACCAATAACTGTCACAAAACTTGACCTGTGCTGTATACAAGGGAAACAACTTTTCCTCTCAAACCATTACATACCACCAGCTCTTTCTATTGTGTTCAGAAAACTGTATGCAAAATAAATCTTTAACGCTACCAAGTTTGTAGATAAATTTAAGATATAAAGTTGATTCTATCACTCAAAAAGATAAAAACTCATGCAAGCCAGAAGTGCAGTGTCAGGTGCCAATATCACCTGGGGGGTTTGTCCTTTTCGGGCCGCTCTGGGGCTCCTCGGCAGCCACAAAAATGTTGGAGGCCATCTTGTTCGCCTTGTTCACAGGTGAAGCCAGTGACTCGTCACCTCCGAACAGGTTACTGGAGCCTCCTCCTGGTGGTCTAAGCACCCTAGAATTTCAGCAGGGTCAAAATGGTCAGTTTAAATGCCCAGGGGAGCAAAAATCTATATTGTATAAAATACAGAAAGCCAATTTGGTATATTCCCAGCACATGCAGAACATTGTTGAAATGCAAGAAGTCTTCGGGTGGTTCAAAATCCTGTTAAAAGGATACAAGGCGGGAGGGATATCAGGCGGCATGGTGACGTAAGCGGTGTCACCAGTGTGGACTGTAAACGGACCAGCGGGACGCCAAGCCTGCCGGCTTATCGGCGTCCATTAAGGCACCCTGAAGTGCATTGCTAGGTAGCTACAGTATCTTTTCCTGCGGGACAAAGCATTTACACCCTCCTTCGGACCCCCCATATCTTAGCGTCCCTATAAATATCACACAATGCTTGACAGAAACTAGCCGATGGCAAAATATTAAAGACAAGTTGCCTAGACTTGTAAAAAGAAAATCTCTATCTTGCCCCTGGACCAGAGGAACCAAATCCCACAATCACAGGCATGCGACAATAGCCGATGTCCACTCATAAAGCAGAACAATAATCGAGTGCGATCTCTCCCCACAATCAGCAATGACACGTGGAAATGGGACCGTCTGGATATAACATAATGTGCAGTCGTGCTGGATAACTCAACTTATCCACGTAGCTACAAGGATCTGCGCTCGCGGTCGAAGGTATTGCTGCTCGTAAGCAAGATTAATCAAAAACAAAAAAGCTTTACCAGATCCCCTAAAACACGGCGACTGGACAAGACAGCTTGCCTACACACGCAATACAACACCAACTACACAAAATTTAGTTTACATGTCGCAGATTAGCAACACCAGGTTTGGCTTTACTGGCAAAACAGGGGCGATCATGCGGATATATCAGCTTTTCTTGGCGTAGAAAGAGCGAAGAAGTGCAACACTAACAACAAACCGAGGCAGTACATTATGACTGCCAACTTCCTCTTTACACGACTTAACTTTAAACATGGTAGCTAGCACGCCTGGAGTGCTGACCGTATTGCATGCTAGGGTCTTCCTCCGACGCATTTTCTCCACTTCAGCTGATTAGACAGTTACCTGGAACTGGGCTTGGAACAGGAATCCATTCCCTGAAACGTATTTGTCGAAGTCATTGTTCGACTCGGCTGGTGACTCCTTCTCGCATAAATGCCTGCGCCTTTGCGGAGACGCTCATTTATCACGGCGCGTTTACGCACAGCGGCAGCTCGCCGACTCGCCCCCCCCCCCCAACGCCCCGCTTCCGCTGCCTGCCTGAATTTTGACTGATCCCAGATCTGTTTAGTTCCTGCCGGTTCCCGCGCTCTAATGTTTTCCAGCAAAACCTCAAAACTGATCCAGAATCGGATTATGAACGTATCGACAGCTGATCAACCCCGCCTAGTGGGGTGGTACTTGATGGGGGGGGGGGAATCTTTGTTTAATGACGTTTTTATATGTCCGTCACTGCGGTTTTGTTCTTTATTGAATGTTCTGGAGTATTTAGTATCCCGGTGCTTAACTTTGTTTTTTTTTTTTTTAAATTGGTTGTAGAATGTGCTGATTAGTACTTTACCTGCTAGAGACATACAAAAATAGAACGCACGTCCCGTCAGTCTCGGAGCTCCGCTATGAGGACTAAACTCTGTAGAGCATATAAAGGTGGATCGTATCTCTTTGCAGCTATTCGTTTGCTAATTATGTCATGTTTCACTTTGGTGGATCAGCTGGTGAAACACATGCCGTACACTTCCGGGGTTGGGGGTTTGAGTCTCGTCTCCCGTCTCTCTCCGTTGCGCGGGTCTCCACCCGCAGGTTTTCCAAGTGCCCGGTGCTGCCTGGGATACTGGGATAGGCTCCAAGCGATCCTAACCAGGACAAGCGGTTAGACGGTGGGACGCGTGCTATTTTCCCCCTAAGTCCATTTCGGCAGCATTAAGTCCACTATATATAGAAATCTTACGACGTGTTTTTACGCTTACATTCCAAATACCTAGCATCACATAACTAAACAAAAGTCTCCTAAGTAAAATGTATTTACAATTATAAAATATATATGTATAATCACTCAAACCATTAACTTATTGAGAATCAAATAAAATGTGTATATATACATAAGTAAAATGTACATGTACTTTTATTTTATGCATTGTAAACTTGATCTTATTTTCAATTGGAGTGCCATGAGCGGATTTCCTTAACGAAAAAGTTTCTGCAAACACTTGCGATTGGTCGGTATATTTAATATTTGAACATCATTGGCTGAGCGTGCAGTACTCTTGATGCGTTGAATAAAAGTAGAACGTCACCCCCGCCCCCAGGATTGTGGAATGAATGAAGTGACGTAGGGCAAAGTAATGGAGCACCGAGTACTGATTGTCTCTTTTGGTGCGACCAGTAATCCAACTCGAAGTGTCTATTGGCTAACTTTCCTGTCAATACGGCTCCCTTCTACAACGCGTATCGTGTATAGCCAATCAGACGGTTTGTTTGTAAACTCTAGTGGGCGTGCTCGGCTGCACGAGAAATTGTGACAGATAGCTTTTGATTTCCGCTGCAGCCTGTCCTAGTAAAGAGTAGTAGGGCTATGGAGTTATCGTGTGGGCAAGGAATATGTATGAAAGGGTAAGGATCTTTCCTTTGTTTATTATTTGTCAAAATCTAGCCACCGAAGAACACGTGGAAAATTGTTTATCGTAATAATAAGTGCAGTTTGTACAGTGTGTTAGGTTTAGAAGCTAGCTAGCCCCCGCCCTTGTGAAGTTTTCACATGTCGCTTCTAAACAAGTATCTAACTATCTGTTCTCATAATAAATGATTTTCCATAACACGAAATTGGTTACTGTGCACGATTTAGTGCACCATTGTGGTGAGGGAATTCACACGATTTCGGTGGTGTCGCCGTAACTCATTTCCTCCGTTCGTGTCTTGCCATCGACGACACCAAAATAGTTGTATAGGAACTGGAAGCTGTCGGGAAGTTGTGTATTTCTGTGAATATAGTTGTTTTACGCGGGTTGGTTATTTTATGTATACCTTGCCGCTTTGCACCTCGCTCAGTGCAAACTTTCGCACCCTAAAACTGAACCTGCATATGAGGAGCAGTTAGAGGCAAACATACAGAGGATGTGGTGGCAAAAAATGTAACGTTTCATCACACTAATATCGCTATTTATGGGCCGTTCGAATGTCAAAAATCTACTATAGGAAGATGCTTCGTTTCCCATGTGCTTATAGCAGAGGCGATGAGTTCTGGTTCAGCTGCGGAAAAATGTCTTAATTTCTAAAACCCGGTTTTCTGATAGTTTACGGGTAATGGGCAACGATAAGAAAGACTATAATATTTCAGACAATTTGTAATGCTGCATATCGTGGACAGCTATGAATAAGGAATGGCGATAGTAACGGATACATATATATGTAATCAGAAACCAGTTTATACTTAAATAGTTCACTTTATAAAGTGTTTTTTGTAATCCATTTTCATTATGTGGTAATATTATCACTATGTTATCATGTATTGCCATGTTTGGCCCCATGTATACTTTCTTGAGGATGTTCTCTTTACCCTGAAAAATTGTTGACCTCTGCAATACCTATAGAACTGATTATTTGGTAATGTCAGTGTCTCAGTGCTGTGCTGGGTCTCTTGCCACTTAGCATAATTTACTGGAACCATACAGGAAAATAAATGTCTTATTAGGGAAATGTGGTCACACAGAATCTAAGGAATATCTGAATCAACTTAGTTTTGTGTATAAATACCCCAAATTATAGTAATTATGAATTCTCAGGTGGGTAAGCTTGTACATACAGCTGAGTGGAAACGATGGGTTGAGGTCATTTTATAATTTTAGTTTTAATACGCACGCAAATTCACCTCCGGAAAACAGCAGCCCTTTTTGGATGCCACATAGGGTGGTAATGGTGTACAGTTTGATGTTTTATGGACAAACAACTTTTTGGGAGATTTCACCGAGTGATGACGTAGCGAGGAGCGAAGTTGAGACCTCGGGCGAGGGCAGATCTGTTGCGGCGCGGCGTTAAAGTGCGACGGTCATCTGCGAGTCCCGGACGCGGCCAAGCGTCCAGCCCAGCCAGCTCCACACGGGGGGCCATCTAATCGCCAAAACTTATTCGCTTGGGTCGCGATCGCACCCGAGTTTTGCCAGGACCGAGTTGCCGTTTTCAGGTGGCGGCGACGAGTTTGAACCCTGCAGCTGCAGGGGCGAGACGCAGACAGTCGCTGGCGGATCCTCGGTCTCGCTTAGGAAATATGCTCAATTTAATCAACGTTTACCGTCAAAAAACCTCGGATCCATGGTGAAGAGAAAGAGGACACCGCCTGCTCCCGAACAACACAAAAATGGGTAACATTCTGCCAAATATAAGCACTTTAATGTCAGGTTGATCGCGGCGAAATGTTTTTGCGTTGTCGGGAGATTAATGTCGTTTGGGGCTTTCGCAGGGCGCTAAACTGAAGGCGCTTATTTTCGGGGATCTCGGATAAAATAAAAGTATTGGGCCGGAGAGTCGGGGAGACTGAAATATGGGGCGTATTAACTACCTTTCGAACGATCCTTGTGTTTTTTCGTGGGAATAATAAACACACCGGGAAAGATTTTTTCAGGGTGTTTGGTCGGGACGGTGAAAGGGGATTTGAAACAAACAGCGGCGGCCATGTTGAGAGAAAAAGATTGTCGCCTCTTTAAGTTGATTAAAATGATGTGGTCCTGCGAAATGTTGCGCGTTTTTTTTATTTTTGTTATTATCACGGACCTATAGGATGACCGTGAACCCCGGAGACGGCAGCGGGGACGAAGGGGTGAAGGATTTGAGCCGAAAGCTTGAAGGTTGCGAGGAGGAGGAGAGCGGCGAGCAGGGGAGCGAGGAGAGCAATACAAAGAGAGACGGCGATGGGATCCCCGATCCAGCGTTTGCGGGTCCGTCCGAGCCGTCGGCGGTACCCTCCACATCCACCCCAACTCCGCCGGGACACAACTCGAATGCCCCGCAACAGACCTCCACCCCGGCCGCCCAGAGCCAGGACCAGCATCATTTCCTGAGGTCCAGCGTCCGACCTCCCAACAAAAGGCTGCGGAAGGATGCCATTGCCTCCCCCGCGAACGGGCACAGCGGTGCCCGGGGGAAAGGTGAGCCCAGGGGGGTGTGCGGAGGTTCCCACCTGTGGTGGTGCACCTGGGATGCCGCCAGGGCGCCCCGAGAGCCGCACTGCTGCTGTAAAATCATTATTTTGGGGGGCTGAACGAGTGCGATAGCGGTTGAACTGCAGCTGCGTGTCCTTGCGCCTGGTTTGCCCATGTCTGCTCTGTTGTCCCCTCGCCGGTTTTGGGGCTCGGATAAGTTTGGGGAAATCTGGAAGATCGTGATAATATTTACGTGGTGCGCTGTCATAAGATCAGATGCTGGGGGTGAAATCTCTAGTGAAGGAGGCGAGTATGCCAGGGATCATGGTGTAGGATGCTGGTATTTGCACCTTTGGTGGCTATCACAGATCTTGTTGCTTTAAGTCTGTTGATGAACATTGTTTTATGACGAGACCTTAGTTTAAACTAATAAATAGTTGATTAAAAAGTGATTAATGATTTGCATGTAAAAGTCAAACAGCCGCTGTCATAATGGTGATGTGTGAAATGTGGTTTTGATCACTATTACTTTCAAAGCAGATTTAAATGGTTGAGCCATTTAAAAAGTTGCAGAAAACTGCCATTTTCTGGGTGGTAATGGTGAAAGAGAAGCCTGCGTGTGATTGACTGTGCCGCCCCCTTTCTGCACACTGGAGGTTCCCCGGTGACCTCTGTAGGTGCCATGCAGTGGCTGACACTGCATTGTGGCCGCAGTGGTAGTGGCTGCCCTGGTTCTGTTGGCGTGTTGGTTTTGGATCGAATGCACATTCCCCCGGCGTAAAGACGCTCTTGGAGCTTAATGACCGAAGCTTCTGCTTCCCGTCGCCAACTATTTTAGGGATTGGGAGAGAAATGGGCATCTATGGACGTTGGCTTGTTCTGCGGTCCCAGCGTATTATGCTTTTGTTTGTTTCGTATTCTATAGTAGTAGGTCAGTCAGTTTATATACGCATTCGTCCGTCCGTTCATCCATCTTCTAACTGCGTGTTCTGGTCGGGGTTGTGGGGGGCCTGGATCACCGCCCAGGCAGCAGGGCTGTATATGCACTAACCTTTTGTTAATAGTTTTAAACGCTTCAGCAGATAAAGTCACAAAATCTCCAGAGAATTGTTCTGTTATGAAGGTGACATCTTCTAAATTACTGTTCTCCCTCTGATACAGTCTTTTCTTCATTTTAAATTAAAGGTACATTTTACCCACATTTTAATATGGCTGCATTTGTTTTGCAGCTGTATAAAAAGCTGTCAGGATTCACTGATTGTATAGTTTGAGAGACTGATTGTCCACCATTAATAGGTCTTACACATGTTTATAAATTGTCTGCTGTGGTTCTGTCAGGTTAGTATATGATATAATTCCAATGGATCCTGTAACGGCTCCGATCTCCTGGTTTCGGAGCGGGATGCAGTGTGTGTGTCTCTGGTGCGTTCATGTGTAGTGGAGTGTTATTTCAGACACACTGCTGCTAAGGTTCAGAGCACATGTGAACTGGAAACTCAGACACCCATTTAAGCGCCCGTTCTACCCTACTGATATTTTCTGATTTTTGTTAAACTGGTACTTTACAAGCCTGTTTGTTTCTCACTGACTTTTTTTTAAGGGAGGTTTTTGCAGGACGTACTGCGTAAATCAGGCGAGTCGCGTCGCGGCCGGAAACCTCGGGTCAACCAGTCGACGTAACACAATACCAGCATGACATGTTTTATCAGAGAGGATGTGTCAAATGAAAACGGGATGCGAGTTTGAGCACTGGCACCCACCTGAACGCCGAGATGTGGTCCTCAATCATGCACGCTAGGGGGCGTTGTTTCTGAAAGCGGCGGAACAATGTGATCTGTAGGTTATACAGTCTTGAAGCCTGCTTTCTTTTCGAGATGACCCCTTTGGTTTCTCCTGCAGCTGTGGAGAATGGGGCACCTGTGCCCGTAGGCTGTGGTCAGTCCGGATCTCCTGTGGGCCTGGCCAGCGGCGTTTCTAAGGCTGCCCCTCGGAACCTGGGGTCCAGTGACAAAGAGGAGGTGGGCAGCAGCCAGAAGAAGGCACGGCGGCAGTGGGAGTCCTGGAGCACGGAGGACAAAAACTCCTTCTTCGAAGGGCTTTATGAGGTAATGGCACCGTTACCCTGGTTTGGCAAAGCCGTTCACACCCCAGGGCTGTGGCTCTGAGTCCCGCCTGGCTTCCCTGGCGTGACACGGTCAGGTTTCCGAGATGGCAGGCTTTCCTTTGCCCACAGCACGGGAAGGATTTCGAAGCCATTCAGAACAACATTGCACTAAAGTACAAGAAGAAGGGAAAGCCAGCGAGCATGGTGAAGAACAAGGAGCAGGTGCGGCACTTCTATTACCGCACGTGGCACAAGATCTCCAAGTACATCGACTTCAGCAATGGTGAGTGACACCCCAACCCCAACCCCCCCCCCAAGGCCAGGCTCGAACCAGTGACCAGGGGCTCGCACTCCCTTCCTCCCAAAAGTTTACAACCTCTTTCTCTCTCCCCACACCACCCTACTTCACCCTCGGTCTTGGTCATCGGCCCGACGGCCCCTGCCCTGCTCTTGGTCCCCTAACAAGAGCACCTCTGGAAATGATTTTCACGTACGGTTTTCCAGAGTATAAAATCTGGTTTTAGTGATTGGTAGAAATGGGTGAATTTTTCCAGGAAAATCACTGTTCATGATATATTTTTGCAGTTAAGAGTTGACGGATTGGTCTAAACGAGAAATTTTAGTGTCTGCTTACGTGTTTCAGGCACACCGTCATGTGAATGTCTTCGGCATAAATACACTTTTCCGTGAGCTTTGGGTAGCTTCATTGGGGAATACTGGGACCTTATTGAGAGAAGAGGTCCAAGCTAGAAAGGCCCGGGCCACCTGGCGCTGCAGTGACGCGTGACGTCCCCGAGGGGGGCGATTCCGATCGGGACCCATCCTACTGGCGCCGGCCGGCGTCGCCGTGTCGGGCCGCTTTGGCAACGTCTCCTGCATGTTGATGGGCCTTCTCTCCGCAGTCTACTCCCGGGTGATGAAGAAGTCATCCCGGGAGCTCTACGGCCTCATCTGCTACGCGGAGCTCAGGAAGAAGGTCGGCGGACGTAAGTGGGTCTGGCGGCCGCTCAGTGGGATCTGGTGGCGGGGGTGGGGGGGGGCAGTGAACCCCAAAGAAGCTCTAGGCAGGTGTTTGCCTTGTGTATGGCACTGTTTAGATACTTCAGAGGAGGGGGGTCTTTGGGTAGATAACGGTCTGTTTGAGCTGGCTAGAGGGGGTCTCGTATTTATCGGTCGACTTTTTTTTTCTCTCCCTCCCTCCCAGTGATGGACGATAAGAACGTCGCCAAACTGAACGAGCTCATCCAGCAGGGGTAAGACCTCGGGGGTGTGGGGGGTGGGACCGGGCTCGCCAAAATGCTGCGGCAGCACCCTCACGCCCCTCCGCACTGTCTCCTCAGGGCCACCACGGTGCGCTCCAAAGGGCGCAACCTGCGCATCAAGGCGCCCATGTGCCGCGCCCTGAAGAAGCTCTGCGATCCCGACGGTAGGTAGCTGGGTGGGGGGAGTCCGGCTCATTACGTCATGGTGCTCTCTTGCTTTATTTAGGAGTATCACACCGGCAAGTGGGTGTGGCAGTGGCTCTGTGGGTAGTCTCATTCCGCCTGTCCCCTGCCCTGCATTAAATATCCATGCGCAGAACTGGCACCCCAGAACGTCCCCCAAGCCCGGACCGAGTCATGCTAGCGTGCGTCTGATTGGCCGAGCATATCGTCATTCCCTCAGTTAGCGAATCGCGTTTGAGCTTTGTGTCTTTTCTACGGGGGCTTTGTGCGAGAGAGGCATGGTGAGAAGGAGCATTGTGGGAAAAGCGAAGGCGTCGTTCTTTTGACGTGACGCCGACACGGAAGGTGTGGGAGGGTGGGATTATAAGTGTAGAGCGGTCTCTATGGAAACGAGCACGCACCCAGGGTGGTGGGACGCCGTGCGCGTGACGTCTCGGCCCCGTCGCTCACCCTGCGTTTCTCGTGTCCCCACCCGTCAGGCGTGAGTGACGAGGAGGACCAGAAGCCAGTGCGGCTGCCCCTGAAGGTCCCTGTGGAGCTGCAACCAAGGAGCAACCACTCCTGGGCACGAGTGCAGAGCCTGGCACATAACCCCAGACTGAGGTAACAGCCGCCATGGTACCGCTGCAAACGGACGCGCGGGGCACGGCTCTGCACAGTAAAAACAGACCCGACCACACTGCTGTCTGAAATGAAATGATGCTGTATTTGCCATTTGCACAAGTGCATTTACATGCACACACAAACATACATTATACATGCACGCACACTTAAGAAATTTTAGTACATATTCTGTGTGTATACTATACAGCTGAGAGCAGGTGAGAGTGCGGGCTGAATCATTTATACAGCCTCCTTGGAGCGTTTCAGGCATTAAGGGTGTTGAAGGGATGTGACTGTTCTGCCAAGGCCAGGCTCGAACCAGTGACCAGGGGCTCGCACTCCCTTCCTCCCAAAAGTTTACAACCGGCAGTAATTGTACCTCAATTAAACCTCATAGGCTATGATAATTGCCACTGCACCAAAGATGTTATATGGCATAAAAGCCCCCACAACATATGTATATGATGTATGCCCCCCCACAACACCGCACTACATGATATGTATATGATGTATGCCCCCCCACAACACTGCACTACATGATATGTATATGATGTATGCCCCCCACAACACTGCACTACATGATATGTATATG
>JAODLC010000100.1:20235941-20249034 GCA_026781145.1 Hippopotamyrus pictus | reverse complement strand
CCGTCCGGGGGGGGGGGGGGGGTTGGGAGGTGCGGGACGTGTAGAGAGTAGCCGAAGGCCTCCACACACACAGCCAGGGGGGGGGGGGGTTCTGTTCCCGTTAGTGCCGTGAGCCTGACACCAGTGTATAAATAAACCAAACACTCCCACGCACCCGGAGACATGGATGCCGATCGCTGCTCGCTCGCTGCCAAAAAACCACGTTGTTTTGATTGAATCCCACTCGCCACTTTCTGTGTAGAATTCAGATTCGTCAGATATGCCAGGTTACTGGGTCTCTGATCTCTCTCGCTCCACTACCCATGACACCCCCCCCCCAAACGCGTCACAGTTTTTACGGCTTCGATTTTTGGGTATGGACCCTATCCGCAGGGCCGAGGTCTTCCAATGGCAGAAGATTCGAGGGTTGGTGGCAGGATCGGCACTCCAGCCACTAGGGGAAAAACTCGCACCATTCCATTCGGACGAGTGTGGCGCCGAGGACATTTGTCGTGTGGCGGGTGCAGCAATGCACTGTAATCGGCACATGCTTCTAACCCCACCCATCTCTACCTGTACACGCTTTACACGTGAGGCATAGCCAGATGGACTAGGCCAGGCCCCGCCCACCCCTGCAGGGTCCTTCCACTCACGGCCCTCCGCTCCCGTTGTCCTCAGGTACGATCGATCAGGCAGCCATGTCGGCTGGAATCATCCCCTGCGGCCCCGCCCACGTGCCTGCGGCTCCAGCCCCGGAGAGCCTCCTGCTGTCCCCCAGTCCATTGGCCACCGAGCCGGAGAGAGGCCTGGCTCCCCAGCCCCCAGCAGACATGGTATCTGAAGAGGTGAGTGCGGCGGGGCGGGGCGAGGCCGTCTCGGGGACTGGTTCTACATGCGTGCTTTTACGATGAGGCTGCATTAAGGATCGCTGAGGTTTCACTTTGGTGAACCGGGACGCTTGCACTGCTGTGACTGTCGACGACCTTTTATGGGCATTGATATTTCGTGTTGGATTTCCAGCGTCCTCTGACAGGTTTTTCAAAAAAGAAAAACACCTTGGTATTGCTCTGAACATCCTCACAAGATATGAAGCCAGTTAAACGTAGTTTAACCTTTTGGGCTTCAGTGCAAGTTAAACTTATCTGCTCACATCTGTATCTTCCCTGGGCATTGCAGTGTTTTTAGAGCTGCCTTATAGAATATCAGATCTTGTATTATAAAGTGTTATTGAAGCAGCAAGAGCTGCCAGACTGAGGGAGTAGAGGTGATGATCAGGGCCAGGGGTGTCCCACGGGCAGGTGACACAGCGCTGGGGGGCACCGATAAACTGCCACTGACTCGCTTTAGCAGAACATTATACAAACGAACTGGAATGATAGAAGATTATCACGGTCCTTGCGCTAGGATGACGTGCAAATTTGTGAAGGGTGCCATATTTTAGAATCAGAATGTGGCTCCGCAGGTAGGCATCTCTGCCCTTATGCTCTAAATGCCACAGATAAATGTCTGCTGTCGTGTGTGTGTGTGTGTGTGTGTGTGTGTGTGTGTGTCTCTCATCAAGATGGGTTTGGGATAAATCAAAGAATTCCTGTACCTCAGTTCATGAATGTAACTGTACAAGGTGTTTGTACAGTCGGCCAATTAAAATCAAGCACTTGCAGGATTTCCTGTCAGTCTGTTAGATTTAACTCGGACATGGCCAAGATTGTTGCCTTGGAATGTTCTGAGGTCTGTTATTGGTGTTCAGATGGAAGGAACATTCCAGATCCTTGTGACCCCCTTATACCAATGCAGCAGGGACCATTGTAAAAGCATATTTATTCAGGTTCAAGAAGAGAGAAAAAATCAAGCATATTTCAGTTGCAAAATAAAAAGGATGGACTTCCAAAGTTTGACAGTTCTAAAGCAAAAGTATTTAGTCTGACGTGCTACGAAGTCTTCCAATAATTAAAATCTAATCTGCTCCCTTTGCTGCCCTTGGTCCAGGATATTTATTAAGCGCTTAACATCTTGGGTGTAATATTATCTTTTGGTTGGGTGCCATTTCAGCTTTCCTGCCCCTCGTATGCAGCGCACACCCTATATAGTGTCCTTGTTACTTTGTACCCCCACTTAATTTCTGCTGGCACTCCCTTTTGCATCCAGAACTGCTTTAAGGGTAGCTGAGCTGTGTGTTGAACGAACACTGGTTGTTTTTTTGCACTTCCTGTTAGCTTTAACTTTTCCCCCCCCAAAAATGGCTTGAAGCGCCGCATTTCACATCACTCAACCCAGGTCCTCAGGGACCCTCAGACGGTCCATGTTTTTGCTCCCTCCCAGCTCCCTGCCAGACAATGGGCATTTTTGCTCCCTCCTGGAGCTGGGATGGAGCAAAAATGTGGACCGTCTGCGTCCAAGCACCGGGTTGAGAAACACTGGCTTATATTTGAGGCTTTCCGGAACCGGTTTCTGACTGGCTGATTGTTTTTCTGCACGTCACCCTTCCTCAGGTGACACTACGTAGCAGCCCGCCGCTGCCCCCTGCAGACGCAGACTCGCTACTGTCCCCCCCGAGCGTGGCGTCCCTGCTAGACCTGTCGCTGCCGGGTCCCCCAGAGGAGGTGATGTCCCAGGGCGAGCCGGCCATACAGATCAGTGACTCCATCATAGAGCTGGCCATCAACTCGCACTACGGTGAGGCCTCTGCCCGAAGTGGGGGGGGGGGAAGGGACCGCCATGCACAGTGATCTCATGCATTCTTCGTGCCCCTAGGTGACGGACCTTCGCTGTCCCCAGCTAAGCTGAACGGCACTGACGTCTCGAAGAGCCTCCCATCCCCCACGGGCAGCCCACACCGCAGCTGGATCGCGTCACCCACGCACGACCCGCAGTGGTACCCCAGCGACTCCAGTGACTCCTCACTGGGCTGCCTGCTCTGTGAGTCACCCCACACCACCCTCCTCACTCCTCTGCGCTTAATGCATTCAGAATTACTCTGCTAATTTTGGAACGGCATTGGAGCCTCGGACATGTAATCCCTTAGTTAACCTGGTTAACACCCCCCCCCCCCCCCCCCCCCCCCCCCCAGCGAGCCTGATCTCCCCAGAGAAGGGCCGCAAGATGTCCCTGCCGGTGCCCAGCCTGCTGGACAGCAGCTCCCATGACTCCTTCCATGCCCGTGGCCTTGTTGACGTCGCAGAGGTGCGTACCCCCCTCCCCCCATCTACCAACTGGTCACATGGTTTCAGCTCCTCGCACTCTGCTGGACTACACTCTCTTCCCCCTCATCCACATTTAAAGCCGAAGTTGTCAGGAATATCTGTGTGAAGTACTGTCCTCTGGGAATAGTGAAGTATTTCCAAAGTTGCCTCATTTTACCAAGGAATAGAAGTGAAAACATGTTTATAGGGCTCTGAACCCACAGAGTTTGCTGTACCGAGCTGGACTGTGGTGTCCATTGCTGGGTGATGACTGGCAAGCATGTGCCCTTGTACACAGGATTGTTCCTCCCCTCCGGTGACTCTAACCTTCTGCCTCCCCCAGTGACTCTGACCTTAGGGTGCTTTTCTACCGCACCAACTACAGTACTTGTGGTACTTTTCCATTGACTTCTGGTCGAGATCCAGTACCAAAAGTGCCAAACCAGCTGTGGTACTTTGGTACTTCGGTACTTTGGGGTGGGACTTGAAACACTTTTTTGTTGATTGGCTATGCAAATGCTTACCTCTGAAACACAATACAAACGCCACCTTGAAAATTCAAGAAAACAATGATGAATGAAGTTTAAAAAAAAATAAATTTTAATTAAAAAAAACTGTTTGTACAGAACTGAAAGTAAGAAAAAGCCTGATCTTAATCTTACTAGTGATGTAAGAATTGCGTGTGCATAACATGCGTTGTTGGTATTAATATTGTCCAGCCCTATAATACACTACAGCCATTTTGTACAAAGTACCCCACCTCCCGTTGTGACATCATTCCATGCCAGTGCCAGTTCTTACGCCAGTGGAAAACCAATATCTTGAAGTATCGTACTTCTGGTACTTTCTCAAAGTACCAAACGTATAGTACCTGTTGCTTTGGAAAAGCATCCTTTGTGACTCTGACTTCAGTGACTCTCCTGGCTGACTCTGTCCCCGGTGACGGTTCTGACCTTGGAAACTCTTCTGGCCTGCAGGTGGACTCTCAGCTTGCCTGCATGATGAGTGAGAACAGCGTGGACTACATCACCCGCTTCAACGACTTGGCGCAGGAGCTGTCCCTTCCCCCCCATAGTCATGGCAGCACAGGCTAAGGGGGGGGCCCAAATGAGGTCTGGATTGATGTATGGAGATCAGTTTTTTTTTTTTCTTCTTTTAACTACAAAGCAGCTCTATGGAGACGAATGTGCAATAGAAGGTGACGAGGACATCGGCGCGGTTGGTATCTGGGACAGCCCCACAGCATCCCCCATGCCACTCTGTGTGGGATATGGCGCCCCCCAAAAGCTCTGCCGTTCCTCGCTGCGGCTTCCCTAATATTAAACACTTCGGCAAAATTTATACGCTAGAACTGAACGTTGTTTACAAAATGTGGCTTTTACGCAAAAGCCCCCCCCCCCCTCCCCTTTCATTCTCAGTACCTCTATTTGCATACAACCTTTTATTCCACTGGGCAGGTGTCTGAGTAGGACGCCAGGCTTATGTGACAGTTTTATGAGATTTTAATTTTTAAATGTTTTTTTCCTCCTCCACTGTCGTCCAGTGAGATTAGTGTAAAATTGGTGCAGTCACCTGTACTGGTGCCCTGAGATTCCCAGGTATGTACAGTGCAAGCAGCTGTGAAAGGATGTAAACTTCTCTCACTTGTGGTGTAAGTTCAAATAGGAAAAACTGACATGAGATTTTGAGAAAGATTGAGATATTTACTTCTATGCTAGGACACTTTCTGTAGATTTCAGGGTTTTTTGTTTTTCTTAATTTCTTTTATGGGTTTTCACTTCCTGTGCAAAGCTGAGCCGGATCCCCAGATTCTTTCCAAGTTAACTTATGCACTGTTCTGAGGGATTTATGACCTATGTCAGTTCACGAGGGGAGGTGGCTAATGGGGATAGCTCTGACAACTGTTAGTGTTAACTTATTGACGCAAATAAGCATGACCACCAAAATCTGGGGGCTCACCTAAGACTATTGGCTGTTGGAGTCAGTCGAGTAAAATCATAGGCTTGAGACGAACCGCAGTAAGGACACAATTCTTCCATTTATGAAGTAAAGGTCCGTTTTTTATAGCAGGGCGCTGGCTGCTATCAAGCTGTTGGATGTCCTCTGTCAGTCCAGCAGTCTGAAGGTGGTGTGGAAGCTGGCCTGAGGCCAGTGAAATTCTGGCTGCTTTTTTATTTTATTTTTTTACGCCTTTGTGTGTAGTCTTTTAGAGTTGACGGCACTAACGCGAAAGCATTGGCCATGTTTTAGACTCTGATGCGTTTTGTAACTTGTAAATAGTTTTGTCCTTGTGGATAGATGCATTAAAAATATATATATAAATAAAATATATATATATATATATGATCTGCCTCTTAAAAAAATTTGTGGAAATTTGAATAAGCCATATAAGAAGATATTACAGCTGGTGTGAATTTAAATTGTAATTGTAAGCTCTTCTGTTTTTTTTTTTTTTCTTTTTTATATTTAATAAGAGGTTTTTCATCGTTTGGACTGTGAGATATCCCTGAGATGATAAAGGGGGGGAGATGATGATGATGATGATGATGATGATGATGATGCGACGTGCTGCGTGGGCCTCTCATACTGGCTTTATGTCCTGGTTTGCTCTGTTTGTCACACACGAACCAGCTTGACGTGGAGTATCTCTGACCGGTAGAATTTTATCTTGGTGCTGTGTTTTTTCTTTTGCTCTTTCTGACTCACCCCACCCACCAACCACCAGCATACTGACTCAGACCGACTGTGGGACTAACATACATAAGATGATGCGTGTCCGGTGTCCCGATGCCCTCGTTCAGAAATCGCAGGATTGGTTCTATCTGTTTTCTGGCAGGGAAATGGCCCCTCCTCGCGCAGGTCGACTAGAAAATCCACATAAGAAGACAAAGATGGTATTTCCAGCCTAATGTTTTAGTTCTGGTTATTCTAAGCTAATACTCTTCAATCTGTCTATTATGAAGTACATTTTATAGAGAGCATTCAATACGGAATATTAAAACAGGCCACAATGATTCATAGTGTGAACTTTTTTAGCGAAATATGAAATGTATTAAACTGAGCTTTTCTTGACTGTATATTTGTGAGAATATTCATTAGTAAGGTTGATATGACATCCTATTTCCATCATGAGTGGACATGAAAAAAAAATCCAGAAGTGTTGTGTTTGTGTAGGGAAATGACGCTCGCTTTAATCCTCCACGGTTTTGCCATGCAACAGTGCGTGTGATGCTGCAGGGCGTTGAGAACTGCTCAGCAAATTCAACCAATTTTAACAACTTAGGAACCAAGTGTAAATTGAGAATTTGAGCCTTTGGTGATAGCCCATGTATATATTTACATGTAGACAAACTTGCATGTTCTATAGGTTTTCAATTGCATCGAATATGACGCTTTCAACCACAGATGTCATTAAGATGGGAATTTAACTACTGTGCTATTTGATTATTAGTGTGTTCCCCAGGATAACTACATGCTGGCTTTACTTTCTAGTGTAACCCCGCCCCCCCATTTCAGTATGAGGCTCACATGTAGGCAAGAACATGGATTATGTTTGAGTACAAGGTGTTTGTATTGGCATAACAATTCCAAATCTGACCTTACCTTTTGTAACATATTGTAAATTATTTGGACTATTTATTGTTAACAATTGAACAAAAAATGTTTTGGTTATTTAATATTCAGGCTGAACTGTTAAAGCTGCAGTTTTAAGAGTTGCAAGTTTGTAAAAGGTGTTTTTACTCTTGTGGTTATAAATACAGTTTAAAAAAAATTCTGGTCTGTCATTGTGAAGTATGTTTCTGGTCCACTTCTATCCTTGCCATGAGTTGCTCACTTATTTTACGCAGATATTTTCCTGAAGATATTCTTGGTATGTGAATACCTGCAGTAAGATGGCTTTTACACATTGTGCGATTGTTTCCTCTCTGAGATCTAGAACCCTGCTTCTGGTGCCCATTGGTGACTGATCAGTGCTGGGTATAACGGGAAAGAAGCAAAAAAAAAAACGGATTTTCTGGGCCCTTTCAGACAGATGGTCAACAGGATACTTTGCCCTTAATTGGTTGATCAGCAGCTGATGGTTTAACGCAATTGCAGGTTTTTCTGACAGATGGCAGGTAGGGTTTGTAATGCTGCCATTTGAAGATATCGCTGAATCTACACACCAATCCTTAGAAACTTAAAATGTAAATATATTTCCTTGCAATTGATTTTGTATCAACACACATCATAATGTGACAGTGTAGCTCCTGCGTTACATTAGTTTCATCCAATGAATTTTAATTGTGTATAAGGGAAATCCGTTCAATGTAGAAATAGATCGTACTGTGGCATCACAAAAACATAAACCTTGTTCAGTGCTGGGTTATTACGGTTTCCGATATATTACAACTGTGAAATGTCCCATGTGATATTTCATAGAAACTAACAGTATTGGCGTTATATTGAAATTAATAGCTTCAAATGTATGTTCGGTCAATTTCATATACAAGTTCTTCATAATTAAAGTCTGAAATATAAACATGAGACCAGTGATGCATGTGATTTAAATTTAATTTTCCGTGTCACAAGAGCGTGTCTGTATTGTCCATATATTACGGTAGCTCCCATCGCAGACCTCTGATTGGTGACCCCGACACGACCAGCGATACACTTCCGGTTTCTCTTCGGCATGATGTTAAGGTCCCCCAGGTAAGGGCTGGATGCATAGACGTTCTGTTGCGTTTATGCGCTAGAGGAAACTGCCTGTTTAATAGTAGATAGATTCATGTTATGTCCTGTAAGGATAGTATTAAATAGACTAGCTACATTAGTTTCTAACGACCTAAAATCGCTGCTTTTTGAGTTGATGATAGGCGAACTCTGAGTCATTTTGATTCATTCGTTCAGTTCATGCCAAAGCTTTATTATGTGCACTAACTAGCTTCGGATTTAGTTGCATTGGCTAAATTGCATTTGATTTCGTATTAATATGCCGTTTTTTAGCCACACACACGCTGCACTTTTTAACCAAGAGCCATTTTTAAACTGGCAATTCTGCAGTTAAATGGAAATTCCTGCTGAAACAAATAGACCGTACTAAGTGGTCTGTATCACACTCTAGTATGTCTAGTAAAACTGAACTGGTACCCAGTGTGGTATAGGTATGCATGTGAGAGCTGCTGATCCCTATGCGGAAGGCCGGGGGTATTTTCACAGTCGAGGTCTCTTAGGGAAGGCCGTAAATTGGGATGCATCGTGTATTTTATGTTTGTTTATTTATATCATGAATTATTACTAGTGATTAATGAGGCTTCATTCAACGTTTCTCACAAACCTTGCTACATGCTTAATGTAAATCTATTGTTTTCTCGGTGACATGCGCCCCTTGGTGTTGAGGGATTGAAGAGAAGCTCCCACCTTGTAACACACAGTATTTACTCTCTATACCAGGAGTTATCAACCTTTTTGAAACTGAGAGCTACTTCACGGGTACTGAGCCGTACGAAGGGCTACCAGTTTGAAACGCCCTCCTAAACTCTTCATACAGCCAATCTTGCAAATTTCATATTTAAGTAGTTAAAAAATGATTTTATTTTCAAAGTGACAAAAATCATGCACCTATTTTATTTACCGTGAATGACTGACAATTTCGCATCAAATTTGACACAAATCCAGTCTGTCCACATGGTATGACAATAATGGCATTGATTCAAACGCGTATTGTTTGTTTGTCCAAGTTTAGCACTTGGTCACCCAGGCTTTCTAAATATCCCTGTAGGTTTAAATGTCGTATACTTTATAAGCATTTTAGCCTTTCCTGATCTGTGTTTCTTCCGCATGCGTTCCAAAAATATTGTACGCCCTGATGTGCTGCAACCTGGCTATATTGAGTGTGGTGCACAACTCAGCTGAACACAGCCAGCAGTTATACAGTTACATAGGTATTGCACTTAATTTTTGTATGAAAAAGGAAGCGATGACGTTTCAACCATGCCATCAAGATGTTTTTTTAAACTACATTTAAGTTCCTTGTTATAGGCTAATCTGCAATTTTACAAATTTCCGTTTAATCCTCATATATTTCAGTTAATTGCCATGGAAAGTTTCCCAGAATTTTGCAAACCTAAGGTATAAACTTAATTATGGAAATGAACACCTTCAGTGTTCGTATGTGCTGACTCATGCACACCGCAGTGTTTCCTGAGGGTCGAGAGGTTTTTGGGGGGGGGGGCAATGTTACGAGGGTGCGGGGTGGCATTACTGAGAAAAAAAACGCATACACCAGGCCATTGTTGTACGTTTCTTTTTTATTGGTTAGTGATGGCATGTTCCTATTCTATCTACAGAGGTAAACAAACATTTAATAATTACATGAATTCATATAGGATAGTTATTTTGCAGTGACAGTTATAACTACATTTTTTTTAGCAGTTACTGCAACAGTTTGCCCGTTGCTGTCAGCCTATAGCTGCACTGCGCCCAGCCTAACTGAAATATTCTGCGGGTTTTCTGTGGGAAGTACGTCATGTGTGCGACCCCTTCTCACATCCGAATCCCGTTAATGTATCAGGTAAAAACCCGGGATAGATGAATTTTAATCCCACTAGTCTTCCGTGACGGTAAAGTAACGGGCGTCGTTTACTTCCAGCTGATATCAACGTAGCGAGTAAAAGGGGAAGAATCCCCTCGCGCCATTTTCGAACGCAGCACTGTTACAGTTTCACATTCTTATGGGGCGGCGTCAGAAAGTTACCGCCAAAGTTACTGCGCTGCAGGGGATGGATTAACGGGGAGAGCAATTCCCACAGGACACCATAAGGGTAGAACAGCGATAAATAAGTGGGTTTCAGTGTGTGTGTCGCCTCCCACCTAACTAAATGCCTGCTCTGTTTACCTACCTCATCTGTTTTTCTTTTCCTTGGAGAATACTTAAGTAAGCCCATTTTATTTAGAACTTTATAAAAGAATAGCAGCAGAGATTATGGCATAGTGGTCAGCTACAGAGAAATGTTACCAGCAGAAAAACTACACCGACTTTACTCAGTTTAATTTAACATTACGAAAAAGAAGTAGAACTTCAGTCAAAACTACTTCAGCCAGCTACAAAATGGCACCACGCCAAAAGAACTACTGCAGCTACTTTTGGACAATAAATAAATCCTCTTTGAAGTAATGCTTTTATCTATGCAATGAAGTTTCATAAATATGAATTGTCTCGGCATCTTTGACTCTCCAGGAGGAGTGTATCTAAATACTGGGGGATGGATAAGATGTTCGAAAGCATGGCCTCCGTGCTACTGGTTGGCCTAGGAGGGCTGGTGCTGTACCGACTACTGCAGAGGCTCCGGCAGAAGGCCTGCATGCAGGACGCGGTGGTGGCCATCACTGGTGCTAGCTCTGGCTTGGGCAAAGGTGCCTACTCTCACCGTACTTAGCCCGAATGTTTCCCGAATTGGGTCGCCGTGTGTGTAAACCTGTTCGGTGCTCCCTCTGGACCAGAGTGTGCCCGGGTCTTCCACGCCGCCGGGGCCAAGCTGATCCTCTGCGGTCGGAATCGGAATCTTCTGCAGGAGCTCGTCGAGGAGCTGGGCGCCGTGGAGGACAGCAAGAATAAGGTGAAGTTAGACTCCTGCATTAACAAGTAACTGCACTAACTAGTGTTTTTATGTCTCCCTGTAGTTTTGTCGTCTTTGCTTGGACCATTGTTTTCCTTTGGATGTGGTGGTAATAGATCACTTTTGGGGTTTATGGCTCTGTGGGTTAAATCCCATGGTCAGTAGAGTAATTTCACCATTTGGCTTTAGAGCATGTTCCTTAACTCTACTTTTCTCCAGGGATGCAGGCTGACCCTGCCTTGTCCTCTTCACTGCTACATAAATAAATGTATTGTACATATTCTCTGTCTTCAATCTGACACTCCACAGACCTACACAGCCAGCATCGTGACCTTTGACCTGTCAAAAGTCGAGGAGGTTGCCCAGGCAGCAGAGGAAATCCTGAAGTGTCACGGTTATGTGGACGTCCTCATCAACAATGCTGGCATCAGTTTCCGTGGGAACATCCTAAACACGCACATCGATGTCCATAAGGAGGTCATGGAAATCAACTACTTTGGTCCTATAGCTCTGACCCAAGGTTTGCAAGAATTTTATATCTACAGAAGATTCACATGAACTTGCAACATGTGAGAAGCTGTGAAATATCTCTGTAAAAAGATCTGTCATAAAAAGCTTCAGTCTGAAGCTTGTTTATACAGTAGTAAAAAACTGAGCAGGTGCCTCAATTTTTTTGTAATAATGGGCAGAAGTATTGAATTTCCAGTAAAATTAAATTATCATTTGTAATATAGGCAATACACATTTTTCCTCCCAATATTTTTATTGCAAACGCCTAGGTTACAGTAAATTTTCAAAGTCAAAATTCGTTTGTCAGAAAATCTTCAAAAATCAAAAACTAAAAAAAAAAAGATTCCTGCATAAGTATTCGACCCCTTTGCTTTGGAAGCTGCAGATGAAAGAGGAAAAAGACGCAGATAGAAAGATTTCCCTAACCGAAGACTCAATTGTCTTGTATGTTGGCCGTCACCTGTAGTATCTCCCAGTTTGGACAGACTGTCAGTCTGACAAATAATTGATTTTAAATTTGAAAATTCACTGTTAGAGAGTTTGAAAAAAAAAAAATACTGACAAGAAGAATATGTGTATACCATTTGTAATTATGGCAGATAAGATTATTTTATGGAGGATTCAGTAGTTTTGCAAGGCACTGCATTTGGGCGATTGTTTAATGAGAGGTCAGCTCTGCTGTACATCTCCGCTGAAAAGCACTATAATAACGGTTGAGAGCTCTGTCCTGTTCCCCTGACTGTCTCGCTGCAGCCATTCTGCCCTCTATGGTTCAGAGACAGAGGGGTCAGATCGTGGTCATCAGCAGCGTCCAGGGCAAGATCTCCATCCCCTTCAGATCAGCGTGTGAGTGTTTCCTCCGTCACACACACCGCCGGCATCTGCTGTACGGCACAAGAACAGACAACTCTCCCAGAAAGCCACACTTTCCATAAAACAGTTGCCACTACCACAAAAATGTGGGAGTGAAGCTTTTAGACCGTTAAAGTGAAACTCGCAAAACTGGTCTTTTTTGAAGCTGTTTGTGATGCTCTGGTGGACGGTTTGTCAGCTTGCCTTGGGTGCATTCCCTCTGGCGGACACCAGTCAGAGAAAACGACTCGGTGCGGAGTCCCAGCATTAACAGCTACTGACTCCCAGCCTAGACTGGATCCGTAGGCCCTTCAAATCTCGGCTTAACATCTCTGCGTGTCACATTCTCGCAGTGATTCATGAGAAAATGGACGCCTCCCAGAGGATTCATTTAGCTTAAACATCACTTGTGTCATTTCCCCCCAAACCCTCCCAGATGCAGCCTCCAAGCACGCGACACAGGCCTACTTTGACTGCCTGCGAGCAGAAGTGGAGCAGTATGGCATCAAGGTCTCTGTGCTGAGCCCGGGGTACATCAGAACCAGCCTCTCTCTGAACGCTGTCACGGGGAACGGCTCCAAGTATGGAGGTGAGGACCCGACACGTGGGATCAGCTGCCTGATGTGGTACAAAGAACCTGATCTGAGACACTTTTATTCTGTAATAATGGGAAAAGCTGTCCCTTCAGTGGTCAAGAACAATCAGCTGTTCAAGGATCCCGAATAATGTAGATTTCACTTGCCTTGAAGGGCACACAAGCACTTATGTTGTAGACATATTCATGAAATCTGTGTGCATTGACTGCGCACACACACACATTACAGGGTAAGCTTTCATATCAGGGTTCGAAATAGCCGGTATTGCATCGCAGTTTGCGATGTAAAAACAGCCACCTGCAAAACAATTGCCTAATTCCCATTAAAATGATTCGCAGCCATTGCTAATCAATATCCAGTTTTAAATTTTATTAGAATT
>JAODLC010000100.1:20199354-20229705 GCA_026781145.1 Hippopotamyrus pictus | reverse complement strand
GGACTTTTGCTTGAGCGTCGACTTGTGCACATTGACGAGTTACAAGCCGGCGACTTAGACCAGTTTTACTGTATATCCATAGTGCCCGCGATTACATCGCCCGTTCTTTTCAGTCCGCTTTCTTTTGGATACAGGATGTTTAGGGTCATATGTATATACCAACCTGTTCAGGTAAACACAGCTAGTGCACCGTGAAAGGCATGTACGATATTGTTCATTGAATTAACGACTACGCAACACACGCAATAAGTAAATCAGGAAAAGCACCACTGAACACTATTAACGCCGGAGCTCGTGTTTAATGGAGCTTTAAAATAAGTTGCACAATATTGTAGTAGCACCGATTCCATTAATTTGAATATCACCAAAGCGCCTTTATTTGAAGACCATTGGTATTCAAGAGCAGTATTATACAAACTCTGCGATTGTTCTTTTAGGTCTACCTAGAATGTAAATTGCAAAATGCAATGCTCTTATCCCCCACCACTCCAACCGTGTAAGCAGCAAGCAATCTCATTGAGCTACATGTTACATTCCCTAACGGTGGTCTGGCCAACATATTTACCCCACAATAATATAATATTATATTACAACAATATATATATATATTAGTGCTGTCAAACGATTACAATTTTTAATCAGATTAATCGCAGGGTTGCTGTGGATTAATTTAGATTAATCACGATTAAATATCTTTCATTTTGCATGAGCAAACAGACTCAAGAAAAAAGGGAATATATATATGCACTTAACATGTTTATTGAACATCTTGAACACGAGTCGGATGCATTCCATTTGCCACAGAAGTGCAATACCATGGACCCATATCAATTAAAAGCAAGATTTTTTGTAGTCAAAAATTTTAATCAGATTAATCATGATGATGGATTAATCCGCGTTAACCTGTTAATTTTGACAGCCTTAATATATACATAGCCCCTGAGGCTCATGGGAGCTCAAACATGAACCAGTCCTTACCCAATCATTCCAGAGCAGGAAGTATTGCCCATGCATGCTAGCCTGTATTGACCACTACCATATTAAATGGTGAACGGGACAGTGCATCTACACTCATTGGCCACTTTATTAGGGTACACCTTGCTAGAACTGGGTTGGAACCCCCCCCCCACCACCACTATTGCCTTAGTTTCCTGTTCTTACCTAACAGTAGTCAAACCCAGTGTGGTCTTCTGCTGCTGTAGCCCATCTGCTTCCAAGTTTGACATGTGCATTCACAGATGTTCTTCTGCATACCATGATTGAGATTATTTGAGTTACCGTCGCCTTTCTATCTAGCTTGAACCAGCCTGGCCGTTCTTCTCTGAACTCTGCCATCAACAAGGCATTTTCGCCCAGAGAATCACTGCTCACTCAATGAATTTTATTTTTCAGCCCATTCTCTGTAAACCCTTGAGATGGTTGCGCGTGAAAATCCCAGTAGATCAGTTGCTTCTGAAATACTCAAACCAAGTCACTTAAATCACATTTCTTCCCCATTTTTAACATTAACAGAAGCTGCTGACCTGTATGTGCACGATTTTCTGCGTTGTGCTGCTGATATACAATCGACTGATTAGATATTGATCAGGTGTCCCTGATAAGTGGCCAGTGAATGTAACTGGCACATATAATGATCTTTTCAAATATCTGCAATAAAACAAAATAATCCATATTTGAATGAAGAATGCAATGTGAGTTTTTTTTTTTTTTTTTTTTTTTTTAATAAACTTTATTTAATTATTATTATTTGACAAACAGTGTTGATCTATGTAGGTTACACAAAGCTCAAGTCACACAAAAGCGCACAGATTTCCCCAGACATTTGATGATTGGTAAAAGATCAATTGTATATGTATTACAAAATAAAATAGTTGTGATGTTAATATCCGAGTCAGGGCTGGACTATTCCACTGGTATACTGGGCATTTTCTTAGTCGGTCAATGGATTTGTGGATTGCCATAATTCGTGCCCTCTCCCCATCCAAAATATGTAGTATGTTAGTAAATAATAATTATGAATGTGTGATGGGCTCGTATGACCAAAAGTCCAGGGGTGATTTTTAATCCCAGTCCAGCCCTGATCACAATATGCTCATTGGTCATTCTGTGCAACCAAGTGGTGATCGATATAAGGGTACATCTTGCCAATGGGGCTGTGGGCTAGGGAGGAAGGAAATGGTCCATACCAGGAAAACATATTGTCATTATGTAACTGGCATAGTACTGTTTTATTGTTGTAACCCAGAACCTAAGGTTATTGGAACTTCAGGAGCTCTTGTCTGTTTTCCCAAGGACATCTGCATCAAAACTATTAACTGCAGAAATGTTAATTCTGAACTAGACCTACAAACAGGTAGTGCCAGTCAGTTTATTTATAGACAACTCGGGAATGATTTTCTACTTAATGTTTACATTGACACACTAAGATAACCTATGCTGAAATTTGCATTGCACCTGTATGTCACATTTCCATACAGGTTGCCTTCCAGGTATATGGTTTAGAGTAAGCTTTTCTGCCTAATATTGCTTTGATTAGGCAATCTTTCATGGCTTGTATAACCTTCAAACAAGAGGCTGTTTGTTATGTTGCAGCAGATTCCACTGCGACTGACACTGAAGAGCCTGACAAAAATGCGAAAAATATTTTATTCTTGCAATCATACTGGACTCAGGATATACATGTAGCAGTATGTCAACAAGTTGTATAATTTAAAATGTTGGGTAAAACCGGCATGTTATAAAGGATTGCTTTAAAACTATATGCTAATAATAAGTTATTGGAAATATTTCAATGATTTGTTTCATGTGCATGATAAATTAGGAGAAAAAAACGTATTTGTGATAACTGTTCATTCTCTATAAATTATGATCCTGCCTCCTATTGGTCAATAATGATAAGGTATGGGTTGGAAATAATCATATGGAATATTTACTTGTGTAACATTCCTAAGTAAGTATGAAGTAAATTTGTTAAGGCAATTCTTTTTTTTCCTTTCTTTTAAACTGTTAGTGTGTGTGTTAAATTCACAAACCATGGTATCACTTTGAATCCTGTGCTTAAAATGTCAAGGGAAGCTGTCTTGGAGAAAGAAGTAAGTAAGACATTAGGACACCTTACTGAGTACAACAAAAAAGGCAGTAAAGCCAATGTGACCTTGTATGAGTCCTCGTAAGAACGGCCACACTTCATCCTGGACAGTTAACAGCAAAATTATTAACCTTAAAAATGGCAGTGATAATAATACCTTTAATAGGTAATGATTGTAGTTAAGTTTAAACACTGCGCACAAAGTGCAAAGCCTGGAGTCAACCTGGACTCACACCAAAAATGCGACCAAAGGCAAAACATCACTGGCTGTTCTAATATATAGCCACAGTGAAACAGCCCTGCTTTCCTTATTTCAAACAACATACATATCTGCTCATTCACATTCTGATTTTCCCTGGGTCACAATGGAGGGGCTTGCCTTACACTTCTTCAAGAAATCACGGTTTTCATTATATGACATCACCATATTAATAAAATCAGTGTTTTCCGTTAAGTGGCAAGATGTACAGCTTTGTAAAGTATCGGTTTTATTTTGTAAGCCTTTTGTTAAGGAACATGTCATAGATGCAAGACATAGGAACGTGCTTATCTGCAGCGATGTAGGGGTGTGTCTATTTCATGATGACAATAAAATAATAATAATAATAATAATAATAATAATAATAATAATAATGACAAAGCTTGAACTCTGATCTCAGGCACAAAGACTTAGCTTGGTGAGACACACAGTGCCCCTGACTTGATAGTTGGATGTCTTGAGGTTGAAAATGAGAAAAAAAATGGACCAATGTGAGAATGGCATGAATGAAGACTGTGATTGGTTAAAGAAGTGAAACACAAGACCTTTCCTTGTTGACACAGAGACATATTGAGCTTGGCAAAACCAGGAAGCCCATCTATTTATGACCTGTACACTTTCTAGCAGACTAGAAGCATTTGGCTTGAACTTACTGAGGTTTATTTTATCTTACACCTCAAATCAACTTGAAATGTAGCTGCTGAACACTGAGTTGTTATAGATTAGTTAAATAAGATAGATATATAGGATACGGATTTCCAAATATCAGCTTCCGGCTCAGCTGGTCGTTTGTTGAAATGATTCACGTTTCTTACAGATTTAACTGAGACAGAGTAAAATGGCATATTCACTTTCCTTTTGCTGCTCTGTACTTTCCCAAGAAGGAATGAAGCCCAAGCCTGTGTGCCCTCCAGGCAGGACAGGTTGCTCCCCCAGCACCGATGGAAAACTTGAGCTCATCAAAACAATGTCGTCAGTCTGCCTAGTTATTTAAAGATGCGTACGGACAGTTCTGTTCAGCGAAAGCATGTGCTTTTATTATGCTCTCCAGCCTGCCAGCGGGGAAACGCTCTCTGTGATGACTGTACTTCATGTCAAAGGTCAGCTGCTGAATGGGCATCGCATTAGAACGACATTCACACGACCAAGGGGCGGGGACTACATGTCCAGGATTAACAGCTGTACCATCCACGTGCAGTTTGCTTGTCAATTTTTCTTATTTAATAAAGTTCACCTTTCATCTTTTAAGCTTCCTATGCATATAAAAAATTTGATTTGACAATATAACTGCCAAAACAAGCAATCCATTTTTATACAAAAAACACAAAATGAAAACAAAGACAAATCGAGCTTTTAAAAAGTATTTATTAGTACTGAAATTAAAAAAAAGACTTGACACAAAGAATTAAAGGTTTTTTTTCCCCATTGATGTTTCAGTGCAAATGTCCTCCTCTTTCCTGAGTAAGGTTAACCAGGTGCCAAAGGTCCTGTGTGACCGGGGGGGGGGGCAGGGGGGGGACAGCGTGTCTGTGGTTTCACTGCGTTGTGAGCTTTTCCAGCCATGAAAATAAAGAGTGTTCATAACCATCTGTCAGCATGCAGGCCTCGCCACATGTAAAGCCTACCGCTCGAAAAACGAACTGGTGAAAGCAGCTTGCTCGCGCTTCTGTGGCCAAGCTGACATTAGTGAAATCCGATTTCCATACTCAAGCCAACTTCCCTCACGTTACTGTATTGGGTACGAGTGTCTTACGTCAGTCACTGCCTCGTCTCTCAGACGCCTGTGCCTTTGCTCAGCAGCACCTTGCCCCTTAAAGGCATCCTGAGCTGACCTTCTCAAAACCAGCGATGCACATCTGCGGCTGTAACAGCACCTAGCTCTAAACGTTAGAACCTTGGCGAGCGTGACAGCAGACTCGATCGTCCATCTTGTATTGCTAGCAGGAAAAATTAGCCCACGGCAGGTGGAATAAATGTTCACTTCGCTTTCTGGAACGTGTACATTGTACTCAAGGCTTTCACTTCGGTCTCCATCGGATGAAAGTTCTCATAAAAAAAAATAAAAATGAAGAGTGCATTCGGCTGGTGTGAGCAATCTCTGGATCGTGAAGTGTGCGACGTGCTAATGAAGGACCCTGTGGAAACACAGGTTAATGGCAGGAAAATAAAACAGAAAACTGTATTTAGTCATTTAGCCCTTTAGAATAACATCTCCTTAGCTTTCTGGAAGCCTGAACGGGAATCTCATGGATATGTAAACTTTGTCCCATCTCAGCGTGCCCTCATACTTTGTGACGTAGGCAGACATGAAAACCAACATAATAAAGGCAGAAGAACGTCTCTATTCTTGGCTCTCTGTTCCGTTTGTGAGTCTCAGACTGGCAAATAAATACGGTGTGGGATCTCCGGTACGCGCGGTGTGGCGTTCTTGTTCATTATGTAAACTTGCCCATCCCACCCCATTCCAATGACCTTCCCTCCCAAGCCCACCCAGATTCCTACAACCAGCCCCTACCCCCAACCCTGGAAATGCTGATAGCTCCTCCTCTTCTCCTGGAGATCAGTGAAGGATGCACTCCAGATACTGAGGCTGAGGGTTTTCCTTCACGTACTTCTGGATGTACCAACATGTTAGGTGGGCCTTCAGTCCCTCTTCCACCACGAAATCCATGGCAGCCTAAACCCAGAAGAGATGTTTCAGCAGACGGTATTTGAATCCTCAAGCACAGGAACAGCCGCAGATCTTTCAATGCATTTTACAGCCCGACGGACTGGAACAGAAGAGTAAATAAATAACATAGGAGTTACCCAGGGCCCTTCAATGACAGCAACAAACACCAATTCTTAATCCCACACCTAAATGTAACAATTGTAGAACACACCACACACAGTCACATTAATTCAATGAAAATTACCTGAAATCATTAAAAACTTGTTCATGTGACATGCAACTTTACACATATGCAGACCGAGATGTACTTCAGTATTTAATTCAGTTATATTACAATCTGTTGATATTCCTACTGGTCAGATAAAGGGGCTAACGTGAATTTGAAGCTAGGGGAGCCGGCTCTGCTTAGCATTCAGCCGTCAGGGGACAGGAGCTCTGCTCCTGCTTCAAATTACAGAGATAAAGCCACGAAGAGCAGGAACCAGCAATACAGCAAGCCTTCTGTATCCACTAAAACAGGCGTAGCCAATCTTATCCACAAAGGGCCAGTGTGTATGCAGGTTTTTGGGATAACCTGTAGGTCAGCTGTTCAAACCCAGGTGTAAGGACTCTTCAGCCAATCACTCCTCTAATTAGTAATCTAATTAAGGAGTTGCAGTGAAAACCCACGTACACACCGGCCCTTTGTGGATAAGACTGGCCACCCCTGTGTTAAAATGTGTAACAGCATGTTTTTTTATTATCCTTTCGCCTTTTGAAGGGTATAAGAAGCCTGATTGTCATTGCTCTGTCATCCCTTGATACATATTTTTTCATTGCTAATATCATCTCTTGAAAATTAGGACATTGGACATTAAGACATTGGAATCAATTTTATTCAAGTGTACAGTATTGTACAGAACTATATAATGTCCAATGTACTTTATTATTGTTGCATTTAATGTAGGTTATTCTTACTGTGCCTAATTTATGAATTACCATATGTATGTACACAAAAATCACGTTGTTTATGGGGTCCATGGATGGTTCGTTATCTGCAGTAGGTCTTGGAACATACCACCCGCAGATATGGGGGGGTTGGATTTCTATATCCATCCAGTAGCCTGTGCGAAGCGGCTAGACAGCACGGCCACATGGGTAATAGTGACCATCCCAGAAACACACACGCTGCACAACAGACTGCTGTAAAAAGACCTTAAAATGGCCACACTAGTTTGTTTATCCTGCCTACCGCCCCCACCAAGGCAAAATATACTCCGGAATACATTACTATAAATTACACAGTGAAACCATGATTGGAACAGAGAGGTTTACACATTTAGAGCTCCAACCTATGATGTACAATCATAGCAGAATTGGTACACTAACTGTTATTAGTAACTGAAAAGCCACAAATCCACTTGACAAGGTAAATATTACTGCATATATCCATGGGATGGAAATCTAGAAGTCTACTGGGGATTTTCACAAAGATGTCATAAAACGGATGCAAACAGGAGCCTCGGTCTGGACAGAGCCATTCACTGGTGTGTTAAGAAGCTCTCGCTGTCAGGCGCTGGCCCTAACGATGCCCCATAAGTAAAAAGCCATTACATGCATTAGTATTTCTAACATGATGAATTCTTATGATTTTAATCTATGCCAAAATGTAGAGGTATTCAAATAAAACAATTATACGTTTATATATTCGGCCTTTTAAAAGAGCATTTAACTTTTTGTTTGAAAAACAATATTTGTGTGATTCATCACACCAATTAAAAAAAAAAAAATACTGGTAAAAAATACTGACTCAACAACTCAAACCACCTTGTTCTCCACTGTCTTGGGTATCTATTATAACCTTCTTACCACTGTTATTTTATTAGTTTATCTAATTTAGTAGCTTACTATACTTTATTTCAGGACATAAAACTAAACCAATATTGTTTTTTATGAAACTGCCAGAGAAAACCAGCAGCAAAAATCTCCTGAGGACAGAAAAAGGGTTTTACCAGGGTTTTAGCTGTACAGTCTGTGTTTAGACTGACCCAAGCACACGACCAAACCTGATTTTTATTTTTCAAGTGTTGTCTTGCTAACTGTGCCAAAACCACGTCCGAGCCAGTGCCAACACGTTTAGCGCGGTGATGCACTGTAAATAATACTTACTGAGGCTTTTCCAGAACATGCTGGAGTCCTGTAAACCTGTGGCCAGTTTCTTTACAAGGTGAATTATACAGGGGAGGCCTGGACTAGATGAGAGAAGTTACTTCAAATATTATCATTCATTAATGAAGTATTTACTGTCCCTTTTATTTTTTATTATGTGTGGTTCATTTTAGTTTAAAATCACACGGGGAGACCCATTCTACGGCGTTCTATTACCAAATAAAACTTAAGACTTGAGAATGTAAACATTGTATGAAAGACATAAATGCAAAAGTTTACATTCTAAAACTAAAATACATTTTCTATTCCAGATGTCAAACATATAATAATCTTTGTACAACTGGATACAAAAAACACACACAAAAGAATGCCAAACAATCTTTTGTTTTTCCCCCCCAAACCCTTGGGATTTCTCACTGGCCACAACAGTATGTTATAATATATAGCTAATTGGGTAGAATTGCATAGACTCTGTTGTGTCATGCTATAAACATCCATGTGTGGCTGTTTGGTCACCTCTGATCACCCATCTGAACATTAGTTTGGTATGAGGTCTGTCTGTCATCAAGGGAAACATAATAGGACAAAACTTATTAAATGTATAATATACATTATATACATCCATCAGTAACTAGACTGGTTGTAACGCTCTTACCAGTTTACTGAATATCAGAGTATTGTACTAGTCTGTGCCTATCACTGTTAATCTAATAGAATATATATATGCGCACCTCTAAAATCGCCCGAGGCTCCCTATTCCTGAAAACATGCTTAATTGTGGTCACGGGTTTATGGAGAAGGCAGAGAAAAACAGGTCAGCTCCCACCTGCGTTCAGAGAGCTCTCAGTGGCATGTAGCAAGGGTGCAGAAGCCGCAACGGAGACCTAGCGGCCAGCTTTCACACATCTCTATCAGCACCATCTGGCAGCTTGAACAAAACAAATCGATCATGTATAGCTATACATAATCAATGTCCCGTAATACCTGTAAGAGTGGCCCTAACTGAAATGTTACACTTCGAAGGGCAGTATTTATAGTCTCCTATTACCTCGTACAGCTCTCTGTTTTCCTGTGTCCTGTGAGCATGTCACTGTCACCTGGAGTCAGCACAGCGCAACCTCACTTACGGCAGCAGCACAGGCGCATGCGGCCGCATGCTTGGCAGGGAGACCCAGCGCTTGACTGGGAGCCACATTCCAGTGGTTAAAGCCGAGGGAGCAGGGGGGGAGGGGTGGGGGGCTGGTGTGCATTCCCACTGCTGCTCTTTTCAGCTGGGAGATACTGGAGACAGCCAGTCCAGAGAAAGACGCTGCGCGCAGTAAGTGGAGGACAGGCATGCGACGCTGGCTGACGCGCATTAGCGCATACTCGCCCCACTCATATTAGGCTCCAATGCTCTCAGCACAGTTGCGATGCTGCAAGGAGGGGCGCGCAGACGGATGAGCAGCCGATCTCTATGCAAAGGGCGCTGGCAGCCTGCGGTCGCCTCGCCCATCCTTGGGAGGAGATTTCACGGGCGATCAGCACGGATAACCTGACCAGTTTAAGCGCTACCTTCCCTGCTGATCACGATCATCTTCTGAAGAGCTCAGGATCAGCTGGGACATGACAACTCGCACTCTCACCTATGCAGGAGCTCCGAGGAAAGAAACCGGAATTATCTTACTAAAAATAATCACGTGGTAGTTGAAATCTGTTAAAAGCTAGCATATGCAAAAGAATACACTGGGTAAAACCCTGTAAGCACAGTGCACAAAGTGAAGTCCGTTTTGGCAATTTTCTTGGAAATAATGCTTTTGTTTCCCCAGTGTCAAGAAAATCAGTGATGGAGTGACAAAAACATAAATCCATCCATTCAGCCTCCAACCACTTATTCTGAGCAAGATCATGGCGTGGGGTGGGGGTCTTGGGCACGAAGCTGGGGGACACCCTGTATGGGATGCCAATCCATTACAGGGCACGAGGCTGAGGGACACAATTAACCTGACAGCATGTCTTTGGATTGCAGGAGGAACCTGGAGTAACCAGAGGGCATTTATGCAACACAGGGAAACATAGGAGAGGTTTAGCTGGTTAGTCAATCTGACACATACCGGTGGCCATTTCTGCACATAATGTATTATGCAGGGGATATGACATACTTAATACCTTTAGAAACCAACCTGCAAATCCATTTAAGATGCAAGCAATTATGAGTAGTGTATGAATCATTCATATCACACTAAATGACACAAAAATATACAGACAAATTAAAAATTAAGGAAATTAAGGAGATTATCGAAACCAGGAGGAGGGAGAAATGCAAAACATTCCCATTTGTGAACCCATTAAGTAACCAACCAACCAAACTCATCTCAGTTAATGGCATACAGTGAGGATCACCAAAACCCTCATCTATAAAACACCACATTTTACTGACTGCAACCTAGACTTTTTGATGTTGTACAAGTGTGGCCAGTGAAAATGCATTGTTTTTTACATTAAGGAAATAAAAGACGCTAATTAAGATTAATATTCTTAATTTCTTTTCTCATCTTATTTTCACATATACATATGGTCGATGTGGTAAAAGTTGTTGACTGGGGGGGTG
Source organism: Hippopotamyrus pictus (assembly GCA_026781145.1). NCBI lineage: Eukaryota > Metazoa > Chordata > Actinopteri > Osteoglossiformes > Mormyridae > Hippopotamyrus > Hippopotamyrus pictus. Next base: position 20,218,949 of record JAODLC010000100.1, on the reverse strand, counting down.
GAATTAATTGTTCTTTTATGTCCACTCTTCTGTAATGCGCTGTGATGATGTGGCACTCATCGAGAGAAAGTCAAATGCATGTGTACATGTGACATACAAATAAATAACACAATCTCTTGTAATATGTGGGCTCATGGTCGATATGATGCCGACCACTGTGTCTGTTAATAGCATTACTAGATTACTTGTAATTGCTAAAAGTCTAAGTTTCAATTGGTGCAGCCTGCTTAAGCTTGTTTTTGTCTACAGGATGCATCTAGATTTCAGATGATAACACACATTGTGGTTGGCAGGAACTGGGATTCAGAAATAAAATACTGCAACTGCTTTGTCAAACTGAATCATCCTAATTTAATATTTTTATGTTTATTGCAGAAATAATATAAGAAAAACATACAATTTCAGGATGTAGTTTGGTGTGCGGATACATTAAAAATGAAAATTATTTTATGGAACTGTAGTAATTATGGTAGCTTTTGAAGGCTTTTGTTCTAGCCAGTCCCCGAAAGGTACAAATGAATCAGGTTCACATCATTAAGTTTCAGTGAAGGTGGTCCTTTAGCCATATTTAGGCAAATAAAATCCAATTGGTGTAATATCACAAACTACAGAGAAAATGGTGCATTATGTGTGCACATTTAAAAATTTAAAACATCTAAATCATGTTTAATCTATGACCCTTACATTTACACTATTGAAACTATTTTTCATTGAATATATAAACAAAATATTTCTGTCCTATTAGACCTTATATAACCAGTTCAGGAAACCAAGTAGTGCTCCTTTATTCATGTAATTGTGTTATCCATTTGATAGCCAGAATACCAGATTTACATTTCAATCCCAGGTTTCCTCGCCCAAAGTCTAACACTCCTATAGTGTTAAGAAGTATCATGTTATTTTTACTGCAGCATGTGAAACTATTCATGTGGCTACTAAACTCAAATAAGCAAGCCTTTGTGTTCGCCTGTTGCATAAAATCCTGTTTACACACCACAACGACTGGATACACACTCTGCATGTAAGAGTGCAGCAGAAAGACAACACCAAAGAGAGTAAAATGTGCTTTTTCCTTTCCTAGTGTTGGGCCTGGATATACATACATAAAGTGTTTTGGAAGTATGCTGTCCACACTGAATGGTTGTTTGACGGTACCTTTGCCAAGTGCTTAGCAATGCCTCTCCCTCTATAGGCATCTGGTACTTCTGTGTGCTGCAGGTCCACAGTCCTCTTCCCAACGTACTCATACAACAGTACAGCTCGATCGTGAGAGCCTGCGGGTGGGGAGGGAGAGGGTCCAATGCATTTAAAGTCTTCCTTACAAGAAACAACTGGGGGGTCACATACCCAAGTGTACATACATGTATAAACCAGCTCTGAAATTAACAGTGCAGCGCTGTGCACAGGAACACAAACACTTTTGTATTTTGTCTTTGACATTTGCAGCCAACATTTATGCACATACTTAAATTTCACTGTCTGGGATATTTTGTAGTGAATGCATTCATAAATTGCTTAAGAGTCAACAAGTCAACCTATTTGGCACCATTTTTCACAGAAGGGAGGATACTTTATCCCCCAGTGGGATTTAATAAGCTGTATAAAATAAAAGCTCACTCTGCTTCCAGCAATATGAACCCCAATGAAGCCTGTGAGCCCGCATGCACCCTTTGACCGTCGCTGGGGGGAGGGGGGTCACTGCCGCGGCCCCTCTCCAAGCTGGATACCCATCTTGTACTTTTATTTTTCGAGACTCTTACAAGGACTCTCAATGCAGTCACATTTCTTTGACCCCCCCATGCGTGCATCCAGGCATTCAGGTTACCTGCCCAACTACCCAGATGGTGTTCAAACGGCCAAAGAAACACTAGAGATAACCGAAACATGTGAAGGGAAATAAAAGCAGATCGACACTCCATCGAGGCACCAGAAAGCCATACACCCACAAACTCTCGAAAACGAACAAAACAACCATGATGTGAGTGCAGCAAACTAGCCAGAAAGGGCTGAACGCAAGGTAATCATTTCTCGACTGCCATGCCAAAAAATACGATGTTTCGGAAGATAATGCGGTAGCGCGGATGCCAATGCGAGTTGCTCGCCAGCGATTAAATAGCACTGCACGCACTTTGGTAGGTCGTTAAATTACTACGAAGTTTCAACGGAAAACACACATATATACACACACACACACACACACACTGGGTGGAAATGGCCATAGATAGCTAGCTAACCTCGCCTGCCATACAGGCGGCAGCAATCGGCCACTGAAAGCGCAGATGCGATCTGAGAAGGAAAGGTGAGGAGGGCCGGTGGGTGAGCGTAGCGGCGGCGGCGGCGGAGCCAGGGAGGCGCACGGATGCCGCGCTCACCCCGTACTTTACCGTTTAGGCTAACTGTAAACTGCCGCCGCCGTCTGTCGTGCTCCACTCTGATCGACATGTTGAGATCGAGGACGTTAAAGTGCGCCGACTGAGCCATGTTTTCTCCCCTCTTTTTAATATTTTTGGTCAGCGCGAATAGCCGGGAGCGGGGCAAACACACATACACCGGCGAAATATCAGCAGGTTGCGATAAAGCGAAACGCGTCGAGAAGGAGCGGGTTCATGATCCTGCGAAGTGACAGGGAAGCTTGGAAGCCACTAACGCTAGTAAATCAGCTGTGAGGTCACATGACCGCGCCTGTCCAATCAACGCGCCGATTATATGTTTTGATACGGTGTGTTCTTATTGTCCGCGAGTTCATTCCGAATTCACCTATTCGCCTTTTGTTTTCGTACAAACCCCCTCCTATTCTCCAAATAAGGAAAAACACCTCAAGCAAAATGTGAACATAAACAACTCAACTAAGTTATATAAATTGGTAATTCAACTTTGTATCGAAGTGAGTTTAAGAACGTGTTGTTTTCAATTGTAATGGAAAACCACGACCACAGGAGGCAATGTAAAGAAAATCTAAACTCTTAAAGGCGCCCTACCAATAACTATAATTACTTTAAGGAAACCTTGATTTGTCGTTTTAATGGCCGTGTCTATATTTTTTCTACATTAACGCCGCTAAACCGCATACAATTTAAGTAAGAGATACAAACAATCAAGCTTATATCCTCAAACGGGCTGTAAATATACCTTTATCTGTTTAAGCTGCAGAACAACAGCAAAAGAGTTCGTAAATAAAATATCTGCTTCTAACCTTCATCTGTTAGACTAGAACGGCTCAGTCACGAGCTTATTTCTATGTAATTTAGCCACTTTAATGACGTTGATGCTGCTCCAGGTTAGACGTTTGCTAAAATACAGTATACATTTCTTATTGTATTACATATACACTGTTACACTCTGTTTTTTTAATACCTACCTTAACTCTTTACTCTTCCAACATGCCCACAGGGCATTCCCAGGTTATTTCTAGATTCTTTTCTGAAAGAAAAATGAATTTTACTTTGCTCAGATGTCAGGTCTTACAGTGTGTAAGTCCTTTGTGTTAATACTAAAAGTCATCTAAAAAATTCTGTAACAAAAACTGGTTTGCGATTTCATTATGGCTTCTTCCCCCTTCTGCTGACACAAGAAGCACAATGTGTGATTGCCTTTGCAAGTAGTCTAGTCTGTCAGTTATTCATCAGGGGTGCGCTTCACAAAACAATATCAGTTCAGCTCAGTTGTCATCCAGTTTCATCAATTTCACCAATTCCCAAGCAATTATCTAGCACAGGGTAATAGGGAGTGTTTCCCAGGAAGCACAGGCACATGGAAGGGTACACCCTGGACGGGATGCCAGTCCATCACAGGGCACGAGACGGGGGTACACCCTGGATGGGATGACAGTCCATTATAGGGCACAAGGCTGGGGTACACCCTGGATGGGATGACAGTCCATCACAGGGCACGAGACTGGGGTACACCCTGGACGGGATGCCAGTCCATTGCAGAGTACACATGTGGGCACACTATGGACATTTTACCTAACTATATGTCTTTGGACCATAGGAGGCAACTGGTATAACATCGGAAGAACTTGTAAACTTCACATACATAGGGTGGGGGATCTGTCCATTTATCCATCCATAACTGCTGATTCAGGACCAACTGGAAGGAGTACAGGATAATGTTCCTGTACTGGTATGTCTTGGTGAAACTTCCTTGTTCTGAGTCAGTCCTGGCTCCAGGGGGAGGGGGGATCACACACTTAGCCCCAGGCCCACCTCTCTCATGGGGCCGGGCCTGGTCTGAGTTACAAATGAGTTTATTAAACAATGAAACAACTAAAATGTTGCTGCTAGACTAATTTTTAAAAGAGGTTTTTAAGACATGTGACCAAGAACCAATGACAACTACACACAACTGATGTATTACATATATCACTGGCCAGCAAAACTGGTGCCCTCAGTAGATAACCTGCTCACTTGCTGCAGTGTGTCTTTCAGCCTCTGCTTCTGGCTTTTCAGGGGGGTGTTTGCTTAGGTCAGCTGCTAATGCGTCCACAGTTCAAACAGGGCTCCTCCCCACCGTCGCTTTGGGAGCGATCTTCTGAAGTACGCCAGATGGGCCCAGCCAGTGATCCTTAACCACTCTATGGCACATGCTCCGTTTGACTGCTAGATGAGGCCAGATACGGGACAGCGGTCACATGCCGAATCCTTTTTGCCAAGTGGGCCTTTGGAGTATGTTTACGGCGAAACGCATGCTGTTCTTAGGCACGGTGGCCGAGGAGGACACTGAAGTCATTGCATCACCTTCCAGCTTCAAGTAGGAATATGACATTGTGAAGAAAGCAGACCCAGAGTTGGACATGTTAATCCTATATGAACTCTGACACCATCATTACACCCTCAACAGACCTCGATTAGCACCTGGTAAGGAACAAAAAAATCCACCTGGAGTTCTATTGCGTTGTTCTTCATGAGGGTTACAGTCGTGTGATTGCTCTCCTACCTCCTCCACTCAGGTCAGGCAAACCCCCACGGCAGCGAGTAACGCATACCAGATGGCCAACCAAGCAAAACACTGAGCAACAAATGGAGCAGGACACTAGCGTGTGGCAGCAGTTTTTTATTGGCCCATGAACTCCGCTCATGCAGCCAGCACTGTGAACTTTCGGTCTACCGCAGGCACTTGGTAAATGTCAGGTGTCCCAGCTATCTTTAGCGTCGTTGTCCCTGGTGTAGCCCACTGTAAATGTCTCACCGGTTTCTGGCAACACCTGATTAAGTCCTTGCTCTGCACCAGGTCTGTAGTGCAATGGTCAACGAAGGTGATGCAGCTGATATAGATTTCAGTCTAATGATTGAAAGGACAGGTCCTACATCAGATGGCGTTTCATGGTTTACTTTGTGTAGGATAACAGAAGCATATTATGGCACAGCTTCAGCAGCGGTGGTGTTCATAAATTTGCATGGGGCTCTTGAAATTTGGAGGCCCCCTATTGGCACAAACAATTACTGCACTAAGAGGGCCCCAAAGACTTTTTTGAGTGTGGTGGGAGCATATTGTTACTAGTTAGACCACACAGGGTGAGTACTTCAGCTTGTGATTTCCACAGGTATACGTCACAAATCCACAATCCTCTTTTTGTGGTAAAATGTCTCCACAGCTCTGGTCATTTACACTCAGTGGCCAGTTTCTTACTCACACCAACGTGTGAATGCAAACACCCTCCGAAGAATGGATCACGGGGCTGCAACTGAATACCTACAGCAAGCAGACAGGGTCAGGAGGGTCAGTTATTGTTTATATGAGCATTAGGACACCTGATCTAAGTGATTTTGAATAAAATGAGATTGTTAGTGCCAGACATGGTGGTTCCAGCATCTCAGGAACAGCTACCCTCCTAGGATTTTCACATACTACAGTGTTTAGAGTTTACAGAGTACAATGCAATAATAAAAAACATTCTGGCATTTGTATTTCTGTGGCTAAAACCCCCTTGTTAATGAGAGAGGTCAGAAGAGAACAGCCAGACTCGTTAAAGCTAACAGGAAATTCAAAGAGACAGAAATGGATCTGATCCAGGACTGTTCAGGGATACCTAATAACGCTGCAACTGTTTGTATGTCTGTTGCATTTTATGTAAGACCAGGTTTGACCAGTAGGGGGTGCTATATGCCCTTGTATCTAAATACACCGAAACAGTGTGGCGTGTAAGTGATCTCCTAAACCATGAGTTTTACCCTCGGTCTGGACTCCTGCCTGCTGTTCAGAGATGTAAGTGTGATATCTGATGGAACTGTCATCACCACAACTGTGTTGTTGAGCTTTTATAAAAATAGCTGCTACCACAATTCTGGTGTAAATGACATGTATACCACAGTAGTCAGCAATGTGGGGTCCTAAGTGTAGACTTAAAAAAAAAAGCATTGACTGAAGGAACTCAGTTTTATTATAATTTATTCAAATCCAAATCAAATTGACGCTATTTTTGTCATTCTTTTTGCATCAGGAATAGAAAGAATAATTAAAAAACCAAACAGAATATGATCTTCAGTGGCTTACTAGATTGACATACCTTTCCCTAGTTCAGATTGGGGGTTACAGGCAAGAGTTTGGTTCAGTTGGGGCTGCATGGTTAACGGCCTGTGACTTGGAGAGCCCAGCTTAATAGTGAATGGTCAGGGTTGGGGTCTGGCTGCAGCACCCCCTCAGGTACCTGGGACTCTGCTGAGGGCTGCGGGGCTTTCCAACCTAGCCCTCCCGCAGAGTGCCAGCTGATCTACAAGCTGAAAGGTGCAACGGGAGAGCAGGCATCGCCTGCTGTCAGCCTTCTGCGACGTAGAAATGTCGTTAATCCAGAGCTGGAGACGGCTTCCTTCTCCAACTGACAATTGCATTTAAGACTGCAACTAGTATCAAAGATATAAGCTTAATCAGAAAGATCACCGGTGATCTTGGAGCTTACATAATCTATTTAAGAGATCTATAATGTCATCCAGTGGCTTGCCCCCACTATTTAAAAACGACGGCAATGATTTAAGAGCTAAATTTAGGGCTTAGATTGTAATTGTTTCTATTCACTATTCAGTCTAGTTGCCGGCTGTGCAGACCCCCTATTGAAAGCCACCAGGCTTTGTTCCGCAGTGACAATGACAGCGTCAATGGGGCCGTCTCCTGTTCGGTACAACACCTTCTGGTCAAAGCCCTGCCTCACACCCTCAGCCGAATGAAACACACCAGTCACACTGTGGTACAGAGAAAGCACTCATTTATTACACACTAGACATTCTACCAGGCTATAAAGATATTTAGGGAGAGAAATATACCAATTTATGAAAGTCTTAATGGTCAAACAGAATCGCTATTCAATATTCATCAAATAATCAGAGAATAGCCACATTTTGGCAAGTATTTTCCCCAAAATCAACTCCCACAGGAATCACTGTAAAGTTAAGCACAGATTTGTGAATGGGATGGACACCCACATGGAATTCTTGAATGCAGAGTGAAAGTATTCCCTGTTCAATGGGAAATAGTACAGAAATTATGAGTTCCCTACATGGGATCAATAGTTCCTTTCTCACACAGTATAATACCAAAAAAACCAAGTGACCCTTGAGCAGCCCATATTAGGGGGCCAGCAGGACCCCAAAGTAATTTGATTTGCATATGCCATACAAGAGCAATAAAATCACTAAAGCGGTTAATGTTTTAAAAACGACTATATATGATCTTGAGAATATATTCACAGAAAAAAGAAGAACAGTGTTTCTTAATCTGGTCCTCAGGGACTCTCAGACAGTACATGTTTTTGCTCCCTCCCTGCTGGTGGGAGGAAGCAAAAATGTGGAACTGTTTGGCAGGGAGTTGGGAGGGAGCAAAAAAGTGGACCAGATGGGCATTCTCGAGGACCAAGTTGAGAAACACTAGTAGAATTAGAATTATAGCCTCTGTGAACATTTCATTGTTTTCTGTATTTAGGTATAGATTGGGTTATTTCTGCAAAATATTTTTTGAACATATATATCACCATATTTTTATCTGCACCAAAAAGCTCCAAAAACATCACTTACCTTCCTGGTTCATGCACCAGACTCCAGCCTCTTATACCTCCGAAACCAACTTGTAAAACAAGCAGGCAAAAAGAAATGTGCTTTCTCTCGCAAAATTAAATTTCAGTGTACCATGTGTATTCACTGTCCTCCAGTTCATGTTCTTCAAATTTCAACACGCTTGTCATTTCTGATATGCCTCTGAAGTAGGTAACTGACTAAATATTATTAAATATTTTATGATGAATGAAGGACCAGCATTCTTTATTAATTTCACTTGCCTAATACAACTTGATTTGCTTGTTGACAATTTTGTATCACTGACAGCAAAGCAGCTACCCTGATGGCAAGATATTTTTACACAAAGGAAGAACATGCCAGAAGACATCGCATGCCTGCAGTCCTACATGGTAGGGATGGCATTCTTTCTATAGTGAGTAATTCTGTCAGAAGAATCCAGAAGATCAGCTTTCTGTAACTGGTGCCCTTCCAATCACTGAGTAACTGTTGTGTTTCACACCTAGACAAAAAAAAAATGAATAGAAAAACAAGAATGAATTCAATATTGAGATATCAAATCTTTCCTTTGAATGTGTCCTCCTGCCAGAGGCCTTTATGCAATCGCTCACATCTGTCAGCTAAAGAGCAGAATGTCCTATTTGAAGTGCAGGAACCAAAGCTGCGGGCAGGATTTATGCGAGACCTCGCTGGAACACGGTGTGGCCCGACTGATCTGCTTGAACATGCTCTGAATGCTACCCACCCAGAGAGAATTTCCAAGCATTTTGTGTCTTTCTGGCTGCTTGCTCCTGGTGAGGCATTTTTATAAATGCTGCAATCTTTCTCAAGCGCTGCTTATTCTCTCCGAACCTCAGAAGTGCCTGTACTAGACATTTCTGCTTCATAACTGAATTACATTCCATTTCAGTGTCTTTCTGGTGCATTTGTTAAAAGCAACTTGCAGCTCTATAAATGTATGTATAGTTTTGGATATTTTATTGGAGTAATTTAATTCAGATTCCCTTCTGGGACTTGAACCAGAAAGGTCCAGTCTGTGTTTCAGGGCCCAATGCTCCTGGCCCTTCCAGGCCCTCATGTCATTTCTGAAATTCCTAGGGTCCCCAGTTTCCTGCATTATGGTTAGGGGTTAGGGTTAGGGTCAGAATTCAGTTTAGACTCCATGACCCAAAGTGTGACCTAATAGAACCTGTCACAAGTCCCCCAAATATATCATAGTGAGACAACATTGCCTGACGAAACATAGTGCCCTTGGGGCCAGAGAGCCCTTGGAAGATAAGACCTGTGGAACATAAGACACTGGGAAAATAGGGCCTCGAGGAGACAGATACACTCCCAATAGACAAACCCTCACATCAGTCCTAATGCTAAAGTCAGCCATGACCCTAACCATACTTCCAACCCTATCCATACACCTAATTCTAATACTAAACCCAACACATAATCCCAGATCCAACCCTAATGTCAATCATAATAAAAACCGGAGCTCTAAACCCAACTCTAATCCTAGGGTTAGATATTATTATTAGATGTACTAACTATTAAATATCCAATAAAGAACACAACCCTAAAACAGGCTGTAAGCCCAAAGCCAAAATTAACCCTATCCAGATCCATAACTGCCAACCCAAACACTTGCCCTGACCTTAATGTCAGTCCTAACCCTAGCTGGGGTTTAAACCTTAGTTCCAACCCTAACCAAAAATCTAATAACAATAAAACCCAACCCTAATCCAAATAACAACCTTAACCCCAAGTGAAATTCTAATTCTAACCATTCTGCTAACATTTATTCATTTATCTTTTAGATTTTTATCCACAGCGATCTACAATAAGGGGTTACAATTTATGTGTGTGGGATTTGAACCTATGACCTTTACATCATTAGCATAAAACCGTGCTTGTTGTACAATCCAACGATATCATCAGTACTAAACCTAATCCTTGTCCTAACTATACTGTTCATCCTAATCCCAACCCTAAACCTAACCCTAACCACAATCTTAATCCTAATTTTCATATTCAGCCCAACCTACATCTAATGTTAATCATGATGCAGAGTCCAGTCCTCACCCCAATGCCATGCTCAGAGGATTAGGTTAGACCTCATGACCCCCTGTGACCTACAAGACCCTGTAACAATACCCATAAATTGATCATCATATTGAGGGAACATACAGGTCTGCAAACACAGATATGCGTCCCACTACCTGCTCACCTGTGCAAGATCAATGCATCACAGGGGAGTGTGGGGGTGTTGTATGGCCCAGTTTGTTAGGATGCTGTGTGTGTACTTTGAAGGTTGCCGATGAGTGATCACTGCAGGGCCCCTGAGCAAGGCCCCTACACCTCAGTGGCCCCTGGGACTGCTCTGGTAAGATACCCAGTCATGTAAAGGGGGAGAGCATCATCAGCTATGTAGCTAAATGTATATTTAATTGATGAATTGATAATGGACTGCAAAGTCATCAAAGAAAATAAATACAGTTTGAAATGCTGCGTATCTAAATAAAACATGAGGCACAGGGCAGTCAAAGCCCACCCTGGCAGAATAAAGGAGGCTTTTTTCCCCAATTCAGCGACAAGGCTGAACTGGGTACTGACTCCCCCATGAACCCTCACATTCTGTTTCTCACATTGGGAATTTTGCACATATTTATTTCGTACATATTCGTTTCCACATCCCATATCTTGTGTTTTTGTTTGCACTTCACAGGGAGTTGTCAACTGAATCTTGTTGTGCTGACATACACTATGACAGCAATAAAGAATTGAAAATTGAATATTGAAATTGAATTTCAGACACAGACTGCATTAGCATTAGCAGTATTACCACTTCTAATAATAACCTGCACAAACAAACTGCTCAGAGACAAAAGGCAAACAGAAAACAATAGAGCAGCGGCAATAAGCTAATGATGATTTATCTCAACAGTAAGTAACTATTATTTTAAACAAAAATAAAATGCTATGGGTGGCTAAGTTGTATTATTATACATATACTGGACAAATTTCCCAGCAGGGACGTAGTTAGAGATGAATGTATAGGAGGGCTGAGTCTTCGCTGGGGAGGCTGATGGAAAACTATTCATGGATTAAGCCAATAAATACACATTTATGGGGGGGGGGGGGTCCTGTTTCCCAGTACTTCAGATATGAATAACGGTAATTTTAACAACTGTTACACTTTGTGTCTAATATCAAACCAAAAATAACTACTTATTCAATAATTTGATTTTGTAAGTATTTTTGTAGGCAGAAAGAACTTAATTTAATATCAGTTTCCAAAAATATTATTGGTTAATTAACTTCAGTCAATCAAGCCAAAAAGGTCTAAAATGCAGTCAGCAGACTCGGGTTGGTTGTTGATGCTACTTTGGCTTTTGTTAACCCCGACTGTAGGCAAAGACTTTATAGACCACTGGATGAAATCATCACCATAGAGTAATGATGACAGTGTAATGTCTTTGTATCCATGTTTTGACTGATTTCTAGGCTGCAGAAAATCTGGGGTGAGCAAAGCTGTCTATGCTCCTTTTGATGACTTCATCGCTCAAGCAGAATGGTTCCGAAGACAGTCTCTCCACTGAACTGATAATGACCATGTCATCCCCATAAAAGGACTTTAAGTGTGTTGTTCAGGCCTACAGCTACACACAGCTGCACTGGGATTTCAGTATGAGACACCCCCCTTTGTTTGTTTACACTGATGAAGAATCTGCACTTTTATTTTGGGGGAAAAAAGCAGATTAACATCAGCATCTGCAAGTCTATTTTCTGTGTTTGCACTGAGCTATTCTGGGATTTAAAAATGTGCTGAGTCAGCTGTCTATAACTCAGATGAGGTGCAGAGAAGATGGCTCCACAGACAAGGTGTGATAAGATCGAGGAGAAACTCCATTAAGGAGTTCCAAACATGAAACTCAAGAGCTGTGGCTATCGAGTTAGAGAAACTGTATTTTGTTACCCCCTAAGTCTGCAATATATATCCTTTTTTTCCAGTGTTTTGCTGGCTTGCCACACAATTGCTCTTTTCTCGATCCCTTCTTTTCGAAAACAGTAGGGAAGAGAGAACATCATTTTGCCTCGTGCAGAATCTCCGGGGGGAAATATCACCTTACATGTGTGACTCATCACACTTCCCGGTGACTGGCCGCTTTCAATTCCCACTGCAGAGAGAAGAGGCTTTTGCTCGGAGAGCCGCTCGATGGAAACTTCTTCATTCATTCTGGCTGCTGACGTATCTCGGGCTCTCGGAGAGCGAGGACCCAGCTTGTGGTTCATGAAAACCTGAAACCAACAGTAGCTTTGTTCCTTTTTGTTCCCAGCAAAGCCAGCAACATCACCAGCTCGTGGAGAACAAAATGCCAACACAGGCGTTGTTGTCATCATCCCAAAGAGTGAAACATCACTCAGCTAATTTTCTGGCCACATTATGACCAGCTTCAGTCCATTGATGCCAACAAAAAGCTTCATTCGCAAGGTATGTACACTCTGTAGATGCATTAATTTTCTATCACTACATCAGATGCTAGAAAATTAGGGTAATTTAATATTTGTACCTTCTGCTGCTGGAACTATGACTCTGAGCATCAGACAGTGTTTGAAGAATCAAAATTGATGCAAGGCTTTTGCCCGAATGGAAAGTGGAAACTAAACTGGCCTGACACATTTAAGTGCTTGTAAATAGTTATGTTTAATATGCATAGCTATTATTATAATTGTCAAGCTGTTAGTTACATGTTGTATGTGTGTTTCATTTAGGTGTTATGGAGCTACAGAAAATCTCCATTTGTAGATGATTGGTTTCTGATAAAGGACCATTGACTGGTATTGGAATTAAGATGGTGTCATATTTGAAAATGGTAGATTTATGTGGTTATATGTTTAGGATATTTCAAAGTGAACCATCTGGTTTAATTGTTTATAACAGAGTTTTTATATTCCAATATGATTTTGAAACAATATGAAACAATAAGGTCCATCCAACAATCATCCAATTACTCGGTACAGGGTAACAGAGAACATAAGACAGGGCATAAGGCAGGGGGACACCCTGCAGAGGATGCCTGGCTGCTTTCTGCACGCTCACAGAGGCAAAGCTGAGCTCACAGAGGGACAAATAACAGGGCACTTAGATGAGTGACCTCATCTAATTGCATGTCTTTGGACTGTCAGAGGAAGCAGGGTAACTCTGACACAGCATGGGAAGGACATACAAACTCCACGCACACAGAAGAGAAGTGGGATTGACCCTCGTCCCTGGAGGCGTGAGGCAACAGCGATAGACACTGAGCCACCTAGAAAAGCACACATGAAGCAGAAAGCTATGCTGGACTTGATGACTGAATGAAAATGTAGTGTGCAGGTAGGTCAGACTGCATTAAAACTTTTGAAATCAATACTTAAGTGTAATGCACACATAGAACATAATTAAGCAGATTAAGCAGCTGAAGAATGGTTAAAAAATGTGAACATTAACAAATAATCAACCAAACAAGAAAAAGTATAAGAAAAAGTAATGTTTAATATTTTGAGCTACGAGTGATTAGTTTTAACTTCATAACATGCATGTTATGCTGTAATTAGGGACCTGGCCCTTTATCAGAACATTACTCACTGCTGTTGTACCCATGAGCTGAGTGTTTACCTGAATAGTTTCAGTGGGTGTGAAATGACTGTCTATACTGAAAAAGTGCTGGCTTAGCAAAAAATATTTCAAATGAAATACAGTAAATAACCGTATTGGGGGTGTTGCCTACAACCCCCAAAAAAGTGCAGCATAGCGAATCTGTATTGTGAATCTTTGAAATATGTTCTTTCAAATTCATATATCAATTTATTCATTTTAAGAAATTCAAGATGCTGATTTCATTACCTACAGCTGATGTTTTACAATATGAAATAAATACCATATTTAGTTTTAACGTGTAATACAATGTCCTAAAGATTTACACATACCTCCAAAACTCTTAATCCAACTACTACTGTAGGCAGTGGTTATCTAGATTCCTGCAGCTCTGTCCCAGTCAAATTTTATATTCACATTTATTTAATTAGTAAGCAATATATAACTGAGAGAGACAATCTCTCAGAGCCTGCATGTATCAGGGAACCTGCTTAGGTACTTTGACACATCAAACAACCTGCAAATATGTCTGAAATGACACTCTTATCTGTATGTAAATCGAACCCCCTTTTTCCTGGACATCCAACAGTAGCTTCAAGAAAAGGGACCAAAGGGTTCACATTCAAAACAACATCTTTAGATCTGTGGCATCAATCTGACTCTCTGTCACTGCATAAAAATACATAACTATTTATGATATAAGACTGTACTCATGTCAGGCTTGCATTGAAACTTTATAAGATGTGCTTGGTCTTTTGTGATCATTTGCATACCTTTTATTGACTTCATATGTCCGCATTAAGATTTTTTTCAATTATCCACTTTTTTCAAAGACACATGGAAACCTTTCAGTGCATGGCTTAAAAAGTTATTGGTCAATTAAGTGATTGGTCAATCATAATAGCTGATAGAATGATAACTTAATACACAATAGGTGTGATTCATCCTCTGTGTGCACATACTTAGAATGTCCAAAAGGTCAATAGAAGAGCGAAGACTAAAAAAAGTATTTAAACAGTCAACACAGAAGCGCTGCGCTGGGCATTAATTCAGTTTAATGGAGAGCAATATTGGTTCACACTTCCAGGGCTGGGGGTTTGATTCCTGCCTCTGCTTTGTATGTGAAGCTTGCATCCCTCCCCCTGTACTGCACAGGTTTCCTCTCACAATCCTATGAAATACAATTAGATGAACATGAGTCTGTAAATTGCACAGAATGTGTGAGCCTTGTGTCGGAGTGCTGTCCTGTCTGAGGTGTTCAGCAGCCATCTTTTACGTGTTTCCTGGGATGGACTCCAGCCAGATCTAAGGGGGGGGGGGGCACCCTGTTGCTGATCAATCTGCTGGCACTGACCCCCACCCCCACCCCTTGGTAATTTTTTCACCCCTGGGCAACCCCATAGACATTACTGCCCCCTGACAGTTACCACAATCATAAATTTCAGCTGCCTCCCGCTCTCCCTCCCCCTTAACTCACGAATAGATAAACGGCTGGAAGACGGATTGAGAGAATATAAGGCAAGTGGGATGTTCCGTTTAGTATGCGAGCATTCTGGACAGCCTGTTCTCTCTCCTTCAGCATCCTCTGTGGAGGTGGCAGACATGTTCATCCTGAAATGGACTTTGAAAACGCGTTGCTGAATGTTGTAATATTTCCTTTGTATTTAATTTAATTTCAAGAGGCTTCCATCCATTTTCTGAAACCGCTTGTCCTGTTCAGGGTCGCAGGGGGTCCAGAGCCTATGGGCACAAAACAGGAAACAACCCAGGATGGGGTGTCAACCCATCACAGGACACACTCACACACCATTCACTCACACACTGTTCACTCACCCACTCACACACCATTCACTCACACACTCACACACTGTTCACTCACACACCATACACTCACACGCACCATTCATTTACACACCATTCACCATTCACTCACACACTGTTCACTCACACACCATACACTCACACACTCACACACCATTCACTCACACACTCACACACTGTTCACTCACACACTCACACACTGTTCACTCACACACTCACGCACCATACACTCACACACTCACACACCATTCACTTGCACACGCACACCTGCGGGCAGTTTTCAGCCTCTGCATGTTTTTGCATGTTGAGGGGAAAACGGAGTACCCAAAGGAAACCCCACAATGACATGGGGAGAACATGCAAACTCCACACACATGGAACCCTGGTGGAGACTTGAACCAAGGTGTGGTTTCCATGAATTCAGTTAAATTATTTTTTAGAGCATGTATTCAAAATTCAAAAATACAAATTATATCTGGCACTAATCTCACTCTATATAAACCAGAAGTGGAGTTTGGCACTAAATATGATACATGCATACCCTATTACAAAGCCTCCGTTCACACACTATAAGCAATTGAGCTAACTGCAGGACTGTGAGAGGAAATAGAATAATCCAGATGGAACCCAGAAAGGGGTGTGATTCGAGCTGCCAACCTTAGAAATGAGGCAATAGTGATACCCACTGAAGAAGAGCTGTACCATCTAACCATACCTTTATAATGCAAAGCTACACTAAGCAATGCGTGCTTGTCACTGCCACGCGTGTAAAACTGCCTATGATCCGAATATCTCTCAATTAAAACCTCAGAGAAAGTTAGTCGCTGCAAACCGCAAACTAATTTGCAATGACACACATTCTCAAACCTGATGATGATGATGTTGCTTTAAAATATGATAGAAAAAAATATGTTGGCGTCCAATGCTATTGGACAGAGGGAGTGCCGTTCGCCTTCCTATTGGCGGGCTGTTGCAGTGCGCAATTCGATGACGTCTTTCATTAAACTCTCCACTTACCGTGCGAGGGTGCGAACAAAGTCTTTCAGTTAGGAACCTTTTGCGATTAGGCTGTGGTCGGTTCCCCCCCTTTTTTGTATTTGCGTGTTTTCAGATTTTTTCCAGCTTACTCTCCTTTCTCAATAAGTATTTTAGGAAAGCGACTCAGCGGGGGCTTAGCTACTGTATTTTCATAGGTAGCTATCTTAACGAAGTCACAGCTGCTGACCTGCCTGCAGTCAAGCTGCACCGGTAGCTCGCCGAAATAGTTTGCGCTGCCGTTTTCTTACTTGGAAAAGAAAATCTCTGCTACCTCAGGTTCTTCTGAAACTCAAGTGACATCTTGATCGTCCGACTGGTCGGCAGGACGCGCTTGGGGGGGCTTTCTTTTTTGTTGCTGATAGCACCGTTTTCTTTTTATACTTTAGAGAGGAAACGGATACAGTTTTCATAGCTCGCTGACTGTGTGCACTTTGCGTGCAGCGAGCTGGGGTTTTGAGTACTCAGATCTCGCAGAAGTCGAGGCACAGAGTCGGCTAAAACCAGCAGATCAATGTCCAGGGGTACAGGTGAGTGATTTTGTTTTGTACCGAGTAACGTGCAGTATCTGAAGGTGCATAATCGTACGCCCTGCTGTAAACTTGAAGTACATTAACGTTTGCACGTAGCTTAGATCGCATGAAACGAAGGTGGTTTCACATTCTCACTTGGCTAACGTGTGTGTAATCCTGATTTAGAGCCTGTCCCATACTTGGCTGTGGTTACCGAAGGTGTCGCCCCTTCCACGATTTCCTGTTGACGAATTTAGCTATACTCTTCCAGTAAGTGCAGCACTAATCTGGAAGCGCAACTGAATGGTTTCGTATTTGTTTACCTTTGGAGGCGTTGGTTTGGGGGGTTATAGCATGCGATGCGTTGGACTGTGATAAGAGATGAACGCTGCCGGGCCGGAGCACTGGTGCGATCTTATTTGAGGAGATACCGAAGAGAACAACCTTAGGGACACAATGTTTTGTAAGTAGGCGTGCTTTGGCAGTTACTTAGGTGAACGCACCTTGTTTGGTTTACGGGATCATGAGCACATCTGGGGCGCCAAATGAATGGATCGGCGAGGTACGCGAGGCGACGGGCCAGCGCGAGTCGCTGGGCTACAGTCACGTGACACGTGCCTTAGTATTTATAGACTTTATTTCCTAGCAGCATCTGGTTATTGCCCGTGTGCATTTCTTTCGAAATGATTGCCTTCCTGCAGACGGGCAGGCCGAGCAAATCGCGCGTCTGTGTGCATCGGACATTTAGATAAAATAAAATGTGGTTCCTTGGTGACATGTGCGGCTCGCAGAGGTAAACTCGGTCTTCGTGGTTCTCGCTGGGCTTGCGTCGCCGGAGATGGCTGCAAGATGATGGTCACTGTCTTTTCGGTTAAATAAAGGTGTACTTATGTGTTACTCCTTCACATGATGGGTTTGGCGAATAATCTTGCTGCTTCCTCGGAATGGTAATGCTGACTCATTGCAAACTGAGATCTTGTGTTAAGTCACAGGAGCGAGTTTTTTTTCTGTGTGGGAGGAAGGAGAAAAGGCAAAGTATGTGAAACGGAATTTCGCCACCCAGTTTTGAGGGAACATTACATGAATTTATTCCATATACTGTCCTGACGTGGTTTTGGTAATACACAGATACAAATATATTTGTGGCTGATTTTTCTTTCTTTCTTTCATGACTTTCTGGAGTCTTAAAACCGCCAGTGTGGCTGCAGATTTGTACTGTTCAACTTGGCTTCCTTGGGATGCGCATTGAATTATGTTTAATATGCTTGATAATCTGGTGGAAACGCTCAGTTTACCCAGAGTAATTTGCAGGAGCTCATAGGACAAGTTGCATGACAATCAAACAACAACACAACGCTGAAAAGGAAAGGAAATACCATATTGTTACCCCCCTGGGGGCATGATGACTGAAGAGAAGTTTAAGGGTAATATTTAGAGAAGTATTTAAAAAATGCCATGTTCAACAGATCGCACGCGTAGCAGCACAGTTAACAGTTCTGCAGTCAAGTATTGATCACTGAATTAAAATAAATAACTTTGATGTGGGATTTGTCGGACTGGCAAGCACTGGAAACTTGGGCTTTGGAGTGCAACTGGTGACGGTTTCAAGAGTGCCGCAGACAGGCCATTCCTTCTGGTAGACAGCATGGATCAGCATCCATTAGTGGGAGGTCTGGGAAGGGAAGACGGACGTGTAGGCAATGGGGAAGTAGAAATTCAGCAACCTCTTCTGATGAGTGATGATGGTGCTCGTCACACACTGGTTCGGCTTGTTTCTGATTCTCAGTGTGACTGCCATTCTCATCTCCCCAGTACACGTACCTGCTGTGGAACACACAAGTGTCTGTACCATGTGGAGTCATGTATAGAATGACACGAATGCTATTTTACACTTTCTTTTGCTTGGTTTTTGTGGTGAATGCAAGCGACTCGTCTGTGGGAGTTTAACACGTCTCACATGTTATGACACGGTCGTCCTACGCCTACAGAATCCTTCAGGTCATTTTTTCCAACCGGTTAGAGAATTAAGAGTTTTAATGGTTTTAAATAGCCATTTGCATGAGACCTTTTCTCTTTATTGGCGACACTTGTAATGGTTTGACGAAACAGTGAGTGACTAATGCTCATACTGCTGTGGTGGCTTGAGGGTTCTTTAGCCGAATTGTTTAAAGAAAGTGTAAGATCCAATCTCGTGTTTGCGCTGTTGTTCGTGAAGTGATGTCAGAGTCCTTCTCTGATAGATCAGGGTCTGTGTAAAGTGTAATGTTTGTTTTTATTTTTTAATTTTCGCTTGGCGGGGCTATGCATTTCTGTGTGTTGATTCTCAGATAAAACAAGGGGAGCCGGAACCTTGCGGAATTGCAGGTGGCGCTGATTGATGATGTAACCCCCCCCCACATACACACACACAGTGGACCGTTACCTGGTGTTGGGTGTGTTGTGTAACATGGATTGAAGTGAAGCCACCAGTTATCTAAAACCAGCAGCTGAAAGAAAAGGCAGTGGGGAGATTACCCCCCCCCCCCCAGCATCAGAGCAGGAGGAGACACAGCGTGCGTCTCGTATACCCAACCCCCCCCCCCCCCCCCCCCCCCCCCC
>JAODLC010000100.1:20177152-20187937 GCA_026781145.1 Hippopotamyrus pictus | reverse complement strand
GTTACATTGTGTTTAAGATAAGATACAAGAAGTTTAGGTATTGAGGCTTTGGTGTAAGCATTCAGATTTAGTGTGTAAGCAATAGGCAAAAACTGTAATAACACTCTTAAAATATAATCAGTTTAGTGTCTGGTGTAAGAATTAGGGCCAGATGCTTTTTTTTTTTGGCATTTGGAGCAATAAGTTGTGTGAAATTTCAGTCTGTTCCGGACGGATGGATCTGTACCGTGTCGACTGTCCCTGCAGACACTGATTTTTAAGACCATTACAATCTCTAACCCTAGTCTCAGTCTAGCTTTCCCCTGTTGTGACAGGATAACCACGTAACGGGGCGCTTTCCATCGGCGCAGACAGGGAAAAAAGATAATGACAGCAGGAACTGATGAACAGGAGAGCAGATAGAAGCTGCAGGCTGGTACCCTCTCCATTGCAGATGTCTGTCTGCAGGCGTTTGCGCGCAGCGTTGCGTATGAAACGTGCATGAGTGGATGAGTCATGTGACACCCCCCCCACCCGCACCGTTACTCTACCGCAGCTGCACGTTTCAGTCTGTCTTCTGCTTTTAAATAATATACAGCCATATTCCAACATGATTTCTTGAACAAAGGACTCTTGTGTTGCAGGGAGCCCTGGGATGTAATTCCATGTCATTCAGTACACCGCTGATAACAGGGCACATCATAGATTGGAATGGCAATCGAATAGATGGCGTGCTCACTGACACACTGCATGTCTGCATGCTCTGCAAAATCTTCGCACAGTTATTGGAGGTCGATAATTGTAGCACACACCTTTAGCAGAATTAAAATGATTTTCTGCTAGTTTCCTCTTGGTATTACCACCACAATATACTTCTGTCATAATCAGCATAGAATCTCCTAGACAAAATGAATTTTGTTTCTGGTCCATAAGGATACCAGTAATTGCCAGCTCATAATTTAATTTAATTGATACTTTATTAATCCCTGTGGGGAAATTCTTTTTACGCTTTCCTCAACTTGCTCTTCATAGAGCACGCTATCTGTGAAGGGCAGCCACCTGTAGTGGCACCCAGGGAGCTGGGGGTTAAGGGTCTTGCTCAAGGACCCGCAGACGTGCTGAGGCTGGGCTTGAACCGACGACCTTCTGATTACAGGCACACGGCTTAGCCCACTGAGCCACACGCTGGCCCTTAATAATGAGGCTTCTATCTGAAATCACAATTGCAACCTCAGTTATCAGAAGCGGCGTTCAGCTTGAGCGATGTGTCCTGGGTCTGTGGCAAGGTGTCAGGAAGGATGACATCACCCAGCAGTTTCCATGGCGGCGGCTTCGAGTCGGCCCTCCCAGCACCGGTCGCCGTCAGCCCAGATCGATGGCGATAGAGATGCTGCATGCTGGGATTCTGATCACCTGCTTGGTCTCATGCAGCTAATGAAATCACCACAAACGGCACAAGGCTACTTTCTGGGCCCGGATCGGAGTGTAATGGTCACTGCGGCCAGCAAGGTTTAGCCTCCCAGAGCGCGAGGCAGGACTGGACTTTAAGGCCCCCGCGATGAATTCTGCTCGCCCACAAACCCATGAGCCCACTGGGAAAAGCGACTGGTATACTAGACGAGCGATCCTGGCCTGGCGTGAGGAGCTTCTGAGGATGTTAGATGATCCATTTAATTCCAATGACAGAGATCAAAAACCATGTTCATTACAAAATAACACGCCTCCGCTGAATCTTACCGTAATGTGGGAACATGGCTTGAATTATTTCTTAAGTCTAACCTTATAATTCATTTCTATATTTATTTCAGTTCACTGAGATGCCACATCTGAGATATCCGTAGTGGTGGAATCAATTCACGTAGCAGTACCAATTTGAGCTGTTCTTTTAGGGTGCAGTTCTGCATGCATTTTTTCTCTGGTCCACAAGGGGGCACTGCTGGATAAGAACTTAAGTCATTTATTATCACGTTGCTGTATGACATCAGTTAATTTTGCCATGTCCCCAGATCCTCTTATTGTTATGGGAACAAGTGCAATGATAAAAGCCTGTATTTTTATAATTTGTCTTTTATCATTGGATCCCCCATCCCTTGTCCGCTTTCCTGTTCCCTTCATAAACCAGCAAGATAAATCTAATAATAAATAATGAAAAAAAAAAGAACTCACTCAGCTATTACACGTAATAATATTATTACAGAGATACAATATAAATGCTAATTAAGCATGTGTATACAGATGTCCTGCATCAAATCAATCTCTTGAAAAACATTAGTATACAGATGTAGCGGTTGACATTCTGTTGTTTTTAATTTGAAACACAGGTTTTGACAGCCCCTGATTTGTTGGCACACAAAACCACAGGACCAATCCAGTGATGTCATGTTAATAATTACAAAGTGGGCATACCAGGCTGTGCCAAAGGATTAGTAACTCTTCCCATCTGAGGTATCAGCCAAACATCTAGGATATCGGAATGTAACTGTACTGCCACTCAGTTAAAGGAACTGAATAAAGCTGAGGGCTTTGACCCTGAAAGTTCAGCTCCTTGTGGTGCAAATTTCCTTGGAAGTGTATCTTTCCCCTTTGTCTGTCACCATGTGTTTGTATGTCAGACTCGGCTTGGCCGCTGACTGATTGCTTTCCCAATGACCTGAAACATAAACAGCTCTAAATTTAGTGGATGGAGATGGGCATCAACCCAACACCCTACTGAAAGGCAAGCTACCCTCCAGTAAGACTTAAGTGCACTGACGACTTCCCAAGTCAAGGAATCTAATATCGTAGGACGTGCAGGATAAAGTATCTCAGTTTTGCTCATCAGATAACTGCAGCTAGTAAGTCCAGACTAGCCTCAATCTTAGAGTTCCTAGTTCTGCACCATTATTATTGCATTGTTGCTTGGCTCACATTTTGTTTTCCTGGATCAATTTAGTTTAAGTGAGTAATACTGGGTGTCTTCTGGGATTTAAGTCAACACACTGAGGTTGTGCATCCTTGGTTTACTACCTACTTCTTATACTAGAATGTACTAAATTATTATTTGTATAATCTTAAATATGCTGAGGTCTGTATGCTTGCTCTCCCTGTACCTTGTTGACTGGCATATCAATAGATATCGGAGGACCAGTCGCTTGTTTACAAGGGTCAGGCATGTAATAATCATCTAACAGCAGTCCCCTTCTTAGTGAAGTAGGACTAACATCTGTTGTTGATATCAGTGGGAAAGTAATAGGAGATGAGTGACAGGGCCTCCATCATCATATCGGCGAGCGAGGGAGACAAGCTGTGAGGTGGGCTGGCAGGCAGACAGCAGCATGCGGGTGGGTGCAGAGCGAACTCATTTTACTTCATCAAATCAAATTATCTTTAATGGTCAGAAAGCAGGGCTGAAATGTACGAGGAGAGAGAAGAGGAGAGCAGACGCAGTGTCGGCTGCAGGGGCTGCCTGCTGGGTCGGCTGCGCAGGTCTGCTCCAGATGGTGAGCCTTTCATGATAGCATCCATACACCAGGCTCAACATCAGAGCCGGATGGGAATCAAGGTGAATGTGATAAATTGTAGTTGAAAAAGAGGGTACACTGCCAATAATCTGGGCACCAATAAAGCTGCTCATTCATGTTTTAAATTGCAAATGTATTTTTATAGCTATTCTGTTTACATTTGTTACTTGTATAAGAATACTTATTATACGTAAATAAATACACTGATGTATATAAATATTAAGTTCAATAAATGCATATTTAAAATACCCTATTATGATGAACATTATTAAAAACACAAATCACTGCGCCTAAAATTATTTTTGCAGCTTTTGCAGTGTTTTATGGCACAGCTCCCACCATATACCAGTATGTTTCTGTTCATTTACCCCACATATTTACTGCTGTAATGTTAGTTATGTGTACACATGTTAAATGATCTTTTTTATTTTCTAGTACAAAACTTCTCAATACAATGACACGCTAATGCACCGTTCACATGTCCTAGTTCCGTTTTGCCACTATCACTGTCAGGAAACACATCACACCGATGTCATTTTAATCAACTTTCCTGCCATGTCAATAATGTGGATATTATGGGCTGTTGTCCAGCACTGGGAGCTGGGCTGTGAGAGAGCTGGTGAGGAAAGGAGAGGAATTCATCACATCACTCGCTGAAACACTGTGGGATTCCTTCAAAGTAGACAGAATAAAGAATATAAATCCCTCATCCGAGAGCCAGGCTTCCTATGTTTGATGGTTACAGGCCTTTTTATTAGGAAAAAAAAACATTATTAGTCACTCTTATGACCCCTAAAAATCAGTTTGGATTTCTGGTGATATTTTGACATGTAAGGAATATTTAACCATATGAGTGCTTCCCCTGGTAGAGCTGACCAAAAACAGACCCCCAGGAGTGTCCATCTCTCATTTCAGCATACCTCTGCTCACGTTTTGCTCATTTGGATGGCAAACGCCCTTTTTTCCTTCCATGAAAGTGTCGGGAAAAGAGAAATAGGCTTCTTTGTCTTTTTCTGGAAATAGCTCCGCCAGTAGGTCATAGAGGAGGGTTCCAGTATCTCTCCACTGGCCCTTCCTGCTGTTAATATCCATTAGCATCGATGAAGTACGCGTCACCCACAAGGAAAAAGTCATTTTTACGTTTGCTCCAAAATATTTGCACCTCTATGAAGCTACTGCAAGCACTGGCATCATGGTGTGTAGATTGGAGAGGTAAGAGAGAGACAGTGTGCAAGTATGAAGGAAAGAAAGTGTGTCTGTCCTGCCTGAGCTCCAGAACCTTCCCCATGAAGGAATTGAATATAAACTATTGTCCAAAATGAAGGCGAAGATGACATAAGGTTTATGGTACAGGCATTCCAGGGTCCGTTTTTTGGCCCAGCTGGAAGGGGTTTCGTCGAACGGCGAAGCCGTCACTGAGATGACAGCGTATGCGGAGCTGTGAATGTTCTTCTTGCAAAGCCGTGGCACGCGTTGCGTGTTTATTGGAAGAAGTCGGCAGATGTAAATACTTACTCATAACTCACAGTATAATTCCAATCAACAATGTTATTATCCAGTGGCAATTTAATATCAGCACCTTGTTACCCTACTTGTATATTATTGTGTATCATATGTATATTGTATGTGTGCTGTTTATTGTATATTTCATATTAAATGTATATTGTATGTATGTTATTGCTCTCGCAATTCTGTTATTTGCTATTTAATGTTCTTTTTCATTATATATTAAGTCTGCGGGGAGGTACGCAAGCAATTCATTGTACGTCTACAAATGACAATAAAACTTTTGAATCCCTGAATCGCAGATGGACTCCAGCATCTTAGAATAAAGCGAATATTGTGGCTCTATAATTATGTCCATTCACATAGCAGTAATGTGGCAGGAATGCTGCAGGTATTTGGTGTTTCTGTGAGTGACTGAGGGGCGCTGAGGACGGGATGAGACCGAGCCGGCAGCCAAGACGTCCCCAGGCCAGAGAAGGATGTCCTTCCGTGTGACAGGCAGGGCAGTGAATGATGCGGTCACACCAGGACACGCGCCGTGTCCTCGGACAAACGAGGGTGCCAAAAGCGGGGACGGCGATGTCCTCAGTGAAACATTATCTCATCTGACACTCAAAGAAAAAGTGAGGTCCAGTATCTGTCTCATCCTTAAAATATATTTGTAATGTGTTGATAATTATAAAGACATGTCACAGAAATTGGTTGATTTCATTATTTTTCTTTACACTTGGTCTCCTGAGCGCAGTTGGTGTTGTTTTTAGGGCACGGTGGACATACGGAGGGAGAGGAGAGTTGGCATCCAAAACTATCCCTGATTAGGCCCCCGGGGGCTGTGGGAGACCAAGTGAAAACCCTCATCAACTGCAATTTTTATACAAATGAGTGAGTGTGGGGTGGGGGGGGGGGTCATCTATTTCACAATCCTTGCAGCTGTATGATGGAACTGGTGAGCCCTGGGGGATGACAGGTTGAGCATGCAGTCTCTGCCCACACAGAACACGGCAGGTACATGGTAACAGCGCCACCCAGTGGCCTCCCCTTACATTTCCTCTAAGCTTTGTGTAAGTCTTTTAAATCAGTGTTTCTCAAACCGGTCCTTGGGGACCCCCAGGCAGACCAGAGGAAGACAGTCTGGCAGGGAACTGGGAGGGAGCAAAAACGTGAACTGTCTGGGAGGGAGCAAAAACGTGAACTGTCTGGGAGGGAGCAAAAACGTGAACTATCTGGGAGGGAGCAAAAACGTGAACTGTCTGGGAGGGAGCAAAAACGTGAACTATCTGGGAGGGAGCAAAAACGTGAACTATCTGGGAGGGAGCAAAAAAGTGAACTGTCTGGGAGTCCCCGAGGATTGGATTTTGAAACACTGCTTTAGGTGTCTGATGTTGTTCACTAGCCTGGCTTCACAGCACAGAATCGCCCACTAGGAGGTGATGTCCGGTTTGCTTGTGTCCCCATCACCTTCACCTGACCTCCAGGTTCTGAGTAGTCCTACGAGTGATTCTACCAACCTAGATACCAGAGCCGTGTATATATTTATATATATATATATTTTTTTTTTTTGGGGGGGGGAGGTGTCCATCAACCCTACTGTTTTGAGCGGGGTTCCAACTCTTAAGTTTGCTACTTGGCTATGTGCCTGATCGGTAGCTAATATATTTCAGGGGGCAAGTACTAACCTGTTATTTTACTAGCTGCCTGCTAAGTACCTCTTCCATGGTGAAGGACCGAGAGAACAAGAACTTTCCTGGATTAGTATGATCCACAGGCTGTCAGCCTGGAAGTTGGCCATGAAGATGTAGGGGTTTGCAGGGAGGGGCGAGGGGGTTGGTGGTTTGCCGAGATCAGGGCGTAGTGGGAGCATGTAGCGGCTGAAGCAGTGTAATCAGCCAGCGGCGGGGTAGCTGCGGGGGTGAGGCTGTGGTATCATGCCCCCATTTGTTAATCAGGCACTCTGATCACGTTGCTCAGGGAATGCGACAAAAGACAGCGCAATTCTGCCATGCCTCAAATTTCTGGAGGAAGGGAAAGCTGTGTCTGTCCAAGACACAAAGGTGGTGGCTTGGTTTTTTTTTTTTCTCTTTAAGGGAGGTGGACAGAGAGGCAGCAGGGAGGAGCCAGGAAAACACAGGACAGCTCCACCAACGCTGCAGTGCAGGGTGGTGACAAAGGCATCCTATAGTGCCACGATTTCTCCTTTTGCAGCTTCAAAACCCTGCTGGGCAGGTGAAAGAATAGCAAAGAACAGGCCTTCAGAGCTGGTTTCAGAGCCGGCCTTCGGAGGCAGCCTCAGAGCTGTCATAGTGAGGGGACACGTCAGATACCTGCTGCCAATCATACCTGAGAATGACTCACTTAGCTCATCGCGGGGAATCCAATCTCTGGGATGAGTTAAACATTTTAAGGTAAGAACATGAAAAATTGGCTGGTAACTGACGGGGATAAAATAACATGCTGTTAATAAAAGAGGGGGTTGCTGGTGCGAGAAATGCCAACAGCACCTCCTTCCTGTGTCCCCGAGTATGTTATAGGAGAAACTGCACGACATCAAACTTGACAGCAGGATAGCCCTGGCGCTATTCTCTGCATCTGGTGCTGTTCTCAAGCCCTGGTGCTGTTCTTAGGCCCTTTAGCAGTTCTTGGGCCCCGATGCTGTTCTTGGGCCCCGGAGCTGTTCTCGGGTTCTGGCACTGTTCTCAAGCCCTGGTGCTGTTCTTAGGCCCTTTAGCAGTTCTTGGGTCCCAATGCTGTTCTTGGGCCCCGGAGCTGTTCTCGGGTTCTGGCGCTGTTCTCCGCCCCCAGCTCTGTCCTGGGGTCCCGGTGCTCTTCTTGGGCCCCAGCACTGTTCTCAAGTTCCGGCACTGTTCTCAGGCGCTGATGCTGTTCTTGGGCTCCGTTGCTGTTCTCGGGCTCTGTTGCTGTTCTTGGGCCCCGACGCTGTTCTCAGCCCTCAGCAGCCCCAACCTGAGCGTGACAGATGGCTGGAATAACCTGGCTTGCAGAACTCGCTTGCTGGCCAAAAAGTTGTGGTGTCTCTCGGAGGCCCCTCTCACTCGCTGATCAGGCATTGGCAGCATGGACCTCTGTCAGAGACCCGGGTGTGTTTCTTAATGCTGACGATGGCGAAACCTCTATCGTGTCAGCAGGTGCAAAAACATTTAAAATGTGTACAATTCTGGGCATAAAAATGGGCTAAAACCAAAACTGCATAACATTAAACTTCTAAGGTCTTAACAGCAAATGGACAGAAGATATTTTGAACACCCAGTGAATTTTATATCAAACATTTCAGTCTTCTTATGATTTTATCTTTGTGTACATACTATTGAATTTCCCTGTTTCCTGCTTTTTCCCGCGACAGTTCACCGTAACAGCCAGCAAACAGCTCAGGTCTCTGGGATGCATGTTTAGTTCTTATTAAATATCTGAGCAGTTATTTGTTGTTAAGACCATTAAATGCCTAATATTTAGGCTTTTGGGTTTGCCCCATTTTTTTCGTTTTGCCCAAAAGGGTATACAAATAAAGATAATTATAAATTATAAAGCTCGAGAGAAACTGTATTTTATATCATTTCAGAATACGTCCAAGGTGGAGTATCATATAGGGGCTCAGGAAACTACTGAATTTTTGACCCAGTTTTGAAAGATTTCAGGACACTGTGGTTCTCGTCATCAAGTCCCTGGGCTTAGGCTAATGCTCCGATTTCGCTCCCGCCTCGGTCAGCTTTTCAAAGCTCTAAACTCACTACGAAGCAGGATTATGTCCATTTACATCGTGGGGGCCTAGGCCAGGAGCCCGGGTCTTGGAGTAGAAATCCGAGACTGTGTTCAGCCAAAAGAAATTACTGATCGATGGCTTGACGACCTAGTTCGGCAGTTGTGGCATGGGTCACACTACGCTGGGCACATACCTGGCAATGAATTAAGGTCAATAGTGCCAACCTGGTGTAGTCCAATAACACGGTGCCCTGACATGGCCGTAGAGTTACAGCTGCCCATTATTAGGGGAACCCCCCCGTACCCCTTTGGCTTCTAGGTGATAGATCTTCATCATGGGGGAAGACAGCTGCTAAGCTGATGTGGCAGCCTAGATAAACTCTACGAATGCAGCCAGAGATCGCAGGAAGTAAACAGGAAACAGGAAACCTGAACATACCATGCGGGCTTCCGAGACAGATTAGCACTATTCAAGCACAAATAATGCAGATATAAAAAGGTTAATGCATATTGATTCGTAAATAACATGCTTTGATGTTTACATGTACTGTACAAATTTAGAAAGAAAGATGCTAGTAGGATCTGCATAATTATTGCTACAAATATGACCACTATCCACACGGGAGATACAGTTTCTACCCATAAACAGCCTATCAAATATATCAGGCCCAAGTAGGCATGGCGTCTAGAGGACCAGATCACAAGCTTTTTTTATTACTACGCCAGAGATCACTGGAGGTTTGAGAAGTCTGGTATTGAAAAAACTGCCCTCTTTCCCCAGTTTAAGTGAAACGAAACCATCCGTCAATAACGTGAATGACAATGGGCCAAAACTTAGCATTACTGGCTATTCCTGTAGCACTTAGGGCCAGCAAACTCTTTATAGGCCCGTTTGTGCTTTGTACTTCAATGCATCTCAAGAAATAGTAACTTTATTATCCGGAGTACACAACAGCACATTGGCCGGAACCATGGAAATCAGTCAAATTCACCTGTTCTCTAATGGCTTCCCGTGAAGATCAGGCTCAACCAAATTAAGCCGGTCGCTCCCTGTGGAGGTGCTTCTGGAGCTGAGAGACATTCAAAGCATTGGGAAAAAAGGCGGAATGTCCCACCCACACACACACACACACACACACACACTCACACACGGATATACACACACACTCACACACACCCACATATACACATGCACACGCACACTCATGCACACACACACACACACGCGCGCACACACACGCACACACACCCCCAGAGCTGTTTGTGAAAAGTGGGCGCGAGCGTGACGTGGCTGCTCAGCAGGTATGCTGGCTCCCATCCACGGTGAGCGATTCCAAAGCCCAGACACACAGGGCGATTGTTCTGTTATGTAAAACGCATTAAATTGAGCGTGCTGTCTGAAGAGATACAGCAGTACTGCTATCTGATGTGAGGGGACTTCCGTGTCCCCAATGCCCAGAATGCACCAGGACTTGCTTCGTCCTCCCGTCACAGATGGGACCCTGTCACCCAACTCCAAGGCCGCAGCCCAACTCCCACTCTGTTTAGATCACTGTTCTGTTTCTGACATAAACCTACAAATTTGCTTCTCAAAATGCAAACAGGCTTCCGTTCTCGATTTCCAACAGATGATCTACTCATTGCCAGTGATAAAGAGCGTTTCCAGATAGTTTTTTAATACTTAATTATAGTCAAGACCAAATCCACTGTCATTACTGGGATGTATTGTGCTTCTTTCCATGCATTTTCCTGGACGGCAGCATTTCAATCCACCCGCTGAAAATGCAAGGTGTCTTGTTTATTAAATTCCCTGGTGCTACTTCCTGCAGCTTGATATAGCATGAAAGACTTCCAACTAGTTGAAATGATTGTACAATTTACAGTTTTTCCCAATCATTTAAACGTGTGTCTCGATACCATGTCCACTTTTTCACAACACTTAACACATGCACCATACCATTGGACCATGTGAGCTAAACTATCTATACTTTTGCATTGCTTTGACACAGTATGCATTCAATCACCACTTCCCCCAAATTTCATGAATACTTCTCTCAGTCAGTGTTCGCCACCAGCAAAACTTTGT
>JAODLC010000100.1:20156123-20167726 GCA_026781145.1 Hippopotamyrus pictus | reverse complement strand
TAAACGGCTTGTGGGACTATTTTTAGCGGTAACTATCACGTGGCCGAAGTTTTTTATTTTTTCTGTGCAGCCCACGGGCCGGGACCACATGACCCACGGCCCGGTACCGGTCCCCGGCCTGGGGGTTGAGGACCACTGGTCTACATGAAACATTTCATTATAATCATTGGCTATTCAAACATTTATTTCCCAATATTAATCTACAACCCAAACACCATTTAATGATTCATTATTGGCATTTCATGTAGAATATGGATCACATTGTTGAAATGTGGTGCATTTTATTTGATGAAGTAATCAAAATAGTTACATTACTTAATATATTTTAAACAGGCTAACTAGTAATCTGTAACCTATTACATTTCAAAAGTAACCTTCCCAACACTGAGAGGCAACAGTAATGTTTCAAAAATCTCACCCAAAACTTGGGAAAAAACATCAGAATGACATGACATGGCACTACCTCTGTAAAGTGAAATGTCTGCATGTTGTCTTGTGAAATTGCCTAGTGAAATTGTCTGTATGTTGTCTTGAGTGCACTTGTCCCTTATGTCTGCACATTGAGCCTTGGAGAAACGCAATTTCGTTCTGCCTTGCATCCATCTTTGTACTGTTGTATGGTGTGAATGACAATAAAGTTTCACTTACTTACTTACTTACAGTGAGAAACTTTCAGCTAAGACAGATTGATGGTTGGTCTAGGAAAGGAAACACCATTATGTAATATTCCTGCATGTAGAAATCTTGCTTTGAAGTTAAATGTCACACTCACCACCAGTGTACCGTAGATCTATGGAAACAGACTCAGATATTCGCAGCAAAGTAGTTCAGGAAATTCCACAGCTTCAGAAAATCAAAGTTGTTGCAGTAAAAGCAGTGTGAATTCCTGATAGTTATGAGGTTCATTTTGATGAGAATTTACAAGCTCATCAAAATGCAGACCCCAAACAGGAGAGGGAGATTGCTATTGTTGTAGATGAGATTGTGAATTGTAGATCATTTGACTTGCAAATGACACATATAACAAATAAGTACAACTGGTTTATTGTGCCATATTAACATTTACTGTGACAATGTTTTGTATGTGTTCATTTTTGGCCCTTGTTTGCAATGGACTGACTTTTTTTTCAAGATAAATGCTAATTTTTCTGTTCCAATAGGTCTTTGTCAAGCAGCAGTGTGTTGCCGTACTCTAGTGAAAAAATCCTTCAGAACATATACTTAAAAAGTTTTTGTTTCTCATGAATGATATTTTTGGCTCATTTTTCCCACCATAGGAAAGAGAATGAATAGTCTTATATAGTTAATTTCACTCCAGTATAAGTAGAATAAGGGAACACAAAGTGTAGTTTCAAATTAACGCTTATGGAGTCATTTTATCAATCTGAGGCACTGTTAAAATGATCTCCATCACAGGGTTGCCTCAGCCTATAGGCCACATAGGAGCAGAATCTCGCCTAGAGTACCAGAACACCTAGGGACTCCGTCAGAGTCAATTTAACACTTGCAGTTTTACTGTGCTTGGTTTACTTTAAGATTGTAATTTTGGGTCCGATACCAGTTAATCAAATCCAGCAGTATGCCTCATCTGCAGCCAAATCCTGCCAGCTTCCGTTTACCAAACGGCTTAGCTGACAGGAACAGACATAAAAACAAAAACAGAAACCTTTAACCTGTAAAAGCAGATTAACTCTGCACCACATAGGCAAGATATTATACAGAATTTTATAGTCTGCACAAAAAATTAGAAAGTAGACTGTATTCTAACTACTGACTGTGTGTTTCGCTAACATCCTCCTAAGATCCAGGGAAAGAGGTTGGCAGGGTCACAGTTCCAAAGCCCAGACTGTCCTCTTTAAGGGACGATAGCACTAATAGGGTAGCAGGTATAATATGAGAGAACAAAAATGTAATGTCCTCTACAGAGGACAAAAATGAATTGCTGGATCTCAAGAGGTTATATAGTATTTATTATGTTGCCTAAGTTTTAAAAAAATTATGTTAACACTAATGTTTATCACGTTTCAAAAACTTCAGACAAAGTGAATCCAATGAATCAACTTCAAGTGCAGCTCTGGTGCATGAACAGAACGACATGTATGTGTAATGCGATAATTGTAAGTCTTTAATTTGGGTTCCAAATAATAAAACAAGACACAGCAAACGTCAGAACAATCACAGTGCTGTGGGATTTTCCATTAAGCTCTTAAACAATGTGTCTTCTGCCTGCTTACTTGTGGCCTGTCTGCAGCACAGGCAGAGCCGGTAAATGCAGCCCCAGAATAAGCTCCCTTGACGGTAACAGGGATCGCTGTCTTTTCACACTTTGTGGCGTTTGTCTCTCTCACAGCATGGGGCCATTTAGCAGCCTTTCCACATGCAGAGAGCTCCGATATTCTAAAAGCCACCCGGTGACATTTAATGGTGTCGCTGTAACGCACGAATCCAGCAGTAGGTGGAGCGTGGGGGGTAAGTTCAGCCAGTTCACTTCTAAATTTCTTAGCATATGCTAAGAGATGGAGTGACACGATCAGGGACCGCACAGAGGTCCCGACCCAGCAATGAACCAAGTGGAGAGCTTTGACCGGCTCGGAAAATCCTTGCTTCACTTGACCCCAAATGCAATTATCATGGTCCTTTTTTAATATCATAAAATTTAATTCACTTAAATAAATGGCATTGTTCAGTTATATTTTGTAGTGAAAAAGACAGTGCTTTTTATCGACTAACATGTGAGGCATTTTGTGTACTTGCAGATATTATCTATCATTTTAATGAAAGTTTGCTCCAGTCCGATACTAATCATTTAATTAAATATTAATAGCAGGTTATGGGAGTTCCTCTGTGTTTCCTAGGTATACAATGTGACAAAGGAAGATGAGAGTACAGGCGAGAGAGGCACTCACAGTCATTACATCACAGGTGAGGGTGGCAGATCTGGCTTTCTGGCGATGAGAGATGGACAGCAAGTGCAATTATGGAAATTAAGGTGTGTAAACCAAGATGTCTGCAGTACGGCAGTGAGACAGAATTACCATGTATTCATTTATGTTGTAGCAGAGTTGTGACACTCAAGTTCAGATATGAAGGAGCTTGGTTTTGTCACGCGCTCGGGTGAATTTATACTCCGTCTTGACTTGGACTCCAACACTCGTGACACAAAAAATCTTCCCTAGTCCGTCCAAGTCCAGAGCCGTATCATGTCTGATATAATGGCTTCAGTATTTATGAAACATTGTGCACAAACCCACTGATCAGCAGTTATCCGGTTTGTGTACAGTCACTCTTCAGCCGCCCAGCAGCAGTTATGCTGAAAGGTTTTAGAGGTGATTGTGGACAACTGATGAACAGGGTCAGTTTAGGCTTAGGGTGGTATCTAATTTTTATTACTGTAGCACCACTCAGACATTATACCGCGATGTAGTGAATTTTAAAAACAAAACCATTGTAGCATTTTAAAAACTTGGCAATAAAATTGCCTGATTGACGGTCCCCCGCAATAAATTTTCCAAAAATAAATATATCCAAAATTCCATGGTATACTGTATTATCTTGGTACCACCTAAGCTTATGTCAGTTGTTGAACAGACTTTTAAAACACCTAAACACCAAAGAAATTGCGACTTTAAATGTGACGGTGTACAAAATTCACGGCTTTTATCTGAAGTTTTTTTTTTTATATATATTAAAAGTCTTTTCAATTGTCCCCAGTCTCCGCCTTCAAGGACCTAATAGTGGCATGATTGATCTGCCGGGAGTTGAATCAAACCAGGAACTTTTCAGATACAGGAGTCTTAACCTGCTGAGTCACACAGCAACCCTTGGCTAAACACATTAAATGTTACATAGCTGCACATTGTTATCTACATCATTAAATGAAATTTTTGGGGCATATTTTAAAAGTCAACGATATTGTTAATGATGGCGACTACCAGCTAGGTAGCTGTAAAAATGATGTGATGCCATCATAATGAGACCCCATCATGCACGTTTAAGGCATAAAACGCTGACGGCGCTTACATTTCTGAAAAGCAATATGCCATCGATGTAGTGTGGAGAGTCCCAGTCATGACAGATATCATGCATAGTGTTACGTAATTGTGTGCGCACTTTATCCTTAGCTACATCAGCTAGATTGCTAATAGCTTTAGCTACAATAAAAAACCCTTTTAAGAAAACTTTGTATTTATGCATATTCTTCTGGTTCCAGAAGCTAAAATGTGTTCAGTAGGATAGTCATGTATGAATGTGAAAATTTGAGGTATTTGTTTAGTCTTCAGTTGATGTGTTTTGTATTCAGATTCATACTCCAGAACTGAACTTGCATTTCTCTATATATTCTAACTCGGCTACCCAACTCTGGTAGTAGACATGGTCTTGGCTTGGACTCGCCTCCTTGTTCCACTCATTTTTTGCTTGGACTCGATTTGTTAAAGATATGGTCTTGACTCAGACTCGACTAAGGTGGACTCGAACACGAGTCGTAGTTCATAGTTCCGGTCCTGAGTACCCAATCTGCTTTGTGTTTTGCCCCAAATGTCTTAATTAGCGAGGTTTAGATCCACTGACGCAGATGTGACACATTGGAAACTAGATGCTGTGGGTCCACACATTCAGACGAGCGTTTGTAGATTTTGATCATTTATTATCCAGAAACAAACCAATGGTAAATTTAAATTCATCATAAAAATATGAATCTTTTATATCTTTCTGAAAGCCTAATTAAGTTACCACTGGCTAGCTAGTTAATTTTATGTCTAAGGTATCTGCAAAAGAAACAGACACAAACTGAATGATTTAAAAATAATTCAACAAATAAATAAATATGTCATAATGCAGAAGCACTTGCCAAAATCACACTTGTAATTTCATCAGCAGTTTGGCGAAGCTCAATTAATTAGCGGCTCAGTTGGAACAAAGACCTGTGGACGCGTGGGGAATTGAGGACTACGATTAGGAAGGCCTGCTTACAGATAGCAAACACATTATTCAAGAGCTGCATTATCGTTTAATTCAGAAATTATTTCAAGGTCGGCCTCAATATTTTTCAACCTTGTGAGGTCATTCATTTATTAATGAAAATTTGTGTTGTTATTTACCTTGATATATCAGTATAATAGGCCTGCAGTTTTTTGATTTTGAAAACGCCATCATTCCAATGAATGGTGGTGATGTGTGACCTTTCAGGTGAAAATGACAGATACCAATTAACATTATAAGGAGGGCTTTTAAAAAAATTATGTAAATTTGGGGGCTCAACAATTTTCATCTTAATTGCATGCTTTGGTCGGCAGAGGAGCTGAAAGATTGTAAATGAAAGAAAGTCGCTTATAGCGATAATTCATGCAGAACAGGTAAGGCGTGCCTAGCCCAGTCATGTGACCTGCCCAGCCGCTGACACTCTGCAGATCTGCCTGTGCTCTCAGGAGTGTGTACAGGTGATTAAAAATGACTGCACGCCTTCTTTACAGCTCACCCTGTGTGCCTGAGGTCAGAGGGGCGACTCTTCATCTGTAACCCGACGAAGCCATGAAATATTAAGGTGCCCTCCTTTTCATAACATCGGCGTGTAAACAACTGTATTATTTGCATGATTGACACTGTATCTCCTCAGTGCTGGCCTTTGAAAGCCTATATCCGTGTAATAATGAAAAGGGGAGCACAGGGGACAATTAAATGAAACTGAATGCATTTTGTGCTGAATAAAATGGCTGAGGGCCTCGAGCAGCAAGGGAAAAAGATAAGAAGCACGTCCTTTGGCTCTCTGGTGGCCAAAGCCCAGGTGATCAGCCCCTAAACAAGTGACCCTGGTACACTGATTAGACCCAAGACTTATCTGCTGGGCCTTGGGAAAGACCCACACCAATACAGACACACCCTCAAATTTAGGCCCCCAGAGAATTGCCTGTCTTTTTTCCATTTAAAAATTAATGCCAATACTGACCAAACACAGACTGTTCTCTGCTTTGATGGTGTTGTTGTAATGGAATTACAGTTTCCTATTCACAGAAACATGACATGATATAAGATGACAATTACCTGATAATTACTACCATTTTACTGACCATTAAAAGCTGTTGCATGAATCTCTCTCTCTTTTTATGTAACAATGTGCTTTTGGCTCTCACTATGGAAACTTTTAAACACTACAAAATTTTCATTTTAAATGTTTAGCATGAATGCCACTACAACAGGAATACAATTTCTGAAAAAAAAAACACTTGCATGGCCGTAAAAAAGGCACCATTTGAATTCAAATCAGCAAGTACTTAAGAGCCAATGATTGGATAATTATTACAGCTCAGCAATGTTATGCAGGAAAAAATAAGTCAGCTGTGTATCTGAATCTACTGAATGGCCAGGTTATCCCATAAATGGATTTATTCTTCTCTAATGGTATAAAGTATTCCCGGATGTTAACGTCAAGATTCATCCGGCTTGAATTATCAGAGAGTGGTTCAGGGAGCATGAGGAATCATCTTGACGTATGAATTGGCCACCACAGAGTCTTGACCTTAACCCCATTGAAAGTCTTTGGGCGCCTTTTCACCGCACCAAGTACCACATGGTACTTTTGGTACGGTACTTTTTATACTTTTGCTTTTCCATTGACTTCGGATTCAGTACCAGCACCAAAAGTTCCAGTACCAAAAGTGCTAAACCAGCTTGGGTACTTCTTTAATACTTTGGGTTTGGACTTGAAACGCTTTCTTTGTCGACTGGTTATGCAAATAACCTGCCTCTGAAACAGAACACAAGAGCGTATACAGAATTGAAAGGAAGAAAAAGTCTTATCTTAATCTGCCTGACTAGTGATGTGAGAAGTGCATGCAATGTTGGCATACATACCGCGTATTGTCCAGCCCTATAGTATACTACACCCATTTTTCTAATTAGGTACAAAATACCCCACTTTGGCTGTGATGTCATTCAATGCCGTTACCAGTTTTTATGGCAGTGGAAAACCAACACCTTGAAGGACCATACTTTTGGTACTTTCCCTCCATACTGTACATGGTGCAGTAGAAAGGCACCTTATGTGCTGAAGAAGACTTTACGGAGTTGTTCAACTCACTTATTATCAATACAAGATCTTGACGAGAAACTAATGCAAATCTGGACGAAAAATGTTGTGTAAGCACTTTTTTTGACTTTTTAGATTTAAGGGACCAAGTTTTCTTTTCCTGGATACTTTGTAAATATGCCAGAGAGCATAAATGTCTTGTATATATTTAAACATGTATGTTGCTTTAAAAAAAAAAAAAAAAAAAAACATATTCAGCAAACTAAGCAGAGCTTAGTATCCTTGTCGCACTTTCTGGTTATAGACTAGGGCATGCAAAATATGCAGCTGTATAAATACTTGGACAATGAAGAGTGTCAGGATGAAGATCGGCCTATTACAGCAGAGGAAAACAGAGCTGATGGAGAGGTGATTGAACGGAATTGATGCTGATGGATTCTCCAAACATGCAGCCGGACAGCTCGAGCGGGATGGTGCTGCAAAGTCAGTAGTCAAGCGGGGAATGTGTGTGAAGTGGCACCCCAGTGACCTTGTTGTTTGCGGGGCCCGTATCCGTCAAACACACACCGGACTGATGACAGCTGGAGAGCAGGTGCAGGCAGACGGCTTAGTCAGACAGACCATTAGGCCAGAAGGAGCAGGCAGGGTGCGTGTGCAAACAGGATAATGAATTATAAGTGGTTGCTTGGTGACACACTAACTACAAAGTAGCTTCTGGAAACCTAACAATGTTTTCATGTATACTTTCATGCGTAAACTAAATTAATGATTTCTCATAAAATGATTCAACTTCTTTTCTCCTCCAAAATTTGGAAGCTATTCAGCCTCTTCAAAGGTGCCTCATTTGGCACTAGTGTGAAATTATGCATGCCAATTTTTAAGCATTTATATTTCAATTCAAAGCCTGAATGCCAAAATTAAACCTTCCTTTTGGAAGCTTTAATTTTGCGGACATTGTATTTGAGACGATTCTCTAAAACATTTGTCTGGACTGAAGTCCAGGACTGGAGTGGCAGGAGGAGGAAGAAGCAATTGTCCTTCAGTTGACCCTCTAGAGTCGGCGATTGAATCCCAGAGAAACTCAAAAAAAAAAAAAAACACCGGAAAGCTGTCTGCTTTAAGGTACTGTCCACAACATTAGAAGATCTGCACAAACTGGAGGGGGAATGCAGCTACACCAATGAATCAGGTGCTCACTGGCGAATCGGGTGCTCACTGGCAAATCGGGTGCTCACTGGCGAATCGGGTGCTCACTGGCGAATCAGGTGCCTACATGGAACACATTACAGTCTGCAGATCTACATGCTCCTTGGTAAGACCCCACCTAGAATATTGTGTGTAGATTTGGTCACCTTACCTTAAAAAGGACATTGCAGCCTTAGAAAGGGTTCAGTGCAGGGCTACAAGAATGATTCCTGGTCTTAGAGGAATGTCTTATGAGGAAACTAAGGGGGGACATGATCCAGGTATATAAGATTCTAACGGGTCTGGATGCTGTTCAGCCAAATGGCTACTTTATTTATTTATTTATTTATTTATTTATTTATTTATTTGTTTGTTTGTTTGTTTGTTTGTAATTTAAATTCTAGAACTCATGGCCATAGGTGGAAATTAGCGGGAGAACATTTTAAGCTGGATTCGCAAAAGCACTTCTTTACATAGTGTGTAGTTAGAGTATGGAATAGTCTTCCTGTTAGTGTAGTGCAAGCTAAAACCCTGGGTTCCTTTAAATCAGAGCTAGGTAAGATTTTAACAACTCTGAGCTATTAGTTAAGTTCTCCCCAAACGAGCTTGATGGGCCGAATGGCCTCCTCTCGTTTGTAAATTTCTTATGCTATTATGCTATCAAAACACTTATTTTTATTTACATTCGGTGGTGAATGCCAGACAACAAAAAACTATTACCCTTGAATTGAATTGTTTTTAAAACTGGTGTGGATCTTAAAGGAATTTGTACTTTACAGAAATGTGACAACAGGTAGGGGGCGGAATGCTTTCATAAAGCCAGCGTCTCCTGAGGTTACTCAAGGAAAAGCCTCCTATCCAGACGACCAAATTTTTCCTCCAGCAGACAAACAAGTAAAAAAAA
Source organism: Hippopotamyrus pictus (assembly GCA_026781145.1). Taxonomy (NCBI): domain Eukaryota; kingdom Metazoa; phylum Chordata; class Actinopteri; order Osteoglossiformes; family Mormyridae; genus Hippopotamyrus; species Hippopotamyrus pictus. Next base: position 20,158,613 of record JAODLC010000100.1, on the reverse strand, counting down.
AAAAAAAAAAATCAAAGTTCTGGAATTTTTGATGATGAAGAAGGGAATGTGAAATAAAAGCAACTACATTTTCAGTACAATTCACACCCATGTTATTCTTATCCAAGATACCAGACTGATGACAGACACATCTGTTGAAATGCAGCCCTGAATTTTACACATACATATTCTGACAGGTAGTGGCAGCAGACATTTATACAGTTAGGCTAGTCAGGTTATTTTTCGCGCCTTCAGAGTCAGGCATAAAAATAATATTTGCTGACAAATTTATGCCCTTTCTCTGGCCCCTGGTACCTCTCTCCCCGAGTCACTGCTGCCCAGCCATGACCCTTCAGCTGGTTTATTGGAGCAGAGAAATGTCACACATTCAAAGGAAATCGTCTGTCACAGCAGTATGAGAACTTCAGGCAAGGGAATCCATCTCCAAGAACATTTTATGATAACATCTGTACTTTTAGAGAATTTCTGGTAAAAAGAATGTGATGAGCATAGGCGTTAGATCTTAGTGTTTATAACACCCACTGTACGACGGCATATCTTTGCTGCCGATCATCCCAGCTGCCATGAACATATTAAAACCAACAACAATGGAGCATGGAACTCATATAATAGGATTATGACATGGGTTCTGTGAAATGGGGAAGTTCTGTATGATTTTGGACAACCTCTGCAACTCAGGCCCACAGAGCAGGGAGGATCAATCTCTCTTCTTGCCTTGTGACGCAACATAGCAACTACTATGCGAGAAAATCCCGAACACGAGTATACAGTCATGTGCCGCAAAACAATGTTTCGATCAACGATGGTGGTCCCGTATGATTATAATGGAGCTGAAAAATTCCTATCGCCAGGTGACATTGTAGCTTAGCGCCTTACTCACGTGTTTGTGGTGATGCTGGTGTAAACAAACCCACTGCTGTCAGTCATGTAAAAGTATAGCACATATTAAATAAGTATTATAATAAGTGCATGATACTTGACAAGGGTAATAAATAACTATATTACTGGTTTATGCATTAACTATACTGTACATTTTGTCATTATTTTAGAGAGTACCCTTTCTGATATAAAATAAAGTTTATTGTAGCCTAGGTGAGTAGTAGGCTATATACCATCTAGGTTTGTGTAAGTACAAATTATGGTGTTTGCACAATGACAAAATCGCCGAATGACGCACTTGTTAAAACACATGCCTGTTGTTAAGTGACGCATGACTGGATACTGTTTCAAAAAAAGTTCAGGTAATGGCTCTGAGCAATAATTTTGAAATGTCACAGCTTTTCTCCCATGATTTTTCTGTCGAGACCCAGGTTACTGTCTCTACATGCTTTTTGGTAAAAGTTTTTTTCCACCTGATGCTTCCATTTCCGATCAGGCAGGTGGCCCTTTTGTCGTGACTAACGAAACGGAATTAACGTAAACTGGCAGAATAAATATTTTCCATTAATTACGGCAGATGTGTTGTAAAGCGGATGGAAAACTCATTAAAAAGCGGGATGAATAATTGAGAGGTGAGTGGTGTAGAGGCAGATCTGCTTACATCTTCGACAGGTCCGTGCACGGGTCCCTGGGAGGGGGGGGACAAAGGCAGAGCTGAGAGGGGCGGGCAGCGGGCCAGCGGGCCGGTGAAAGTGAGGAGAGGGCCAGCTTCATTACCGAAAGATGGAAACTGGTAGCTCTGGCCATAACGGCGCTTTGTTGTGGGGGGGGGAGGGGGGGCACAGGAAGTGCATGGAGCCACAGAAACAGAGACCTCCGATCGTCAGAGGAAGCGGCTCCTTTGGTCGCCGTTCGGTGTTCTGTGACTTTATTTGACACCATTTCGTGCCTCAGTGAGTCGTAGCAGAGCAAAAGCCAAGCGATTTTCATGCCAGCTGGCCAGGGTCAACGTCACACCTGGGGGGCGAGGGGGCCTGGTATATATGTGCCTTTCATTTTGCCACTGACACTCTGGAAGTTCATATGGGTTTTTCTGTGTTAACATTTTGGGAGTTCATCCATAGTCACATGTCTGAGGGCAGAAAGAGAATTTCCCCATGGGGATCAATGAATGTATAACAATAACAATAATAATAATAATAATAATAATAATAATAATAATAATAATAATAATAATAATTGTTTTTATTATTATTATAAACATTTGAGATCGAATTGGACTGAAGTCCTCCATATTTTACAGTTTTTTTTTGCTCCATGAGACAGACTTTAAATACATAAATAAAAATGCAACAATATCTGATAAAGTTCATGCCTTTTAATACCTAAGACACACTAATGAAAGCCAAAGAAGAATATGTTGCATTATGGGATGGTCAGCAGAGCCAGAAAAAGTTAACAGGAAAGACCAGCACAAATATGTTTAGAAGCAACTGTCTGCTTACAGTTGTGTGCATATGTGTATGAGGCAGGCTTAGTCTGCTTACAGTTGTGTGTATATGTGTATGAGGCAGGGTTAGTCTGCTTACAGTTGTGTGTATATGTGTATGA
>JAODLC010000100.1:20079931-20097767 GCA_026781145.1 Hippopotamyrus pictus | reverse complement strand
TATCACAGGGCACGAGGCTGGGGTACACCCTGGATGGGATGCCAGTATATCACAGGGCACGAGGCTGGGGTACACCCTGGATGGGATGCCAGTATATCACAGGGCACGAGGCTGGGGTACACCCCGGGGCGGGATTGCATGGCATACAAACCCAGCCATACATTATGGCCGAAGTGAGGAGAGGAGGCAGAAGAAAATACTACATATATTTCCAGCATTGTAATTTTATATTTTCAGACATAACAATATTACTTTCGTCAAGTCCTTTAACCCCGGAACACTGTCTCACCCTCTTCTCAGACTTGTACGTAGCTTTGGACAAAAATGTCAGCTAAATAAATGTAATGTAAGGCAATGGATCAAACAAATGCTACGTCTGATCTTTCAAATGAATCCGGTCAGATCAATTTAATGTTCTATTCAAGATAATGTTAATCAAATGGCAGGGGGGGGGGAGTTATATGCAAAAGACAATATAAGAGAATATATTATATTCTTCATAGGGACCTTACACTAAGTTAGGTATAATGAATAACACTGTTATCTGAGTGCAACCTTTTTTACTGCATGAATATGAATAAATTTTATATCTATCGAAAAGTACTTGCATATTGGATATAAAAGACTACAGATCCCTATTGAAACTGCAGGTTTTTGTGATGTGAAGTCAGAACTCAAGATGAATCATGTCAGACTTTTTTCATCGTTAATGTGACCTTGCAGCTGACAAAATTCAAGAGAAAAACAATGATATTAGTACCTTTTTTTAACTGCTGTATAATGTAAAATGTAACTGTCGCTCCTTGTTAGAGTAGATGTCACAACATATTGTACAAAACAACAAGACAGAAATATCTTGTTTATCACTGGGATAAACAGCACAACCAACTCATAAGTGAAATATTTTTGAAATATTGTAGAAGATACAGTCAAACGGCAGTCACTCATGCCACTTTGTCTTATTGTCCTCATGCATTGTGTTGTTATGTAAGTACAGCAAAGTTCACTCTTCTCGTGTCCCATTTTGCTCTCCTCTGAGGCACACGCAGATGAGACAGGGGGGCTTAGGGTCACAGCCCAGGGTCAGCAATTTTTCCAATGCCCCTAGGGCAGTTCTTGGGGTTAAGCGCCTTGCTTCAGGCACCCAACAGTGATATGGTTACACCACAGGAATTGAATTGGCGGCCTTCCAGACAGCAGCACACGGTGCTAACCCACAGAGCTGTGCACCCCCCCTCTCTGAAAGGTCTCCTTACTCCAACTCCACTGTTAACACTACAAACTGAAAAAGTCTCACTTCCAAAGGCGTGCAGACATAGCTTTCTTGTCCCCTTCTGTCTTAGTGTTTCTTCGGTCTAGGGGGAAGGATATCATACTGAATGACTTTCCAAAAAGTAAGACTCGGTGCAGTCTGCAGGGCCCACAGGAAACAAACGCATAAAGAACAAAATTCTGTCAATGGACGAATAGCCAAGTGCAGATTTTGCTTAGATTGTCTCATTGTCACTTTGATGTAGGCATGTTGGATACATGAGTGAAAATATTTTCAGTGACCGTTCCAGCCAGTGTGAATTTTAACAAATATTCTTCAGAAGTGGTTCCCATAAGAACTAATAGAGGCATTTAGATGTTACTGGAAGCCTAGTGAAATGTTTCGCAGGGAACACTATGAATTGTTGCGAATATTAATGAAAGATTAGGTTGAATGAAACGGAATAATAAGGCCTCATTCTAAAATGTTTATAATTTCTTAAGATCGTCCCCGATCCTTGGTGCTGAAGGGCAAAATATTAATCAGAATGTTTAGCAAAAAGCAACAAATGTTACAACCTAATTTTACATAATGAATACAAATGTCAAAATAGACATGAAATTAATACACTGTTATCTCTTGCGTTATTTGCTACACAAGTGGAGACCTTGAGCAATTTCAGTTTGACCCCATGAAACGGAACCTTCAAATACCTCAGCACACATTTCTTAGGCATCTTTCCAAAGAAATTCCTCAACAGCAGTCTCACGGAGTACCAAACAATGCTGAGTAATAAATAATACTACCCTGATACTCTTGGATTGGTTTCTGATTGCAAACAAGATAACGAAAGGACCAAGCACCTTTTATGAACTATTTCTGGAATATTTATTATTATTATTGTTGTTGGTACCTGAAATACACTGGAAGATTTTAAAACCTTTTAAGAATGAATCATACAGTTCCATTAATTTGAGTCTGGGTTTTTTTTTTGTGAAGGTCTGTGTCATGCAATGACTGTATTGTTAGGACTGAACTGAATTCTGATGCCTCTCTGCCCAGCCTGCCTCGGCCAGCGCCAGCGAGGTGCTGTTTGGCTCAAAGGCAGCCGGTTATGTGGCCTTTCCGCTAATCCAGTTCTATGTAGCGCTGTCACCAAACGTTATTTTTCTTGTCAGTCAAAACAGCTGGGTGTGAGAGATGGAGAGAGGCTTTCTGTGGCTCGTCTGCAGAGCGGCGCGCTTGGGGGATGCTAAAGGGTGGCGGGTGGTCTGCCGTGATAGGTTAATATGCCCAAGATATACATACAGGCCTTCTAGAGAGTTTGGCTTTCACAGGAAACAAATTTTTATTAATATTACCTATTAGCATGAAAAATTCAATTTAACAGGCTGACATAACGGATGGATTGTCTGCTAAAGGCAGCAGTTTATTAAGTCATGAAAACGATTATATAAAACAAGCACTGGTGTTTTTTTATATAAAAATATTCCTCACAGACGCTTGCAACAGGTGCCAGACTCTAGACAGCTTTGCAATTATTTCTGAATTTCGTGACACTGTCTTGCCTCAGCGCCCTTTTTCATTGGCTGCCACATGTGAGAAACTGAATGTTTGGCTACTCCAGGCACCTGCCGGGGGGCTGATGATGAGCAACCCTGGACGAGATGTTTGATGTCGATGTGACTGCAACATGTTTACTCAGTTCAGTTCAGCTATTCGCTACGGCTCTCTGCCCAACACACATGCCCTGAGGTACTTAGAAAATCTTACAGCAGCATGACAAATAGATTTGAGGAAAATGCAAGAACAACTGAACATTTAAAGTCTGCGAGCGGATTAAATTCATCCCTGGACCAAAGTTAACAGCAATCTATATGTAACAATTTTAATCTTTGAGCTTGGTATTTTTATTTAACAGCCACAATATACGCAGTTATACATACAAGGCTCTGATGAGCCAATGGCTGGTTATTCCAAGATCAAAAACTACTCATGATAAGAAGGAACAATGTTCTGTGAAGTAATGAACTAATTCGGTTATGTTCCTATCAGATGGAAAGATATATGTCTCCTGGTTATGAAACCGGGGACTATTTTCCTGCTTAAAGCCATCCATGGTGAAATCCACACACTGACACAGATAATCTGTCTTTCGGGGAACTAGACACATATACCCTACACATTCCTATAAGAGGCCCATTCTATATTTGCGCAGGATATTTTAGAACTCAGATGAATCTAGTCAAGCTTAAGGTGTATGTGTAACTTATAAATGGACAGTTTCAGACTTGGCACACTTTGTAAAAAAAATTAATTGCCGTCCAAGTCAAGTCTGTGTCCCCACAAAGAAAACATGCAGGTAATTTGAATATAAACACGAACCCAATCACACATAAATAAAGGGTGCATTTGCTTCGCATTTTCCACCCTGTTAATCCCATGGCTCTCTGGGGAACAATAGAAGAAGTATTTGCCCTCCGGTTCTTTGTGACTGGAGCCATTCAGTGCACTCGCTGGGTCAGGGTGCAGAGGTTTTAAATCTGGTATACGGTGGGATGATGTGGCGGATACGCTGTGGTCAAGGATTCTGACACCCCGCAGCCAGATTGTGTGGCTTTACCTGGTTCCGTTCATATGGTTCATATAAATATTGTCACATACAGTATGGTGAACACTTTCCTCCATACATGGTTCACACATCCCTTATGCAGCTAAGTAGGACTGGGTGGAATTGTTTCTTTTTTTTTTTTCATTTTATTTTTTTTTCCCCTGTCGTGGTTTAGCAAGTTTAGCAAGCAGGATGTTAGTCTGGGTGCTTTATTGTGCCGACACTTTTATTTTGCCAAGTGGAGCTTCGGATTGAGCTCCTCTTGTTACTTGAGGTATACTCTTCTATTCGCCGTTTTGGATTATTGCGCCGTTAAGCCGGAGACGACAGGGAAAGTTAACTGAAATAGGAGAGATAAAGAGAGGAAGAGAGGAGGGAGAGAAAGAAGAGAGGGAAAAAGAGGGAAAGAGAAGAGAGAAGAGAAGAAAGAAGAAGAGAAAAAAGGGGGGGTCAGATAGAGAGAGAAAAACAGAGAAAGCAAAATAATACATGACAACTTATGAAAAAGTAGAGCAAAAGGAAAGAGTAACAAAAGGACAGCTTCTGCATCTTAGTGCTGGACATTGTATCATCACACCAGCTGCTGTATCTGAAAAACAAGATCCAGGTGCACAAAAAGTATACATACAAAGAAACCAATGGTACCATTATGACAGAGAATAAGCTTGTGCCAGTATCTGCTTCTGGAATGAAATACATTAATACCAAAGAAAAAAGTACAGAGCAACAGGAACACAGTCTGGATATCACTGCACCAGTATCTGCATCTGAGAAGAAAGGATGGAGGCCACACACACACACACACACACACACCCAGACAAGAAGGAGAGAGAGGGATAAAATAGGGCGAGAAAGCCCTGGGCTATCTTGTATGTGTGTGTGTGTGTGTGTGTGTGTGTGTGTGTGTCTATGTGTATGTGGGTGGGTGTGAATGTGTGTGTATGTACGTGTGCCAGGAGAGCCCCGAGCGATCATGGACCCAGTCGCCCCACAGCGGCCAGGTACCCGGGCCCCCCGCCACCGGAGGGCTGCGCGTCCGCCCAAGGAGGCAGAGGGGGAGGCACCGGGCACCCCCCACCGGCGAGTACGAGCCAGGAGCCCCACGGCCACAGGCGGCAGCGCGCCGGGTGGAATCGTTTTTTAGAAATGGGGGCCAGAGGACGACCACCCGTGCATGCATGCATCCATTCATCCATCAATCTTCCAACTGCCTAACCAGTACAAATATAACATTATTACTAACTACAGGAAATGTGCATGATAATATCTGCAACATCAATTTTAAAGGATTGCGGGGAGGCTGGTTTATGTGTTTTTCCCAGTTCGATGACTGTAAGGGTTTGCTTCCTTGTTTTCCTTTTCCCACCTGACCCTGCTTTTCTCCGAATATTTCTATAAATGTGTTTCCTTCTTCACCTACTAGTCAAAGTGCCCAGACCGTGATGCCCAACCAGTAACTGTGCCCTGACTGTGACTACTCTTTTTGGTTCCTGTGCCTCCTGTTCCCTGTTCTCACTAGACTGGCTGAATTTTGTTTTTGTTCCCCATCAGCACTAAACAAAAATTTCCTATTCCATCTACTCTAGTCCCCAACTAACTCTCCTGTTCCTTCTATCCCTCTATGCTTGTCCTCAACTGAAGCCACAGTTCCTTCTGTCAATATACTCCTGTCCACAACTAACGCTCCTGTTCCTTCTGTACATCTATGCCTGTCCCCAGGTAACGGTCCTTCTCCTTCTGTCCATAAACTCCTGTCCATAACTAAAGTTCCAGCTTCTTCTGATCTTCTGCTCCTGTCCGCAGTTAAGGTTCCTGCTCCTGCTACTGTATACATCTACGCCTGTCTCCAACTAAAGCTCTTTTTCCTTCTGCCCATCTGCTCCTGTCCTCAACTAAAGCTCCTGTTCCTTCTATCCATTTGCTCCCATCCCCAAGTGAAGCTACAGCTCCATTTCTCCATATAGTCCTGTCCCCAACTAAAGTTCTTGTTCCTTCTGTACATCTACGCCTGTCCCCAAATAAAGCTCCTGCTACTCCTGTCCATGTACTCCAATCCCCAAGTAAAGCTCATGTCCCTTTTGTCCATATTATTATTTAACAAAAGTCATCAGAATTTATTATGTACAACATTTATGGCTGTCAAAATTAATGCATTCATTGTTGCAATAAATGTAAAATATTTAACATATTTAAAATGAATGCAACTAATGCAGCTGCATTTTGTTTACTTCCTGGGTTGGGGGCTAACCTGTGACGGCTGATGTCGTGAAACTCAACCTAGCCAGATATAGCTTGGCAACCAACGTCATCATGCAGTGCATTATGGGGCAACCAACATCATCCTGCAGTGCATTATGGGGCAACCAACATCATCAAGCAGTGCATTATGGGGCAACTAACATCATCGTGCAGTGCATTATGGAGCAACCAATGTCATCACACAGTGCTTTATGTGGCGGAACTGCCACATTGTGTAGCCACGAACCAAAATCAACCAGCAGACTCATCTCAGTGCTATTCATTTAGCTGCACGCTGTTTGTAAGCATGTTTAAAATGTGTCAGAAAGAAAAGGGATTCTACAGAGACAAACTCATATTAGAAGCATTGTGAAATGCCAAAAGAGGAATGGATTTGTGACCCCAAAGCCTCACCTAACCTCACGTTTCCCGGGTATATTTAGTTCTGTCTGTGGCGGGAGTGCCTATACTGCTGCTCAATTTCATAATTTTAAATCATTGGAAGAAATATTATTCTGAAAAAAATAATGAATTTTGGTTTGTTTAAGGTACACGAAAGCCTTCATTTTACATGCATGTTAGTCTGTTGACCACCTGACCAGGGATGACGGTTAATATACCCAAACATACCTTTTTAAAATCAAATCTAAAAAATAAAAAATCAATGGTATATACCAGAGGATTTTGAAGAATGCAGAATTTCCTCCCTGCTTATGTAAATTGCATGGACCTGTTGCACCAAACACCAGGCAGTATGCTGGTGTAGCTGTTTCTCCTTTCTGACAGGAGAAATTCAGTATGAGGGCTGTGGCAGCTAAAATAAAACCTCAGCACAGTGGAGCACTGGCCGTCCACACGGGGCCCCCCCCAACCCCAACCCCAACCCCCACGTGAAAGATGTAGCCGTTGATTATGCCTGACCTTAATTTCCACGCTGTTCCTCGTGATTCATGACTAGTGCTGGTAAGCTAAGAGGCCCAGAGAAGAGTGGCATGTCATGGCGGTTTATAACGCGGGGGGGTTGGGTATTTATACCCAAGAAGAGGATGCTGGGAATGTATTTCACACAGGCCTCCATTGCTTTCTTCACAAAACAGGTCGTGGGCAGAAGTACGTGTCGTATCGGCCTTTAAGGCAGCGGTTTGTGTTTTTGCCTGCTTCCTGTTTAACAGAAAAAAAAGGGCATCTCTAGGGGTTGTGCCAGGCGGGGCAAGGGGTCCCCCGCAGCCTCGACTCCCTCTGTGCCATCCAGGGGCGTAACAGAGCCCAGAAAAATGGGAGCTGGCCCATTTCCTGCTGGGGAGGCCGAGACGGCCGGATTCCTGCGCCGCTTGTCAGCGCGTGCAGCCCGGGGCGGCGACGGGAGGGAGTCTGCAGGGCTGTGGGTGGAAGCGAGCAAATGGTGCTCTCCTCTGAGCATGGCACGCTACTCAATGAAGGTGGGCAAGAAGGAGAGAGAGCGGCTGACAAACGGGCACACACACACGCACGCACACACACACGCACGCACACACACACACACACACATACACACACACAGACGCAGAAACACACACGGCGTTCCAGACTGGCTGAAAATGCAGGGCTGAAAAAAGCCGGCGTTGGCATAATCCTTTATCCATTTAGCAAACACTTTAAAGGGTGTGGAAGCCCCCCATCGCGTATCCAGTCATCGGAGACTGGGCACCCCCCCAAAATGCCAGGCGAGGGCCGCAGCGGTGCTGCGAGCGCCGATCAAAGCGGAGAGCTTAAACTCAGGTGAGCGAAGCGCAAGGCGGGTTAGTGGGAGCCAGGCCGCGTGCGGCCGCGACAGATGGAGGAAGCGCTCCCAGGGAGCCGGCTTCGGCTGTAAATAGCTCCGGCTCGCGGCGGGCGGGGGGGCGCCGCGGGACGGACAGGCCACTCCGCGCTGCCGCGTCGGGTTTTTCCATCGGCGCCCAGGCCGGATCCCGAGGGCACCTGGGACGGCGGGCACACGCGACGAGTCCAGCGGTAAAGGCAAGACGGGGAGCACGACCTGCAGGACGGGTAGGGGGCAGCGCGCTCATACTGCCTTCTTAAAACGGGGTTTCTACTGACGCGAGGGGGCCGTCCAGCCCCCACCGGGCCGAATCCGCAGGTCTGGGTGGGGTGGAGCGGAGAGCACGGGCGACTCAGGAGGAGGACGAGGCGCCGCGGTAAGGTCTGATTGGCTGCTGGGACGCGGTCAGAAGGCAGGGCAATGGTAAACAATACATAACACATTGCTGTGATATCTACAGATATGAGAACTAAAAGCAGACATTTCACATGCAGCAAATGATCAGAAGCCTAACAATTCAACTGCACTATGAAATATAACCTTCAGAAAAGAGTCCGGTTCCTTTTCAATATGAACATCCCACTTTTTGGGATCTTAGTAAAGCAAAGGCCATCCACAGGCCATTTACAGCCGGATATCTACCAATCAGCATCACTGGCATTACGGCAGGACAGAAGCCGCTCGTCCTGAAGACTGACACACTTTACACAGCCAGCCCTAGTGTACTGGGACAGAGCCAGCAGTAGTGCTGTAACACAAAAATGACACTGGAATAAGGTGGCCGGCTTCCCCCTTCAGTACATAAGAGGATGCAAAGACTTCTGAGATACAGCAAACAATAATTTAGGAAGAGTACTTTCACAAGATACAGTCATATGCAGTTGTCTGCTTTATGTGAAATCGAATTCTTCGTTGTTCTCGGTTAGGACTCTAAGTAATTCCCCCGTGCTCCTTATTGTCTTTTCATGGATTGCCCGTCCATGAATACTTAATTGAGGCACACTTTCCATTTCTTAAATGATGACATGTATTAAGGGATAGCACAGAGCTTTTCAGTCGACTGGAATATGCAGAGAATGTTTGGGCCTGCCATTAACTTCCGTGTGTCATGCATTACTTCACTATGACTGGTTATTGATTGCAGTTCGACGAAAGTGATTGGATCTGATTAGTCAGCTCTGGGAGTCAATCAGCCCCTTTCTACAGGGTCGCAGGAATGAGGTAGCCTTCCTTTTCCGCCTCGCTTATGCTCAGTTAACTCCGGACTGAGCATATCACCTCCACGTGGAAGGAACCAAATTAATGTCAGCTGTTGTTGAATCTCCCGTTTGATTTCATGAGACGGTTTATTAGAGCAGAGGATGATCGGTGCCTCTGCGGGGCAGAATGATCCAGGAGCACTATAGCAGGCCAGATGCTAAAGGCTGCTGGTGATGTTTATCTTCATTTACTTGAAGATCGGATGCTGGACAAAAGCCGAACGGACTGGTGCTGATTGCGGAGCGGGAAACAGCAGCCTGTGAAAAGGATCTCTGCCCCATCGCATCCTCTGTATCCTCTTGGGTCAGGTAGAAGGGTGAGGGGCTTTAAAGTCTGCAGAAGGCCCACAGAAGGTTAGGCTCTAAAAATACCAGCAATGCAGGCCTTGTTTGAGGAGTGGGTGGGGGTGATTGAGAATAGTTTAATTAAACAGGTCAAGTGTGATTCCATCTGTCTGTTGGAGGAAGACCAGAGGAGCCAAGGTAAGAAGCGGGAGAGAAGACGGAGAGGGCCAGGGACCAAAACTCTAGACATGATGTTTGCTATACCAGTATTCTCTCCCTTTTTGGACTTCTGGTGTGGCGATACTACAAGGCTTTGCAGTTTCCAGGAATGCCAGTCATCAGTCGATAAATACCAGCCACTGTAAAGCAGTAGAATGGACCACCTGCACGAAATGCTATGACACATTTCCGTTTTTAAATGGTATGGCTCACTTGCTTCCGGTTTCTCGGTTTACATAAAGTAGAGTTTGTGATGTCCAGAGCCTGGAAAAATGTGCTGTGCTGCATGAAATATTTATTGGAAATGGAAAACAGAATATTTTCAGAGGCAAGACAAGAATTATTCGTGCTGTTTTGTTAGTAGCAGTAAATCATATTTAACTGTGTCAAATTTAGACATCTGAACTTGGATCTTAACTGTAGATTAGCAAGGTGAATGGTAAACTGTTTTCTCCTATTTGTGTGGCAGCTCATTCCTCTTCATCGATCTGTAGCACTAGGCTCTCATGCTGACCTCCCCTGACAGCCCGTCTCTATTTCACACTGCATACCAATCTCAACATATATTTTCGTTTCACACATCACTGACTTGTGGTTTCTCCCATTGTTAAGCAGCCAGAACACTGTTAGCCTTAGCGAATTTAGTTTTCTTCATTTTCTTACATTCGTAGTTGTGTATATATGATGATGCATGCAATTTGATGCCTTATTCCAGCTCACTGGATGGTTTTCAAGATTCAAGGTTTTATTGTCATATGTACAAAGTAGAGTGTACGAACTACAATGAAATCCACAACCTCAAACAAACAAGTAAAACTGGAAATGAAGGAGCCATATTACAATGAACCTGGAAGCGTTTTTTGCAAGTAATGCATTGCTGCTATTTTACTCTGATGCCTCTTGGTGTTACGCTCATCTCACTGTAGGGATACTGATTTCAGAGAGGCAGATGAGGGGCATCCAGAAAGGAGAGGGGGCTGGCCATTGCTTGGCTGGTATTAAGGTAATACCATATATATACTGTAAATATATATATATGGGATGGAAAATTTGTTGACCGAGGCTGGAGAGTGGTGGTAAAACTGGGGCGAGGTTGTAAAACTTCTTTCCAGTTCCTTTCACCACCTCTTTTACCATCATTTGCGGGCGTCAGGGAGCTGCTGTCAATTTGCGGGAGACTCCCAGGACTTCCTGGAGAGGTGGAATGTCAGTACGCTGTCATGCATGAGTCTTCATTAGCATTAGCCGTTTTCCCTCAGTGAATGCAACAGACCATTCTGTCTCATTTAATGAAACAGCACTTGGTCATTGGGGTCCAGGTGGCTATAAAGCGGTAAAGCTCGTCCTCACCTCTGCCAGTCAAACATCAGCGTGAGCTGCCCTTCCCTCTAGTGGACCAAGCTAGCACGATGTCATGTCACATAGCATAAGCCGTTAGCCTGATGCTATGATTGGCCAAATACATGAAAAAATGGCATAGCATGAAACAGTCATAGCATATAGGCAGAAAGAGGATGACAGAAGCCTCGTCTCACACCCCTGAGGCTACAGGTCAGGGTAGGGGGATAATGGATTCAGACCCCCTCCCTTAAGGGAGATTCCTTTTCACACCCCCCGGCCCGAGTGACAGCTTTTCACACAGTGGGTCTAGGATGACACGCTATGCGGCAGCATGTATGAGGGACCACGTCCCCCACGGGACTGCTGGGGGGGGCAGTCGGATAATTAGTTACCACGTATGGACATCATTTCAGGAAATGGACCACCAATCGAATTGTCAAAATGCAACAGGGGTGGCTGTGGCTGCATTCCTCTCTGGAAGTAGCCAATCAAATCACAGAATTAACAGATCTTTGAACCTGAGCTTTTGATGTTTACAGATGGATTGGCTAGTCGCGTAAATGGCCTATGTCACAGTTATTCCTGTGCTGTTGGCTGTCCATAAATTAATCACAAACGGGCCATTAAATTCCCTCTGCAGCATGAATGCGTCCGCATTCTTGGATGAGCTGCCTTCGGATGACATCATGTTTTTAAGATACTGGGGGGGGGGGTGCCACGACACGGCAGTGGGGAGGGAGGGGGGCGGTTTGGTTGTGTCCTAGAACTGCGCTCTATTTCAGAGCTGTCACACACCACTGGTACCAGAAGCCCAGATTGTTCCTGTTCTTTTCATGGTGGCCAGCATTCTAGAGCACACTGCCTAGAGCACACTGCCAAGAGCACACTGCAATCACAGAGGTGATTTCGTTCCATTTATGGGGGGGGGGGCGGGGGTCTGACTTCAGACATGCGGTATCCAGGTGCTTCTTTTGACCAGAAGCTGGGTCACAAATTAACCCATTTTTATAGCGTAATGTTAGACCAAACCAATTAAGGTTAATGACCTTGTTCCAGAGAATCATGGGAAAGCCCAGCTTTTCATACTCCAGATGACTGGTCCATTTCCTTCATCACCACAGGACCTGTGCATTAATGTAAGCTCACATCTTAATTATTAATTACATATGATTAATATAAGCACGTCCTGCTTTATATGAAGCGAACTCTGCAAATAGGAACGGGGCCATTTTTGGAATGTTCTGGTGCATTGCCATTTCCCACGGGCAGTCTGAACCAGCCTGCGGTTCCTCTCCCAACACACCTACTCGTCTCTGTTCAAACAGCCGGGACAATTTAACGTCTGTGTTTAAACAGACTTCCAGCTTGTTTTTTATTATGTTTTGATCAGTCAGGCCGCATGATGGACAGACTCTGAGGAGCCAGACAGCTTAAAGCACAACTAAAAGGCACCCTATACATAGGAATCTGCTTTTCAATATAATGCCATATAATATAAATACATTATTTAGGGCGATGTGATGGCTCACACTTCCATGGTGTGAGCGTGCATGCTTTCCCTGTGTCATGTGGGTTTCCGACAGTTACTCAAGTTTCTTCTCACTGCCAGGAGTGGTCACTGTCTTGTCCTTCTCAGTCTGTCATTTCCCCGTTTGCCCAGCAGGTGTCGCTGGCCATCCCGTTTTCCTGATATTCCCCTAGGGGGGCACTGTTCTGTACCCTAGTGTGTTCCCCTGCTCCTTTGGCTTCCACGTGGCTGAATGGGCAAGCATGCAGCTTAAGACTGTGATACATCATCATCATGGATTTACATTTTGAGTTTTGTTTGAGTCCCCTTGTTCATGTTATTTCTATTGGTTCTTGTTTTTGTGCCTTTGTTTTCCCTGCTTATACTTAACTTGTAGTATATTCTGTTTCCCAGTTCCTAGTTCCCCCTAGTGTTTGAATACTTAGTGATTATGAGCCTCACATGTCTCTTCTTACTTCTAGTGTTTGGGTAATTGTCAATGGCCCAGACCTATTCCTTGTCTAGCTTCATCGTGTGTGTACATATACAGTATATGCCTGCCATTGTCTTGTTACTCAGTCAGTCGTTATATATGCTGCATTGTGTTTGTTCCTGCGTGGTCCTTGCCTGTGTTTTCTGAACCCGTTTTTAGGAAAGGTTTTTTCTTTTTTTTTCCTTTTGTTGAGTTATAGCACATTTAGTTCTTATTATTTTCTTGCCTTTGTTTTGACCCCTCATATGCCTTTTGTTTCTTGTCTTTTTGAGTTCTATTTACAATAAATTCCCTTTGTGTCAGTTAGCCATGTTGTGGATCATCCATTCCATCATGCCGTGCTACAACACCCACAGTCTAAAATCATGTGCTTGGGCTACAGTAATTGGCACCTCTGAAATTGCCTGTAGTGTATGACTGTGCTCTTGAATCTGCCCCATGATGTACCGGCATCCCGTCCAGGGTGTACCCCAGCCTCGTGCCCTGAGATAGATTTATATCCCTTCTAGGGTGTACCCCAGTTTTGCGCTCTCTGCTGCCTGGGACAGGGTCCAGGTGACATGGACATTATTCATCATCTACCTGTAATATTTAAAACCACTTTACCCAAAAATAGCATGCTTGATGTAAACAATAGAGAAAATACGTTAGTTTTAAAAGAAATTACCAGAGATGTGTTTTCAGAATCAGACAATGTATGCAAATCATATTTCTTTGAGAGAGTACAGTTAACTTTTTACGTCTTTTTTAGATCTTAGTTTTGTATTTTATAGCATGCAATTGTCTTACTTAGTCTTTTAGATTCAAAACACAAGTACTTACAATGGAGTTAATGGTATGGACTGATTTAAACTACTACCAGATAACCCAGATACACGAGTATGACAAAGATGTTCAACCAGCTATGTCTGGAATCTGGCCCACACACATACAAGAAAGAATAGCTTTAACTGAGTGCAATAATAATACAGTAAAACCTTGGATTGTGAGTAACTTAATTTACGAGTGTTTTGCAAGACGAACAAAACTGTTTAATGATTTTTAACTTGATCAACAAGCGCAGTCTTGCAATGCAGGATTGTGGGTAATCGTCTCCCATGCATGGTCTCACTCGGCGTCTCCCATGCTCGGTCCCCGTCGGTGTGCCTCACTCGTATAGTCAAAATTTAGTAGAAAAGCACCACCCGAATAAGGGCGTAGCAGTGAGAGTGATGAATCTGTTTAATGACAATGCAATGTCCACGTTTCCGCAAAATCGAAAAGGAGGCAAAAGCAGCCGTCATTGGATAGGTTCCTTGTTAAAGTCACAGAAAAAAAAAGATTCCAGTGAGCCAACAGATAGCAGTGATTCTGTTAGTTATAGTGAAAGTCGTCCTACAATATAACCCTCGTCTTCTCTCTCTCGTCTCCCTCACACCATCCACAATACTTTTCAAAGGTAAAGTGCGGGTTAATTTGTTTTATGTTTGTTTGTTTATTTATTTGTTTAATTTATTTTTACTTTATATTTTGTATTAATCATTTTTATATGAATATTTTTGGGTTGTGGAACGAATCATCTGAGTTTCCATTATTTCCAATGGGAAAATTTGCTTTGATATACGAGTGCTTTGGATTACAAGCACGTTTCAGGAATGAATTATGCTCGCAATCCGAGGTTTCTACTGTAAATAATTAGGCCCAATATCTCAGGGCCTATGCAAGCAACACATCACAGATAAGCTACTATAACTATCATAGCGAATCCACAAATAACAATCTAACGTTAGTCATTTGTTTTAGCTGCCGATGTGGGATGATAATTCAACAGCAAAGCTTCCCTCT
The DNA here is from genome assembly GCA_026781145.1 of Hippopotamyrus pictus. Lineage (NCBI taxonomy): Eukaryota > Metazoa > Chordata > Actinopteri > Osteoglossiformes > Mormyridae > Hippopotamyrus > Hippopotamyrus pictus. The sequence goes on along the minus strand of JAODLC010000100.1, from coordinate 20,082,937 downwards.
ATAGCCGTCTTCGGTGTCCCATCCCTCTGGATTACAGAGACTTTTGTCTAAGCATTGGATTAACCCCAGACTCAGACTCTCAAAGGATTTCAGCAAAGCACACAACTACTGTCCCTGGGCTGGAAAGTTGTGAAATTGTCATTTAAATCGCTGCCATGCTTTCCAATTATGACTACAACACTTCTATAGTGTCCTAGTTATAACTTCATAATCAAATGCATCAATGCACAATTTTGTAATTTTGTAATGTGTAATTGCTCAGGGTATCTCCCTTTTTGTGTAAAACGGCTGTAGCATCTAGATAAATTAACAATCAAATTCATAACCACCTAAGATCAGGACAGTACTCATGGATTTCAAAATGGTAAACGTTAACTGTGGCAATTAGCGACTCCCTGGCAGTTACAAGGTTATCGAGATAACTGGGGGTCAATGGACTCTACAGCCCTCTGCATAAAGCGAACTCCAAAGCAACATGCGGTTTTCAGACACTATGGGTCTATAGCAGAACTGCCCAATAGATGGGCAACATAGCTGCTGTGTTTGCATATATAGTGTGTACTAAAACTCACAAAATTATGCTTTGGCCATGTTCATATTAACGCAACAAATACAAAGTCTTGTGTACAAAAGTAATGTGTGCTCAAAAACATGCCTTTAATTTACAGTTCACAGTGACTGAAAATATCCTTTCAGCACTAAAATCACATAAATGTTGTATATTTATAATGACTAAATAATTTATTATGTGGCTATTGGAATAAGTGCATCTTAATTACATTGGCTTTATTGTGCTGGAATTTTAAATGATGCATTATTAGTTCACTTTGTCTTGAACATCCATTTCTCCATTGTTCATGGGTGGTCCATGTTTCTCAGCTTTTCCCACTGGGCTTTTCGGAAGTAGGTGTAGTTCACTGTTATTGTTTAAGGATACTATACAATAGCAGTAATGCTATAAACTGTTGCCCTCCTCTCACCGCTTGAAAGCTTGCTATCCTCATCTACAATATCTTAGTCCATTACTTGTTGACTGTACTATACTAAATGAAGACCAACACACAAGCGGTCAGATCACATACAGGCCAAATTAAATTCTTAGACGTGTCACTGGCCTTGACTGTGGCGTGTTCCAGTGTCTGCCTTCCATAATCTGGGATCTGGCAGAACAGCTAAAATATTACCTAATTATCTAATTCAAAATTCACTGACCTGAAGTGATCTTTCAAAAATGTGGGACTGAGTGATTTATACATTTATAAATGTACACAGGGCTAAGATTTATAGGCTTATAATGGTTTCCGTGCACTTGTGACATTATCATAATCTGGATATGTCATAATGATCCGTCAATCTACTGAGTGAAAGAAGCAAACAGAGAATGCAGTAGTCAGTGCTGACTGACAGCGCCATAACTGATATCTGATTGGTGCAGTTGAGCTCAGATAAAGGAATATGGGGCCGCGTGTAAAAGATGCAGATTGCGAAAAGGAGAGTCGGTTGTACAAAGTGTCAGTGCTGGCCATACAGGAGCCTGTAAATAGATGTTTGACAGGGTGAACTACAGCATCTTGGATATGGCTCAGGATTCCTGTGAGCCATTTGACTCCTCAGCATCCAATGTTTCTATTTTTTTTTAAAAAAGCTTCTGTGAATCTTGAAATGCAATATTGTAAGTGAAGTACGGGAGATGTTTAAGGATGATACACCGGCCTACTGGAGGGTGGGCTCCAGCCGGCAGTAAACACCACCAGCTCCAATTCCTTTCCATATATCATTACCATAAAAATTCAGAGCCATGAGAAAAACAAGCACTAAATGATGTTAGTCCAAGCTGTCAATAAATAATCTCCATTTAGCACAGCACAGCCCCAAACCCGTCCTTCAGATGGCAATGCTTAAAAATCTGAGGTAAAACTTCTTGTCAATTGACAGTCAGAAGTTTTGCTCACTAGAGAGCAGTAATAAATTTTTTGTGTTGTCTCAAAAGCTGAGCCAGGAGTGTTTGATACTTAATTCCCCATAAACGATAGAATCATTTTGCAATAAATTACGCACTATATTTACAACCTGTTGCCAGACACATGCAAACATAAAAAAAATGATGGACCTTTTTATGGCATTAGGGTTTTATATGGATATTTCAAGGGTTGTAATGAGATGCTGTATATCATCGTACTGCTATTGCTGTCTGCACTGGTACATGAGTAATTCAACCTGCTTTACTGTTTGGATATTAAGTAACGCTTTACATTAACTGTACCTTCATAATGCTTTTATATTGCATTCATACAACGTTCAGTAAACCTTCTTAATGTATTCATTAAGTATTCATAAAACATTCATAAACATCATGTATATATACCTTAACATCCCTTAACAGCTGTAATATACATTAATAACAAACATGATATAATAATAACAAACATTATAATTGTATAATCATGTAATGTTTGTTATTAATGTATATTAAAGCTGTTAAGGGATATTAGGATGTTACGGTGTACTTGCATGCTGCTTATGAATGTTCTATGAATGCATTATGAATGCATTATGAATGTGCACTTAATGTAAAGCGTTACCGGATGTTATTGCTGCAAAGGCCGACATAATAAGAACAACCCATCCATCTTCTGAAAACGCTTAATCCCAGCTGGGGTTGTGGGGACTGTGGGCAGTCACCAACACACCATAGGGGTGCGCACACTCACAACTACAGGGCCAATTTAGACTCACCAATCAACCTAACGTGCACGCTTTTGGACCGTGGGAGGAAACCGGAGCCCACGGCGAAAACCCGTGCGAACACGAGGCGAGCGTGCGAGCTCCACACAGAAAGGACCCCGGACCAGACCCAGGACCTTCTTGCTGTGAAGCAGCAGCGCTAACCACTGCGCCACCGCACCACCCCATATTAACAATAATAATTATAACTAGAAACTGCAAGCAGTTACTAAAGGGTCCAAAGCTGCAGAAAATCGGACAGGTAGGACAGGTAAGAGAAGT
>JAODLC010000100.1:20036624-20054155 GCA_026781145.1 Hippopotamyrus pictus | reverse complement strand
AGCAAGTGAGCTATGTTGGAATGTTTGTGTTGCATAGCAACAGTCAACAGTTGGCTGGTGGGCACTATTATTTTGTAGAGGCCCATAGATGTTTCAATTAATAATCAAGCAATGTATTATATCTGTTGTGGCTTATTTACTGTTGACTTGTAAATGGTACTCGATGAGCTGTTTTATAAGAGCAATAACATAAGAGAAGGAGTGTGGTTGTACTCCAATATATCATAGATGTGATACAGTGAAGTACAATGGCACTCCTCATTTGTTATTGCTTAAATAAAACATTCAGTGCACATTCATAATGCATTCACAATGCATTCATAGAACATTTATAAGCAGCGTGTAAGCGCATCTTAACATCCTAACATACCTTAACAGTTTTAATAGACATTACTAACAAACATATGATAATAACAAACATAAACAAAGTATGTCATATAATGTTTAATGTATGTTAAAGCCATTAAGGTATATTAGGATGTCAAGGTATACTTACATGCTGCTTATAAATGTACTATGAATGCATTATGAAGGCACACTGAATGTTCTACGAATGCATTATAAAGGCATTATGAAAGTGCGGTTAATGTAAAGCATTACCGAAAAATAAAACTACAAAGCTTCATGAAAAGTAGCAATGAAACTAGGTGAAGCCATTGTTTGAAACATTGAAGCTAACCCATTTTAGCCAAAGCAATAGGAAAGCTTTCATTTTGTCATTCCATGCCGTGAAAAATGCGAAGTGTTTGCTTTATTTCCAGACAACCGCGTGTGGCAGCGCTAATGCTAACAGGTGAATGCTGCTCCCACCTGGGGGAAAGGCACCATTCGACATCCAGCTAACGGGCACCATGGGCCTCCATTTACTGTATAGAGCTCCTGGTTTTTCCAGGCTACCTGCTGTAGGATTAGCCGGGAGGAGACATAATAATTTATTTTTAATGGCTAAGAGTGCTGCAATACTGATTTCATAACAAAATACTGTAGTAATATATCCAATCGGTAATATTCTGTCAATTTAATAAATCTGTTTTTTTCAACCCATCTAATACACCGAACGCTCCATAATTCGAAAACTGCCATTGCCTCGTCAAAAGCTACAGTATTTTGAAAGCCATTTGAAAGGTTATCCAGAGAGAGAAAATTTGCAGGCGGGAAAAATAATACAGGCAGAATGAGCAGAGATCCGGCTAAGAGAGGGGATGTCAGCTCAGCTGTGGGGCGGGAGGGAGTGCCAGGTTTGTTTTTGAACGAGGAGGATGAATCCTGTGACAAGAGTGGCGCGCGGGGGAGTTTGCGCCGAGGGCCAGATTGCCGGGGCGGCAAAGATGCGCTGGGCGGGGGGCCTTTGCCAGGCCGGTATATTTAACTCCGACGGCTCCTCTGTAGCAAAGCCCAGAAGGGGATGACCGTGAGACAGCTTGGGGCCTGGTGCCCCCTGGATTCTGGGAGGGCCCATCAGGCACAGGGGAGGACTAGACTACTGTCACACGCAATATGCTTATTTAACACACTAACCACACTGGTACAGTGATGCATATTTCAATTATAAAAAATGTTTAAAAAAAGATTTTATTTTTTAACTGCATAACACGATTAATGTGGAATTCTCAGATTCTAGGCAAGAGACTATTTAGTTGGTTAATAGTTTAGAATTTCCTTTCATTGTAGTAGAGAAATACTTGTTTCAGCATTTGTGGATGTCTAATTGCGTTGGCGGTACCCACAACTGTGGGCGTTTTGATAGGGAACACGGCTTTCTTACGCTTATAAAGTTTATCTTCTGTGCCGGCAGATACGTAGGAGGACAAGAGAACAGTCATACAGGCTCTGTTAGCAATGCGGCTAATCTGCCTTATCCTCGATGTTAGACAGGAAGGGGGGGGGGCATCCAAATTTCCCGATCTAAGAAAGGGAGGGAAACAATTGGATAAGCAAGAGACCACAAATTAAGCCGACTGAAGACACCCACCGAACTGAGCCATGGACTTATTACTCAGCAACGAGAAGAGGCAGCAGCCGGGGGTTTTGCTGTGGGTCATGGAGCTGGACCCTCTTCTCCTTGTTGATCACACTTTCTAATGGCAACACTGATGACTCATGCGTCACACGGATCAGGTTTTTTTTTTAAAAATAAAAAAAAAAAAACCTCCTGGATTCTGGACAGACTTAGATATGGGGATACGCTATGAACGGTGTCAAGCTTTTGATCAGTGCATGCACTGTTTGTTTAGGCAAATCGAACAGCTTGTATTAAAGAGACAAATTTAACTTTCCCACACTTGGTTCTTTCATGTTGTCACTGGCCAAATATTTGACCAAACCCTGTATTAGGAAAGCAGCGATGGATGGTTGGATGGATGGATATTTAGATGAATATGTTTTGTTATACTTTTGACACAATGGAATCAACCTGCCCTGTGTGTAATAAAGCATAGAATACAGACACACAGTGGTCAGGTTAGTTGTTGTACCTACCGTGTTTCCCCGAAAATAAGCCCTAGCATGATTTTTCATGATGCTCGCAATATAATCCTACTGCAAAAATAAACCTTAGTTACTATCCCATGGACTGTACGGTAACTAGAATGAGATGTGATTATATGTAAACAGGAAACAAGAAATAATATTCATTTATTTATTTATTTAATATTTGAATAAATGTATATACAGTAGATTTTTGTTAATGAATAAATGTTTCATTAGATTGTTTACATGGAAAGAGACGGTTAGAATATGACATGATGTCTGTATTTGAATAAATTCGAATTTTTGTTTATGAATACCAATAAATGTTCTGCAGTTTGTTGTACATGGGAAAATAAGACACCCCCTGAAAATAAGCCCTAACGCATCTTTTGGAGCAAAAATTAATATAACCCTGTCTTATTTTCGGGGAAACACAGTATTTACTTTCCATAAAGTGAAGAACTGAAATGCCTCTACAGTTATGTACCATTTCAGTTTGGCAAGATGGCACACAATGCAGTAAGAACACTACTGTCAAACAGAAGCACATCCTAAGAAGTCTGATTGTGTATGTTACTTTCTGTGTGGATTTTGCATCGTACCAGGTGGGGTATTAACACGACATTGACCGCAGTTGCCTTCTCTTTCTATCATTTTGCACCCATCAGTGGGAAGAAAGCATCTCTGCTTAAATTCATCTGCACAGCCCCTGAATTTGGGCTGTACATCTGTGAGACTTTCTTGGACATCTTGCGTTGCAGAAAAGAGAACCACAGTGATCATGCATTCTGTGATACTGGCTTCACATGGCAGGGAAGGACCCAGGATGGCGTGCTAACCCGTCGCAGGGCACACTCACGCCTGTGGGCAATTTGGTAACTCCAGGCAGCTTCAGCATGTTTTTGGACAGTGGGGGGCAACTCCGTGATGACATGGGAAGAAAATGGCGTAGACTTTGACCCAGGTCCCAGAGGTGTGTGCAACAGTGTTAACCACTGCAGTAACTGCATGTATAAATGTATATAAATACACACACACACACACACACTTGGCCCCAGGCACCTTTCCTGTAAACCTGCTTCAGATTGAATTAATGGACTCGATGCTTTGCTGTTGCTCCTGGTCTCTCCCTTCCTTGATGAAGTGGACTGGGGACTGAGTTCAGTAATACCCACTTTGATCTTAAATGCATTTGCTTTGTCTAATTCATACCTGGTGGAACTAAATCAGTTTTGATGCCTCCATTATCTCTTGTATTGACTTGATTAATCGCCCTCTCCTATCAACGCGTCCCTTTGTTATCCGACCATCACGCTGTGTATAAAAGGAGGCTGCAACTTAACACAGCAGACAGGGGAAACGGCTGATTACTGGCTAATGACTAACACAGGGAACTATGGTGCTCAGCAAAAACATTGTGGTACCACTGCATATATCTGTTCCCCTGTGTGTATGTGGAATTACCTCGACTTCTTTCAACAGTCCGGTTAATTGTTACTCTTGCCCTTTTACTGCGTAAAACTGGCCCATTATACAGTACATACTACTGTAATTCACTGAAGTGATCACTGATAATACCTTCAATTATTTTTCTTGTAATGGGCATCGTTGTCCAATGCAATAGGTATTTAAGCTCTGGATGTGGGCATCAAGTTAAAAGAGTGAAAGCATTAAATTCCTTTTAATACAAGGATTACCTCATCGTCTGTCCATTCATCTGCTTAACCTGGTCTGGATCGCGAAGGGCATTAATCTTCCATCATGCACTGCATGCAGTATGTTCAATATGCAATGTGCAATATCAGCTATATAATTCTACATGTCATGCTAATCATTTTATGTACTGTACTGTGAAATAAGTCATACACAACGAATTCATTAGGGAAATTATGTTTCACAGTCCGATTCCTCACTTTATTTTTTTCTTTCCTTATTTTGTTTTGTTTTCTTTATTTCGCCATATAATTATTTCACCATTTAATTTTTCATCATCTATAATTATGCTGTAATTGCAATGTGTTAGTGTTGGATTTTATTTAAACTTGCTGTTTGTTCCGCCCGTGCATATGTAAAGCATTCGAGCCTTTGTGACATTTTGAGACACACTTGTAAATTCCACACTGTGAAGTTGCAGGTGAAAGCGATTGTTCGGCGTGTTATTTATTATCCAGCCAAAGGTGTGAGCCTACGACAGTGTTTACTGCCGTGCAAGGCCCATATGCTCTGTGCACGCTCAGCGATTCAGGGTGCCACATGTGGTGCAGCTATGGTAAACAACCTGTGTTTGTACAATTACTACGGTGCTCTTTAAACCACTGAGAACATTGTTGAACAATGAATGCATGTGTATGCATAAATTTAAGTGCCAAAAATCACAGTTTTATGCAGTCATGTCTGTTTTGGTTTTTTAAAAAGCAAAGTGGCATATTAAGGTCAAATACATTACGTCAAATAAAATAGAAAGATGCACATGAAGGCAAATACAGAAATAATTTTTGAAATCCACATAAAACACGTTTTGCAACTATTTGTGCTGCTCAGTTTAGGCATCATTAGCCATGTCTAACCATGTCTAATCTTTTAAAACAAAGATTTTAAGAAACACAATGCCAGTAAGTGTACACATCTCATTCATTCATTTGTTTGTTTGTCTGTCTATCTGTCTATTTATTTATTTTAATTGTGCACATATTTTTACACTTCGGTGTCAAAAAAGCCCATCTCTTAAATGTTATAATCAAAAAATCTAAACAATTTAGCTAGAATTACAAACTAAACTAATCAAACACAGTGGTCTCGGGAACAGAACCCTGTGATAAACAAAACAAATGTTTCACATGCAAATATGCTGTATTCTAGGCATGTCAACACCAAATTCAGCCAGCTTACGCGTAACGCAGTAGCTGTTTACCAGCAGGACTAAAAACATACACCTTCTAGTTCCACTTTAGATTATGTTATACCGGTGATTATGTTATACCAGTGATTATGTTATACCAGTGATTATGTTGTACCAGATTCTTGAGATCAGGGACCTTGAGATCTTTCATAAATGAGGTTTTGAAAGAACCTCCCAGCTGTGACATCGTTTTAGAAATTACATGTTTGCTGGATCAGCGATGGATTTTTGCCAACACCATCAGAAACATATAAAGGTTTATAAAATAATTTAGAATAAACATACCACATATTTTGACTCTTTCTTGGGTCTCTTAATTATGCACACCTGTTTTCAAATGAATCATATCAACTTTTAAAATTCAAATTGACAAAATATATTTTCTCTTCAAACACACGTGTTTCTCACAGAAGCCTTGTGGATCCCTAATTGCTTGTGACCTCTATAGTCTACTTAAATTAAGCCTTTAGAACAGAAACTTTCACACAAATCTTTTATTTAAATGCATTGCATTGATTATGGTGTTGACACACTAAGGTTGTGACACGCAACATATTACTAAATGGGTATGAAATGAAAAGAGTATTAAAAACTTACTGAGTGGCCTCATAGCATGATGAACAATGAAGTGTTGAAGAGGTTCTCAGTGTTTTAGTTACCCACAATAATTCTTAATTGTTTTATTAAAAAAATGTCTGACAATGCTGACAAAAATTCAAGACACAAGTTCAAAATATTAGAAAGTACATTAAATCATTCCTTAATTGTAGCTTTTGATACTCGTGAAATTATTCACAAACCCACTTGCACATAGTAATTGTGAATTTTACATTACTTTTAATTCTTTTATGCTATTGTAATAAACTGAGACCTTCAGGACAAGGGCTTCCTCAGGCACTGGTCACATATTGTACAATTTTGAATAAAAAACATTTATAGAACAACATGAAATCACATTTAGTTGTGCTGCCAATCCCTGTTAAGAGTTTGCTTATTTGTATGAATAGTGATATGCAAATTTTCATATCCAAATTTATCTGGTGGACACGTCTCATGACCGTTTGTCATTCTTTTTTATTTTTTATTTGCAAAGAACTACGAATAAAACGTGATGATACTGCTCTGCCTGAAACAGCTTAGAGCTCAAATTTCACGCTCTGTACTAAGAGCACAGCAGTGATATCGAGTAACAGTCAAACAAAGCGGCGCCCGTATGCATCTCAGCGGGATGATGAAGAACATTATTATTACTGTTTAAATCGTTCAATTCCGTTCACACAGCCTAACATCAGAACTACGCTGGGGGTTACTTTGTGTTTCATAGGGAGGACAGAGTATAGTGCCTAAAGCAACAAATCTAATATTACGCAATTTTTAAAATAACCCACTGATGTTATGTAGCCTAAAATAGGATTCAGATCCAGTTCACAGATTCCCATTGTTATCTGAATCCAAGTGGACAGTGTTAATTGCAGTTAGCTTTCACACTCCATATTTTTATATGATAAATAATTCTCTCAGTTCTCGATGAAGAACAGCCCATGTGAAAAAGCGAGCCAAAATGAAATGAGTTCAACACCGTGTTGCAAACTGACTCCACATTAAATGCTTCTCTGGCTTTCAGTTAAAGAACTACAGAAATTAACTGCCTCTAAAATATTGTAAGTTCAGTTTTCTGCCATGTGTTTGAAATTATATTATTTGTGTCCAATTGTTTCTTTATTCTTTTCTTATATTTGCACTACAAAAAATGAGAAAAACATACAATGAAATATATACGTAAAATATTTGGACAGCAAATTACATTTCCATATGATCTTTAGCCAGAACAAGCAGGATATTTATAAATATAGAAGTAGACTCTTTATGTAGCTACACTGCAGGTTAAGTACTGAGTCTAAAGTTACTAGTCTACCCTCTCCTTCAGTTTCACCCTACAAGCATCAGCACAACAATGAAGCTTATTTACTCAAGCAATAAAGAACAGGAAATAATTTAAAGATATTTTAAAGTGTGACAGTGCCAGACTAGAACTCGAAGTCATTTATGCAATATTTGATACATCAGCCTTTTAAAAATTATACAGTAATGCAACTGCATCTGCTTAAATATTTTTTAGTAAATATCTTAAAATGTTTGAAATAATAAAGTATATGCTGCAAAGTATTGAGACTGTGAAATGTACCAGTAGATGTAATTCATTTACACTGTATTGCTCTTTCCACAGGTTAGGTACCAGTAAGGAGCCCATCATCCCATCATTAGTTCCCAGCCAGTTCCCAGTGGGCCCTGGATACAAATGTTATTTAGCCGTCTTCACCCGCTCTGAATCGTGTTGTCAGCTGTCGTTCGGATTACAAGGGAGGCATGAGTGCGGGCATGAACAAGCGCTACAGCATCGTGTCTTCAGAGGAGGAAGGACTGCGGCTCACGACCATGCCGGGAGTGAATGGCTTTGGCAACGGCAAGATCCACACCCGCCGGAGGTTCCGCAACCGCTTCGTCAAGAAGAATGGCCAGTGCAATGTTCAGTTCGCCAACATGGACGAGAAGTCCCAGCGGTACATAGCCGACATATTTACCACCTGCGTTGACATCCGCTGGAGGTATATGCTTCTGGTTTTCAGCCTGGTGTTCGTGCTGTCCTGGCTAGCGTTCGGGTTAGCCTTCTGGGTGATCGCGCTCTTGCACGGGGACCTGGACAATCCTGCAGGGGATGAAAACTTCACCCCATGTGTGCTCCAGGTAAACGGCTTCGTGGCGGCATTCTTGTTCTCCATCGAGACTCAGACCACTATTGGCTACGGCTTTCGCTGCGTGACAGAGGAGTGTCCCATGGCCGTCTTCATGGTGGTGTTCCAGTCCATTGTGGGCTGCATAATCGACTCTTTCATGATCGGGGCAATCATGGCAAAAATGGCCCGGCCTAAGAAGAGAGCCCAGACACTACTTTTTAGCCAGAATGCTGTAATCGCACTGAGAGATGGCAAACTCTGCCTCATGTGGCGAGTTGGGAATCTAAGAAAGAGTCATATTGTGGAAGCCCACGTCAGAGCGCAACTGATAAAGCCTCGGGTCACAGAAGAGGGCGAATACATACCTTTAGACCAAATAGACATTAATGTTGGCTTTGATAAAGGTCTAGATCGTATCTTTCTGGTCTCCCCCATAACAATCCTCCATGAGATTGACGAAGAAAGCCCGCTCTTTGGCATCAGCAAACAGGACTTGGAAACAGCCGATTTTGAGATAGTGGTCATACTCGAAGGGATGGTGGAGGCCACGGCAATGACCACGCAAGCACGCAGCTCGTACTTGGCCACAGAGATCTTGTGGGGTCATAGGTTCGAACCTGTCCTCTTTGAGGAGAAAAATCAGTACAAAGTGGACTATTCCCATTTCCACAACACCTACGAGGTACCGTCGACCCCGCGCTGCAGTGCCAAGGACATGGTTGAAAACAAGTTCCTGGTCCCTACCACAAATTCTTTCTGTTATGAGAATGAGCTTGCTTTCATGAGTAGGGATGAGGAGGATGAGGAAGACACTGACAGGGCCCTGGATGACTTGAGTCCTGATGTCAACAGCCGGCAGGAGTTTGAAAGGCTACAGGCCACCTTAGGAATGGAACATATGCCATTCCGGAGAGAGTCTGAAATTTGACCTCGGCCTTTGACCCGGCATCAACTTTTAATTGCATTTCCTCAAATGCTTTATTTCACTGAATAAATGCAGAACAATGCAAGTGCCATAGGAAAACATAACTACTGTAATAGCGCTATAAAGTCAAGGGACAATAGCTCTTATTTTCAATCTCAAAGCAAAAGGAAAAAAAATGAGACAGACGTGAGTGAAAACAGAACGCATCCTAGTCGAAGAGTGATTAGAGAGGAATTCTTATAAAAACTTGAATTTTTTCATATGGTAGAGTAAGCTGAAAGCTTTACACGACACAATATTTTAAAATCCCATCTTCAGATGGGTTAATCACAGACTTAGGGTGTAAATAGACTGCTTAAATAAGTAATATTTTGTGTGAAGCATTATTATGAACAAATCTATTTAAAAACATAAGTCTTTTGGTATGTTAACCTGCTATTTGGTACAAAACGACCGTAGTACTGCCAGCGGAAGGGGTGCAATCCCACACCTGCCATATAGAAATTCTGGATTTTCACATACAAGTCCTTAGGTCCAGTGACAAAATTCCTTGGAAGTGCGTTGCTGCATCTGACAGCAAATGAGCCGCATAATGCAAGTGTGGGGTAGCATAGTGTCGTAGTTACTGAGGTGAAACACCAAGCTGCTACAAGGCGTATACGACCGCAAGGAAAAAAAGACACGTCTGGCAACTTATCAGACTCAGCACTAATTTGCACTATTATTTGAGGATCATCAAATTATGTATGTTGCACATTTACATCAGTCTCTCAGTGACATTGTTTTGTTTTCCCAGACTGATCGGTTCTTTGATTTTAGGTTACTAGCAGAAACTACTCTACGTCATTAAAACGCAGTCATCAAACAGTCACACACAAGGTGCACAAATACTGAACCTAAAACACCATTTTTAAGATAACTATTAAATCACTTATCTGAAAATGACAGCTTTTTTTAGTAAATGCATGGAAGTGATATTCATATGTATGTATTAAATAGTATTTACATCCTCTCCACTTGAAGCAAATTAAAAGGACTGAGATTATGGAATTGAGAGATTACAAGTTTATTAAACTGTTTTTACGTCCCTCACTTTGTTACCTGTATCTATGCACATCTATTGGAAGGTAGGAGTTCTTGAAGAAGTGTTGACTTAACATATTATCTAACACAGATTCCTCTGCAAGAAACCAAGCAGAAAGTTAAACAAATCGATTTTGTAGCATATTCCTGGGGCAATATTGCCCTAGCAATGAGTAATTACCAATAATAAATGCATTACAATAATTACTACAGCATTATTAAATTATCAAAAACCATGGACATTTTCAATAGGAAAACATGAGGTGAGAATGAAGAGTATTGATGTGGAGAATAAGCGTCTTGTGTTCATTCTTGAGAATTACGGCCACATAATTTTCCAGATATGAACATAAGCGGGATTAGGACATAAGGCACCTCTATGGACAAAGCTTCTACTTACCCAGATCATATTGATCTAACTCAACAGGGGTGCCTGTCTTACAGCACATGGACATGGCCGAACGCATAGCGTCCAGGGAACCATGACTGTCAGCCAGCATCGTGGAGAGGATAGCTGAGTCTCAGCAGAATGGTGCAAAACCCATCCTGAAGGCTAGCGGGTAAAAAGCAGATGAGAGGAATTGCGCTTGGCACGGCGGTATTGTGGCAGTATCAAGCTTCTTTTGTTTTAGAAGTTTCATTTTTGTTCTGACTCCTTTGTGACTTTATAACCTAGTAGAGAATTCTAAATTCTAAAGCTGCAGAAAGTGAGCCTTAGACTGCATGGCTTAGATTTTCGATAGCGTGGTATCATCATTTAGTGACTAATGTAACTCATAGTTAAGGTGAACCAAGATCCAACTCCCCCCCACCCCCCCCAATCACCTTATCCTTGCTAACAGGGTTGCTAAGCAGATTAGGTTAGTGGGTAACTGCCGATTATGTAGAGCACATCCTTGAACCTTAAGGTATCCTTTTAAGTCCTACAACAAAAATTAAACATAAGACCACTCTCCCATATACTTTAGAATGGTGTACTATTCAGACTAGAATAGACTAGACACAACTAGAGAAAAACCTTATTTGCTTGGAAACAGAAAAAAAAAACAAAATTCACGACAATAAGACAAGACTAATTACTTCACCATAAATCAAATTTGTGGGAACAGATTATGGGCCAAAATTTCATTACAAGTTGGATCATTTCATCACCAACAACACCCAAAATTACATTTCTGCTATTCCTACAAGAAATGCATGATGCTACAACAGTCATGGCCTTCGTAAACAAATTTCAAACTGGGCTTTGCAGGCAAAATACAGAAGTGTTATAAATATTGGACAGACAGGGAGATTGCTGTTTAATTTTTTAGAGAATACATTTCCTTTCGTTGTTTCTGTACAGTCTAAAAGATAGGCCTCAAGGCTTCACCTTTCCCCCACTCATTTTCAGCGATTCATTCCCCAACTAAGAGTGCTTCCCATACACAAAACCCAACATAGCTATAAGAAAGTCTCTTCAACCACGTGGATTCATTTTTGGCCCAAATGCACTTCATCACCTGCAAAGTAGCTAGCTATATTTTCTGTTGATATAATTTCCGAGAAGAAAAGCGATGCGTTGAGGACAAAGCGGAAGTACGGCGTGTAGGAAGACCACCCAGCCTACAGTGTAGTGCCTAGGAAAAGCAATAAACAAAGTGAAAGTGGACAGACTCAGCAATAACTACTGGAACGCACCTTTTGTTCACTAACAAGTATACTGACCCATTTGGTTTTGTTCGACTGGAGATTGAAAAGGTCTCATCACTGACATTCACAATATGTTTGTCCACAACAATCAACCACTCTGCAGTGGTTGTTTCCTCAAGGATATGAACTGCTGAACAGGCATTTAAGAAAAGAACAGAAATTCTGAGGATGCTGCCATCCCGGAGGGGGCAGAATGTCGAGACTCATCTGGACTATATTAGAAGTCTTGGGGTGGGGGGTTGATCATCCACATCGGAAAAAGCAGCAAGGTAGTGATGCACCCTGTGCTTTGACTGAACTCTCTGCATTCTGTACTTTAGGACAGATGCTTCTCACCTTGACGTTTTTAAACTTACTGTTACTGTAAAATGCCTGCTGGTCCTCATATGCTGAACTGGGTTTAAACTTCTCAAAACTTTTGTTTTTCTGTAATGACACAGACTACATTTTTGTGGTCTGCCTTACACTTTGTACAGCAAGGGCATAGATTTGGGTATGGAGGGTACTGACATGTCCCTGTCAATATTGTGGGAGTGCCCAGTGTGTGTAGGGGGGTCCCGATCAATACTGAAACCAAAGCTACGCCCTTGTTGTGCATGTTGTCGTCTGTGAAGCATCAGGTCACATATATTTCACAGTATTTTTCACACTGTCTTACCCACACCTGTCACATACTTCACTTTGTTCATCTCAGATATACAATTTTTACCAATGACAGATTCTTGACTACATAAATCAACAGGCCCCCTGGTCATAGGTGAACTGTTAGATCACATTAAGTGTGTCCTAGTTTGACATCCTTAGTTTGTCTCCTTGGTGATCATTTTGCGGTTTCTTTGCCACCTGTCAGAATAATTTCTAACCATTAAACGAGTAGGCACATAGTTTAAAACCAGACACTTAAACTGAGTTGCTCTTTTCATCTTTGCCCCCAAAACAGCACCACAGATAAATATCTGTGATTAAAGAACACAAAATGTGCATCATACATGTTTGAAGGCAAGAAAAAGGACCATTTGAAATGGATTCCACCTGTATTGGCCAAAAAGTTTGTACATTATCATTCATTTACTCACTGATGTGGGGGGTAAACAGTAACTTTCCAGTCACAAAAACACACGTAGGTAATATTCTCAAGGTGAAAAGAGTTTTTGTCCCCACCCTAATCTGTATGCTTTGTACTGCCTTCTGAGAAGGCTCTTGTAACCTGTTGTGTGAAACTGTTGTTCCTACTATAGGATGTGAGGCCTCTCTAGGATGTTTGTGGTTCTCACTACATGTAACCATGGTAATAACGTATCATTAGCTTCTATGCTGCATCATGGGAATGTATGAATCATTATGCTTTTGACTTGTAAATTATTAGTTTTATTTGTTACAAAAATCTGACCCCACTCTTTAAAAGCAAATGTACTGGGTACACAAAGCAAGTGAAAAATGTGGATACCTGCTCAATATTCACACAAATCAACCTATTTATTTTTATACCTTATAGATTATTTTCCTGACATCAGATAGGAAAATCATCTTGTAAAGATGGGTTTTGCAGATTTTTCTTGGCAACTGTAATGACATAAAAGTACACATCTAAGATAAAGATGTTTTTGTTGTCTTACTTGTTAATAATTTCATTTTCAGCACAGAAGCTTGTGATACAAACCAGTATTTCTCTTAAAGGGATGATTGGATGACCTTTGACCTCTGTAGAAGTCTTCCTCTATGCCCAGATTATAAACAGAAAAAATGACACTGGGTTTTTTGTTTTTTTTTTTGCTTTATTTTAATTTAGTTAATTTTATTTTAATGGATGAGAATTAAATTATTCAATTAAAATATAATGGCTAAACAAAACTGCTGCAGCCTTTCATTTTTTATGCAACAGTATTAGTTTGCCTGCAAACTACCGCAAACTACTTCTTGAAACTACTTGAAGAAATATTCAAAGTTGGCTGAACACAATACCTCATTGTGTCCTTGTGAGATTTTTATAACAGCTATTGACTATCCACACCCAGTGAACAATGAGTACAGAAACAAGAGTGTCGGGAATAAGAAAAGTTCAGTTCTTTGCTTTTTCATTTGAGTGACAACGATCTAATTCACAAGGACGTCATTTTTAAGACACTGCGACGGTAAGACGGATGGACAGATAAATATGGGTATAGCTGACCCGTTTGCGTCGCGACTTTTCCCATCACAGTTTGCGTATATCCCGGGGTCAGCAAAAGGAATTAAATAGGATTTCTTTGGGAGCTCCTGGGAACAGTGCAAATGCCGCAGACAGCACACAAAAAGTTTTATTAAGTCCTAAATGCATAAAATATGTGTACAGTGTTGGTTTGGAGGGCGCCAAGTGTGTTTACGGCAGCCTCTCATGCGATATCTCGTGGCGATCTTTGTGTGTTTGCTCGCATGTCCAATTCACTGGCCAAGGGGAGGGAAAAAAAATTCTGTGGTTTTTCCAGATTGTGAGGGGCTGAAGAATACATGTCTAGATGTGTCTAGAGGGATGTACTGAAGAAAAGGAAACTGTATGGTGAGGAAAAACCAAGATACATAAGTGAACTTCATCATCCACTACTTCTGTTTACTCAGCTGCGTAGATATTTTAGCTACAAGACTAAAGACTATAAACTTTACCCTGTACCAAAGGTAACAAGGCACTGGTCACAATGAGCTGTAAGCTTTGGCCCTGCTGCAATTTAATAGCCAATATCAGATTACCTGATGTTTTTTTGTTTTGTTTTTAATTTCACAACAATGGTAACTTCCCTTATTTAAAACATTCCTTGGAACTGCAATTTTGAAATCACATTCAAACATTCAAATTAATAATAATCTTTCCTGCATTTCATTAGACTGATTTTCGTTTTGTTTTTGATGTTGAAGTGTGTGCCACACATTGCCATTGCTATTATCATTGTCATTCACATTCAGAATATGCTGTTTAAACTTGTACTAATTAAAAATAAAAGATAGTGTTTTATATAAAATGCAACTGGTGTAGCAGTAGACGCAGTGTTTTTTATTATTATCCTAATATAGCTGCTAAGCTGATGTGGAAGGTGATACAAAGCACCACTGAAAAGTGCAGAAGTATCCAGGTCAATCCGAGGAGCCTGGAGCACGAGCAGAGCCACAAAGCGTGATGCAGTTTGTCTGCTGCTCTCAGAGGGCACAGCTGAGTTCAGCAGCCGCAAAGGGCCTCGTCTTCAGTGAGAGACTTGATTAATTAAGAACATGGCGGAGTTTATAATAAATCAAGTTAACAAGCGGCAGAATGTCACAGATACACAAACGCGTTGACCAAGAACAAGAGGAACAGGACATCCCCGCATGCTCGCTTAGATCTGAATGATGTTCCTCCTCAATTTTCACAGTTAACATGATAAATTTACCCAAGTTTTTTACATTATGTTCATGTTGGGTTCATTTAATTTAGTAGTCTAAATCTGATATTTAAAAATTATTTGCAGTGACCCTGCCCACGTATGCATTTAGAAGATGGATGGATAGATTAAACCTATAAAGAACTCTATTTTTAAACTCATGTACAAAGATCTATGATCTAATGCAATTATTATTATTATTTATTTTTTAAAAATCCATGTTTTGGCATCTTTGATGATACCAGTTCCGCTAAGGTTTTGCAGAAACATTAACTGGTGACAGTGATATCTGCTGGAAAATGGAACGAAGGGCAAAACTTGTATTTAAATGAGATAATTAGATGAGATGAGATGAGATGCTGGGAGATGCATGTTCTTGTCCTTTGTCATGACAGCGGCCGTGTGGGCTCATGAAAATGACTGTGAAAACCATGAAGGACAATTACATGAAGCTGGCTCTGCTTCTCCACATGGATACTAATCTCCAGATTTCAGAGACAAACACTGATCGGCAACATTTATGCATAAACTACAGTGATGCACATGGGATAAATATCACTCATGTGGAGCACAGCTGTGGATTGCTGTACAATGTGGCAGAGGAACTGGCAATTTCTCTGCAATCAAGGCTTTATAAGGGGAACATAATCAGGGTGTTACACAGCAACAGCAAGTGTATTCTTGAGAGCTGGTTTATTTTAGGACTGTCTCACACATACGGGCACAGCTGATTATTGTAGCAAGGGAATTATCTCTAATACAATCAGTTACTGTGTTCTGTACCTGAAGACACTATGACCAGGTGTCTTTGGGTGCCTGCCTTAAATCTTCAAAAGTAATGGGTTGTATTGATCTTAAATACTACATTATGACAGAATATTTACCAGAATATTTGGCTCTTTCATAGTGCCGTAGTCAAGTGATTTACACTTGGACTCAGCAGCAGTGCACTGATTTACGTGTCAAGAAATGCAGTCACGATTAACTCTGAGCGGAGGGAACGATACTCCACAGAGACCTGCCTTGTGCCCTGTTTATATTCGAGAGCATTTGCATCAGCTGGAAGATGGGTCACATATGATGACCCCCGATTCAGCAGCGAATCGATGCCAGATGTCAAGGGCTCCTCTAAATTAGGCCTGCATTGACCTGATGATGTCGCTTAAACTCACTTAAGGTTAAGAAGATGACTGTAAGTCAAGCACTGTCCTCTAATGATATTCCAGTGAGTGAATCACTCTGCTTTTGGTCTCCCACATCAATTCATGTCTAAAACTCAAATCAATTGTTTGTAGACTTTATGGTTCTGAGTTTCATTTGGGTACAGTGAGATGACGTTAGACTTGAATGGGACGCAACATAAAGAAATGCTTATATAATAAAACTTCATTTCCTTTACTATTTACAGAATACTGGATTGCTCAAGGAGAACAGCCGAATGGATATTCATTACTAGAAATAATTACCATACTATTCATCTGAGGAGCCAAATAATTGTTAAAAAGAAAATGTATTGTTTCAGGATGACAATTGTCCCTTGACTGAAAAAATAGTTCTGCATTTAGACAGTATAGGTGTCAACATCAACAGTAGGCATCAACAGCTCAGTAAAAAAAAGTTCATTAAGAGCTCAGCAGCAATGAAACACAGCACAACTCAGACCAAGGAGTTCAGTTTTACAACCCAGCTCTAATGTCAGGCTCAGACTTCAGTGGTTAGGACTGCTGTGTATTGCTGTAATTAGGACCACCAGCACCATTACTGTTGGAGTGCATTAGCCTGGGTGTGGTTAGGACTACCAACATTATTATTGTTGGAGTGCATTAGTCTGGGTGTGGTTAGGATTACCAACATTATTATTGTTGGACTGCATTAGTCTGGGTGTGGTTAGGATTACCAACATTATTATTGTTGGAGTGCATTAGTCTGGTTGTGGTTAGGACCAACAATACCATTTCTGTTGGAGTGCATGATTCTGCACATGGTTAGGACTACCAACATTAGTATTGTTGGAGTGCATTAGTCTGGGTGTGGTTAGGACTACGGACATTATTATTGTTGGAGTGCATTAGTCTGGGTGTGGTTAGGACTACCGACATTATTATTGTTGGAATGCATTAGTCTGGGTGTGGTTAGGACTACCGACATTATTATTGTTGGAGTACATTAGTCTGGGTGTGGTTAGGATTATCGACATTATTATTGTTGGAGTGCATTAGTCTGGGTGTGGTTAGGACTACGGACATCATTATTGTTGGAGTACATTAGTCTGGGTGTGGTTAGGACTACCGACATTATTATTGTTGGAGTACATTAGTCTGGGTGTGGTTAGGATTATC
>JAODLC010000100.1:20026359-20036524 GCA_026781145.1 Hippopotamyrus pictus | reverse complement strand
GACATTATTATTGTTGGAGTACATAAATCTGGGTGTAGTTAGAACCACCAACATCATTATAGTGTGGACCTGCCAACACTACTATAACTCCATCATACTAATTTGCAGTTTCCAATGTGAGTCAAAAAGAAATAGCTGTGTTCTTATATGAGAATAAGGAGGGCAAATGGTCAACAAGAAAGAAAGATCTAACAAAAGTCAGAGCCAGAATGCTTCTCGAAAAAAAAATGACAAGCCTGGAAGTGTGAGGAACTGGAGCAAAGATAATGCAGCCCAGGTGCTCAACAAACAGAGCATGCAGCTCATGGGCTTCTAACACACTGTCTGTCCTTCAGCAAACCTGTGACCAAACTGCAAACCAGAGATACAACAGGCGCACATATATAGCAGGAACACACATGCAAGCAGATCAGAAGGAGGTGTGATGCAAGGCAGGGAACAACCCAGGATGGGGTGCCAACCCATCACAGGGCACAAAGCAGGGAACAACCCAGGATGGGGTGCCAACCCATCACACGGCACAAAGCAGGGAACAACCCAGGATGGGGTGCCAACCCATCACAGGGCACACTCATATACCACTCACTCGTGCATACCTATGGGCAATAGGGGAACACCAATTAGCCTTAGGATGTTTTTGGACTACGGGGGGAAACTGGAGTACCAGCAAGAAGCCCCATGATGGCAGAGGGAGGACATACAAGCTCCACACACATGGAACCTTGGTGGAGACTTGAACCCAGATCCCAGAGGTGTGAAGTGACCTCGCTATCCACTGCACCACTGTGTCACCACCAACTAAACTTTATTACAAAGATATTATGTCCTCATTTGTCAATCTCTCAATCAACTGGATTTCAGGTCCATACGTTTATATAGGATCTGGCATGAACCCAGTAAATTGTATAAATAGCATCATTTTTGTAAGAGATAAACATATAAATGCTGATCATTCACTGAATAATGGCTGAGTGTGTAACTTCTATTAATCCCTATAAGTGAGAGACATGATTTAAGGCCAAGCTCAGCAAATAAGACAAATCTTACAGAACATACTTCATTAATACTGATGCATAGTAAAACCAAATATAAGCTGGCACAGAGGATTAAATGTAACTTTTGAAGGCAGAAGAAATTTCTGAATCACTGCTAATTTTGCTACCCAGCTGAAATTGTGCATTTCCTTTGTAGTGCAGACACTATTAGAGATTTGCTAATTAATTCAGATTTTAATCAGTGTTGCCAACTCTCACGTATCTGGAGTGACACACTTTCTCTCTCACGCTCACGCAAGAAATCTTACGGCAAATCTATATTATTCCATTTTAAAATAAAATTAGCTATATCAATAGCGTTGTGGTAGTTTGCAAACCCTACAGACTTACATACATGCAAACGTATGTGTATGTGTGTGCAGACTTGTCTCAAACTGAAATTCTCAGCTGACCAAAGTTGGCAGCTCTGTATATGTCGTACAAATACTTTCCTGACATTGATTATGAAACATGAGCAATAAATGTCTCATTAATAAACTTGATAAATGCATTGGCTTGCTTTTACAGAATAAGAAATTGTGTTGAGATTTCACTATCAGTTTAAATCAATAAATAAGTTTGATTACTTGAATGCTTTTGGGAAATGTTTTTGTGGTTGAATGTCAGAATCAGAAACATATGTAAAATAGGCCTCTTATACTGTACTAGCATTTTCTACCCATTTATCGAAATTCTAACATCCTCATCAGGGTTTGGAGGGGCCTTGAGACTACAGCAGACAACATAGGGCACAGAGCAGGGGTACTCACTGAACCAGGAGCCAGCGCATCACAAACAGTACCACTTTTAATAATCAAATTCATTTTATTGGACAAATATAACATTTACTGTATTGACCAGGTTCTCTGCAATGACTGGCCAGAAAAATAGACCAAAAGATTATTTGTTAACAGTTCTAGTTATTATTTTCCCCTTTACTGATTCATTTCCAAACTGCAATGGTAACATCCACAAACCACAACCCTGAAATAGATAAATGCAAAATCTGTAGCAGATGGAATGCAAATGTATACCTGCCATAACCAAATGCTAGCAAACCAAAATGGATGAGTGTGAAAATAAGTGTGTGTGCATGTGTGTGTATGGGGTGGGGGAGCACAAATTTAGCATAAATGGCTATTTTGAGCAGGTGTTGTGGAACACAATGTCTGATATCATAACAGTTGATAGGATTTAGCTTATTAAATTAATAAACACCCTAATTTTAGTAGTATTTTCCTCACTGGATTAATAGAGGTGAGTTATTAATAAGCCTTAAGCTAAATAAACTCTTTGGCAAGAGCCAAAGGGTAAAAAATGAATCTCTCACTTATCAAGAAAAAAATCCTGCCAACTGTGGATGTACATTTTGCACATTTTAGGACTATCTATATAGGACTATCTATATAGGACTATCTATATAGGACTATCTATATAGGACTATCTACATTGTAGCGCTTGGTAGACAGAGGCATTGCAAGAGCCTTGGTTGCAGGGAAAACCTAATGTGATTGGGAAACACAGGGAGGTCATATGTCGAATGGTACAGCTCACATGGTGGGAAATTTATACAATACTAAGGACAGATGAGGATCGGACAGGGTACACACAAGACAGGCAAACATACACGCCTCAGTCAAGAAACACAACCACCACCAACAACAGTACAACAAGGGCTATTTACGGCAGTCTCGGGGCGTGCTGGGACATGCAAACCTCACTGACGCCACACTGCTCCCTCCTCAGAGGTCGACTATCCCAGCGACCACCATCCCCAGTCCCCACCTCAGTTCCAAACCAAGCCCCTGGTCCGGTGCCAGCCGTCAGTGCATCACCTCCATTTACAGGAGCCATGAGCATTTTGAGTGCTGGCGTGACTAGCTGCTGGTGGGCACTGGAGTGATAGAGGCCCCCCGCCGGCCGCCAACCATTCTTTTTACATGGCTTAGGTGGATCTGGTAGCCTTTCCAGACGGTCACCCTGGCCAGGGTACAACATTCCCAAAGACTGCCACAAGCAGGCCCCCCTCTCTGGAGACAGCCAGAGCACGGAGCAGCTACAGACGTTCCCCGGCCTGGTGGGGCCCTGATGTTGTGTAGCAAGCCGCTCCTGCTCCTGCAGGAAGTGCGCGTCCTCCTATTCCAGCGCATGCAGTCCAAAACCAGTCAATCTCCAGGGGGCGACATACTATTCCCGGCTGAGCAGCGCCGAACCTGCTGCCTCAGCCAGACACACCCGGTGGTCGCGCTCCTGCTCCGAGCCGGCCAACTCTCAGCACAGCCGCTCCTGCTCTGTGGACTCGCTCCCGGTCTTGCCGCTCCCTCTCCCACTGCTCATCAAGCTAGCAGGGTTCCCAAGCTACCCGGGCCCCTGAGCTGTGGTACGCCTCCTCGCCTCCACCTGCTGCCTCTGCTGGTCGTGTTCGCCCGCCGGGGTCGCGCCATGGCCCCTTGCAGCTGACGAGGGAGGAGCCCTCGACAGCCGGTGAGCGGTTGCGGTCCGCTGTTATGCCCACTGTCCTCGGTCGCCAACGTCTGACGAGGGTCCAGCAGGCTGGCAGGAGCGGCTTCAGGGCGAGATGTATGGGTCCAGTGCACTTGCACTTCCGCAGAGCAAGGTGGCGCCACCTTTGCTGCGATGCCCTCAGCTCATCTGCCAGCGGGTTTGGGGTAGGTTTCAGGCATAGCCCGTGCCCCCACTTGCCGCAGTCCCACCAGATAAGCTTCTCTGTCCCGGCCGTCTTCTCCCCGGAACCGCCGCCTCTTCTGCTTCGCCACTTCACTGCCGCCTTGAGGTGTGCCAGGCTGGAGCAGGGCTTGCCAAATGATGGAGAAATGTGCCTACTCCAGCAGCGCTAGTGCGATCGCTTCCGGCATCCCATTTCTCACGCCGCTGCAGCACCGGGCAGACTGAGGAATTGCGTGAGTGGCGAATGACGAGGGAGACCTGGACTAAACGCAGGCACCCAACGAGCGCCGAATCAAATGTAACTGGGAAACAGGGGGAGGTCAGACACCAAACGGTAAAGCTCACACGTGGTGAGTAATTTACACAATGCTAAAGACAAGTGAGGGTTGGACAGGGTGCACACAAGACACGGGCAAACATAAACGCCACAACTGGGAAATACCACCACCACCAACAGCAGTACAAGACTATTTACAGTGCTTGCAAGGCATGCTGGTCCATGCAAACCCCACCGGTGCTACACTATATATATTTTGTAGATTTTATATCCTGGTGATCTTACTAATAATGAATAATATATAGAATATACCTATTTTTTCTTCAAATAAATCCATGCACAGATCACTGATATCTCATGCATTTTGATCAGATGGTGGTGATGCAACCAGTTTGGTTTTCTCAGGCTTTCGGCCCTGCTAATAAGCAGGGCCATGTCAGAGCGAGCACAGCTTGGATACGGGTTGGGTCCTTCACAAAGGAAAATCACCAGTTCCTGGTGTGGCTCAGTTCTTGGTGGCAGTGGAAAAGCACCGTAAGACAAATGGTGTACACGGATAAATGTGACTGGATGCTAGAAAGAACAAATATGCCGTCTTCAGATGCCCCTAGAAGGGCCAGTGTACTCAGAGTAAAGCAGCATAGGCCAATCTGTAGGAGTTACTTGTATATGAACAGCATAATTACTTTTCTGTTTATTTTTGCAGGTGTTATAATTATGTGGTACCTGAGGCACAAAAAATGTTGTTAAATAGGCAACAAGATATAAAAGTGTGGCGTGGACAGAGAAGTAACTCGCTGAAGGTGCAGATATGTACATATTCGGTACGGGATGTTCGATGGTAACTGTGGCGAGACGAGCGACGCGTTTATTAATCTGCAATGTGATTTCATAAGTGCACTGAAGGAGGGTGAAAAAAAAGATGTAGGCGTGGAGCGTTTCAAAGAAAATTCTGCAGTCAAAATACACCCCCCCTACAATCCTCTGGTCCCCTCACTCCGAAAATGGCATAGTGTTGCAACTGAGCAGCTTCTGTAAGCTGCCAGACAAGTTAAAGCACACAGAATTGCGGGTGCTAAGACTGCGGGGGGGGGGGCACACAATGTGAGTTTAATTCAATGCAATTCCTTTTTCATACAGAACTCATCCCAGCATACTCAAACTAGATCATAACAGCAGCAAAACAATGTAAATGAACTTGTAAGCCTTATAAATCATGCAGTTTAGGCCAGGAGGGATGGATACCATAAGCCAGGGGTGGCCAATCTTATCTGCAAAGGGTTGGTGTGTGTGCAGGTTTTTAGGATGACCTGTAGGTCAGCTGTTCAAATCCAGGTGTGAGGACTCTTCAACCAATCAGTCCTCTAATTAGTGACCTAATTAGGGAGTTGCAGCAAAAACCCATATACAATACACACCGGCCCTTTGCAGATAAGATTGGCCACCCCCACAATAGGCAGACCCAGGAAAAAAATAAAAGACCTGTACGGGTCTAAAACCATCTGGCTGCAAACTCCCCTAAGCCTTATGCCGAGCAGATGAGTGTCAAATGCTGTGAGAAGAATGAAGATACCAAGTGAGAGGGACCTCATGTCAGGTCAGGCAGCAGAGGAGCAGTGGGGTCTTTGCGGAGCAGTACTCAGTCAGCCACCCGGATCGGACACTTACAGATCTCACTCAGCGCCCAATTCAGGCGGGGAATAGCCTGGGGGAGGGGAGTGAGAAAGAAGAAGAGAGGTCTGGGTCTGTAGCACATGCATGTAAAAACTTGGTACCTGATGTGTCTGTATGTTTGGAGACCTTATTCTGTACTTAGCAAGCACCATATGGCACGAGGCTGGGGTACACCCCGGATGGGATGCCAGTCCACCGCAGAGCTGGGGTACACCCCGGATGGGATGCCAGTCCACCGCAGAGCTGGGGTACACCCCGGATGGGATGCCAGTCCACAGCAGAGCTGGGGTACACCCCGGATGGGATGCCGGTCCACAGCAGAGCTGGGGTACACCCCGGATGGGATGCCAGTCCATCGCAAAACAAGGCACATGCACACACCCACAGACACACAATCTCCTGAGACGCTGACCAGGATAAGCAATTGGATGATTGATGAATGATCTGCACTTCTCTGTAATTTGCAAGAAATAATACAGATATATATTATAATATAATGTAATTTATAAACATTTAAGTGAAACAGCTTGAAATACCTTGTCAATTATGTGTATTTGTCTCCCCTGAATTTGGATATAAACCAATAAAGTGACATGAGAATTTGAGTGACATCATCATGATGGAAGTGGCAATGGAAGAAAACCAGCCAATGGCAAATGAATCTTTTCCTGAAGAAATCTGAAGTACCGCTGTAGTCATTCATTAAAATAACAGACAATGAGTGTTTTTTTCATGGCTCTGTCTGGATGTACTAGGTCAATTAAGGGCATGATGACTAAACGAACAATCTGGTGTACAGTTTTTGGAGATTAGTCCATATGTGCTGTCCTGTTAAAAACCTTTTGCCTTGCAATTAGAAGCAAAGTGTTTGTTCTCACTAAGAATGTGGTTTTGTCGATTTTTCATGGTCAAATCTAAGTATAAACACTAATACTGAACATAAGCATCCCATGTTCCACTATGCTATCAAAGTACTCAGTGACTCTGCTACCTATGAAAATACTCCTGATTTATCCATAAATCAATCCGGATGGTCACTCAAACCACTGAGGTATCACTAGGTATCACATTGTGCTAATAAAAAGCATAAGCAGGATCTAACCCAAATCAAATCACATCCACGTGCATTTTAACATATAGCAATCTGCCAGTACAAATGCTGCAAGATAATATATAAGTACTGTGCTGTGCAGAAGACCTAGGCAGTCTAAGTTCTTTATCTGGGCGAGTGTAATTTACTTGGAAAAAAACCCCACAATTTAACATTAGAACATATGAAAATTAACAGTAACAGTAACAGAATAATCCAATAAACCAAGAATTTCTTACTTTCTCCAAAATCTTACTGATGTCTTGTTACATTGTGGTTTGATTCTTCAGGGGCATTCCATGCATTCATTAAATTTCGCTACCAGCTCATTTAATCTAATTAGTTGAATGGTTAAGCTAACACACTTCAACAGTTATAGTTTAACAGCAACATGACATCATTTAAACATCTTTTTCTTTGATTACCTCAGACCTCTGCTCAGTGCTGCATGTGAGTGGTCTCCGGAGACCAAGCAAAGTGTGAAAAGACCATCCAGAAACACCTCCTCGTCCCAGGTGAGGGACGCTGCTCCAGCTGAGGAGCGAGTAATGTTTTCTGTTAACATTAGCCGCTGGGCTTTGCCCCCAGTCACTGGTCGGTCGACTTGCTGACAGTCAGGCCAATGAAGTGGTGTCTAGCCCAGTGGTTTAGGGATCGGGGCCTGTGTCAGGGAGGTCATAGGTTCGAATCTTGTGTAAGAAATCACATCAGCAGAGTGCCCTTGGGTGAGCCCTTGACCCCTTACAACTCCAGGGGTGCTGGCTGATCCTGCTCTCTGACCCCAAGGCTTCCTCATGTGTACGTCTGGATGCAACTGCTAATAGATAGATGTATCGTAGCACCTAGTGCAAGATGGCCTGCAAAAGCTATTCCAGAGCAGCCCAGCACACTCAAGTCACCAGATTCTGTAAGAGTAAAATTGCTGCAGACCTTTTGGGATGCTGATGTCACCAATTTGTATTGCAGAGATATTAATTACTGTCTAGTTTAATGGAAAATAAGTTCTGTTCAAGCACATATCGCTTTATTCCCAGTACATACATAAAGTGTTTACTCTCCTTAATGATTTTCTTTAACTGCTTCAAAATACTAACAAACAAAAGAGCACTTCATAATGCTTGTGAGTTTCTTAAGGTCGTAGTCTGAGGCCTCATTTTAACTACCATTTTATGTTTGACATCTTACAATGTTACATATAAAGATTCATATTAGGCACAGGAACAGAAATATTGCTGACCGTCATAAAGCTTGATTGCTTATATGATTGAGCCATAGCTCTAACATGACGACTGACCAAATCCAGACCTGCCAACAATTAGGAGGCAGCTGGCGGCGAGACTGGAGCACATAAACGTTTTGCGGGAGCAGCGAGACGGTGCCATGCGTCCAGCCAAATATAGGTTACGCTCATCAGCGGCACCCAGCTGCTCGTCATCCAGGACTAATGAGAGCATTGAGGAGCAGCTGAGCTAAAGATGCAGAGACAAAGGCAGCTTGGCAGGGAGACCAGACTCTGCTGGGCTTTCAGTCATTGGCCACATTTACAGGTTTATTCTGGATACTGTTTGGAGTTTTTTTTCTCCTTTCATTTTTGATGGGTTCTTAATTATTTTTAACATGATAATTTGATGCTTCTTAAAGGCTGCCCTCTCTGATTTATCCCCTACTTTAGTCTGAATTTATGTATTTTTAAAATTGAATAAATTATAAACACAATCAATGTCTTTTGTTCTAATTCTATGACTTAGTGGATCAAAGCTTCTTTAAATGAAATTTTAATCAATAAAGAATTGAGAAGGAATCAATATTATTAATATTAATACTATTCATCTTAAAATTTATACTAAATTAATTAAATATGTGTGTACGTGGCCTGTCTCTAAGAGACGCATTTGTATGTCACTCCTGGACTCATCATACTCGGTGTAATAAACGTCCCTCAGACCCCTTAGACTTCGAGGCTAAGCTCTATTGGTTGTCAATACTGTGAACATACAGTAGTAGTGCTCTGGAGGAGATCATTATCAGCAGCGTCGGCATGTCTGAGGCCCTTCAGCATCGTCCTGAGCTCACAGCCTCCTCTTTGGCCCCAAGGAGGAGGACAGGCGGGGCAGCCGACCGCAGAAGAGGCACCCGGGAGCGGGGCGTGCAGCGCCAGCGTGCCATGGCGTGGTGAAATGCCCATAACCGTGCCTCCAGAGATGGCGGGAGGAGTGCAGAGCGTGACGAAGACTAAATGGCTGTTTATGAGGGGGTATGGGTGGAATAGCATCGCTCTCAAAACAAAGAGAAACTGCAGGATTCATAGTCGGAGAGCAGAGGTGAAGAACAGAACTGAAAACGTAACGGAGGACAAGCTTTAGGAGACGGAAACTGGCCCTCAGAAGCAACCACCATTAAACTCATGGAATCAAATGCTATCAGTGATAAATAATTAATGATTACTACTCTATTAAGGATGCATATTTTTCTCTCTTTATAAAGAACATACGGAGTGAAACACATCAAAGAGAGTACTAATTTCACTCCCAGGAGTTATATAAGAAGCAAAGACTGTTGTCCGTTGCAGAGCATCAGTTATTCAAGAGCTATCTCTTTATTCACACTGTTTGTATTTGGTCGGTGAGGGTAGCGCTGTCTCCGTGAGTTTAACTTGATTAACTTGATCTCATCTCCTCTGAAGTACTGGGTAACAGGCATGGAGGAATTCAACATGTTTATTCGACGGCATAAAAAGGCAGCATTCTAAGGAGATGCTGCCCCATGAAAATGACTGACAAGATGCCCTTAATCAGCGTAAGTGAAGCCCAAGCTGCAGTGTTTCTGCCGTTCTCAGGTATCAGATTTTGTATGCAAATGATAATTGTTAGGCTGGAATGACACAGTCATTAAAGCGCGTGACAGTGACACGTGTCAGGCCAATGCTGAGCTGCGACGTGCAGGGTCTGTAAACGATACACTGGGGTAGAAATAAATAAGTAAAGATGGTATCTGGGTAGCTGATTCACCAAGGAAACGGTAAAGGCTCCGGCCCGGATGGCCGCTCAGCCTGCGAGACTCAGATCTCACGTTTCAAAAATAGAGCAGCGGGCAGGCAGGAAGGCAGGGACCTGGGTAGGGTAGAGGGCAGGGTGGCAGGCAGCCCAGCGGGCAGGGCGGTGGGCAGTCTGGAAGGCAGGGCAGCAGGTAGGCCGGAGGGCATGGGGGAAGGTAGGCCGGAGGGCAGGGCAGCGAGGAAACCGGAGGGCAGGGAGGTGGGTAGGGCAGAGTGCAGGGTAGCGGGTAGGGTAGAGGGTAGGATGGCGGGTAAGGTAGAGGGCAGGGAGGCGGGTAAGGTAGGGGGCAGGATGGCGGGGAGGGTAGAGGGCAGGGTGGCGGGGAGGGGAGAGGGCAGGGGGGCGG
>JAODLC010000100.1:19987943-20001124 GCA_026781145.1 Hippopotamyrus pictus | reverse complement strand
AAAGTAGGTAAATTTCAAGTTTTACTACACTTTGGGGACAATTTGGTCCTCAAATGTGATCTATGCAAACCCACATAACACACACACACACACACACACACACACACACACACACACACACACACAGAGAGTAGAGACAAGATTCGAACCTGCAACCCTGGAGGTGTGAGGTCACAGATGGCCACTGCATTACAGTGGTTAGGCTTTACCTTAAATATGATACCTATATGACCAGCTGACTTAAAAGTTAATCCAGGAAAGATCTTGAGAACAGCCTGAGCACAACGTGCACTTTTTACGAGGCCAAAGATAAGAACTACAGAAGTTAAACTACAACGGTTTAATATGAAATTATGAAACTCTTTCCAGCGATTAAATTTATAACACTTATAACTCTCACTGACATTTACAACATGTAGTTTCATTATATAATAAATTGCTTTGAGAAATGCCAAACACCCTGTAATCAAATTAAAATTGACACTATCAACCCTCTAAACTTTTTTTATCTTACAAAATTAAACTTAAAAAGTTATTTCCTCCAACATTCTGTGCATATTGTAGACATTTACTATTGGCTGGATTTAAAAATCTGTAAGGACTGTCTGCCCAAGCAGAAGCCCTCTGATGTGCTGTTTTCCAATTCACGCCCATACCAATCTGCTTTCTTTTTCACAATCTGTATCACATGGCATCATGCGGGCAAGAAAAGTGCCAATTAGAGAAGAAATGCAATTCGCCACCTCTAGGGGCCATCAATTTACCAAGCACCTTAAAGGCAAGTCGAAAATATGTTCAACAAGTTGGAGAAGCCAGCCGAAATACCCCAGCCAATTCCTACCCTGCATCTCTCATAAGAACCATGGCCAGTGCAGATTCTGATTCTTTTCACCATCTTTTATAAAGGTATAAAACAGATAAAAGAGGCCACCCTTTCATAAGTGTAGGTGTGAGTACAGTGAGACCGCTGTATCTGTCATTTCAGTAACTGCAATTTCAGTTCTGTGGTTTACCGTGGCCGAAAAAATATCGGAAAATTCCAGAACTAAGCGGTTCATAAGTTTCAAACCGCACGCCAAGCAAATACGGGCCATAACAGGGGTGAAAGCCACCAGCCCAGTGACAGCCAGTTCATGGATCATCTCCTTCTATCCCCATAGCCACACTTCCCCACAGAACTCATCCAGTCTGCCTCTATTGTCACATACGTTGCCGCATTATCACAATGTTACAAAAATGTAAAAAAAAAGCATCATTTACATTGCTCTGTCGTCCCTTGATAAGATTTCTTTAATTACTCTATAATCTCTTGAAAATTAAGCTAAAACACTGGAATCCCTTTCATTTGACAGAGATAATACAGCACTGTACAGTACTGTATGACCTGCAATGTACTTTATTACTGCATTTAATCTGCACATCATTCACTAAAAGAGGTGTCACCTAATTATCATGTGTTGTCAAATGAAAATAACATTTATACCTTGTGCATATTTACTTTTTTCAAAATACCACTAGATGAAAATGATCATGTTTTTATTATATATAACAAAGTATTTTCCACCAATTTAGGAAAAGTCAAAGCGTGAAATGATAATGAGGTAGGACTGAATTTACATGAAGCCTGAAAGCTAATGACATTTTCATGATGTATAGATGACACACACTTAAAATGACATACCTCGAAAGGTATTTGTCTTCTTGCTATAATTTTGCATCTCAGTCTGTGCTGTTATTAGGGCTGAGTACTCTTGTTTGTTGCTATTTCAGATTTGAGTATTTGGGAAGAATTCCTCCACAATTTCATTTATGTTAAAGGGGAATCTACAGTCAATCAGTGGTGCAACTAGGAATTTGTCGCCCTCCAAAGGAAAGTTATTATATAATAAAACTCAAATCAGGTGACAGCTGAACCCCCCCCAGGGCCCCCCCACTGGGCTTTCAGTATTGCCAGCAGCTACCTTCCAAGCAGCGTAGCCACACCAGATAGCATTTGCCTCTTTTTTGTATGTAACAAAATTAGCATTCTTGTATTCTGCTTTCTGGCATGCAGCTTACCATCTGTATTTCGCAGGTTCACAAAATTCCTGATGAGAACTTTGCCACCATCTAGACAAGTCTTAATCTTTTTATAGCATCAAGAATTCGGCACCAGATTAAAAGCGAATGGGAGGGGGGGGGGGGGGGTTCCGGGGAGGCACCGACCACAAACAGGGACATCTGCAGTAAATGTTGACCCTGACATGGGGAGGAATAAATGATGTTTGTTCCATGTTGACCTGAAGAAATGTATCCTAGTCACAAGAGACAAAGAACCAATCGGACTGCATGTAGTATTTCCATCGTATATATGGGACATCAGAAAGAAACATAATATTTGACTGGACTTTTCTGAGCCAGAAATAACAGCGTTAGTGGGCTGGCAGAAAATCAGTAGGGCCAGTCCAATAATGCTTGGCAACAAAATCACACTACAGACTCACCAACATTTTATTTAATTATTTTTTTTACCAGTTTTTAAATGACCCATGGCATTACTAAGACCAAATGAACAAAACCATTTGCCTCTCAAACCTTTCCTCCTCTTGATTTAACCACGCACACAAATACCCATCAGACGCAATCATTTTGTCGTACTCACTGAGAGCCGCATTAGTGACCTTCCCAACAGGACTGATCAACTCTACACTCTGCAGTGCTAAGAGGAAATGTCACCAGCAGAAGGATTTTAGATACTCAAAATAAAGGGGTAGAAACATGAACGGGACTTGATATGAAACGCATTGTCTACAGTGTCAACAGAAAATGTGCTTTGGAATGTTTTAAATTTAAATCCACAACATATAATTGACAAATCATTTTTATATAAAAAATTTTATATATCAAAAAACAATAAATTTCCCTTGATACATAATATATACATTAAAGAATACAAACACGACAGGAGAAACAAGTACAAATATAGTCAAGAAATGCATGTCGTGTTTACGCATGTCATGTTTACGTCAATTAAACGTTCTATATCTATATAATAAAATTTGCATTGTGTTAGCTAAATGCTAAAGTTTAAATGTATCATTTTTTGGAAAGATATATAGCAGTTTCAGTTACAGTATTATTAAAAATATGTACATTCCATAAGTAAATTTGGTGGGACCTGAAGTAACATTTAATAAAAAAAAAACAATATATAGACTTGAATTTCAGGTAATGCCCCATACAGATACCTATAACTGAAAGCAAATATTGGAGTTAAGAATACTGATAGTGATTAATGTAATGTAATTACTGATTTGTGTAAATATTGATTTATGAATATCCGAATAGTGTAAATAGGATGGATTTCAGTTTCTATCAGAAAATGAGCCTCATACATAGTTTGGATAAATCTTGCTCACTTGCAACTTGTCATGTCTAAATTTCTAGTTTCTAATTTAAAGGTGACGCGCATTTACCCAATAGAAGACATGCCAGGTTTCGAGCTCCACCAAGTAAAATTAAACATTTGCAACCATCACACAACCTACTGCCAACATAATGAACTGGCACCAAGATGGAGGCACACTTATGTGCCTTTGACGATGACGATTTACGATGCTATCAAGCTAATTAGTCAGGAAATTACACCTGGCTTTCACAAAGCCCATTCTTTAACCTTTGCCACCCCTGTTATGGAAAAAAAGTTGCCCTTCAGATATGAAGAGAAATAAATGAAAATGAACAAAAAAAAAGGAACGAGACACACAGATCAACCATGACATTAAAACCACTGACGGGTTAAGTGAATAACATTGATTATCTCATTACAATTGCACAGGTCAAGGGTGCCATTAGTATATTAGGGAAGTGAACTGTCAGTTCCTGAAGTTTATGTACTTGAAGCAGGAAAAATAGGCAAGCATAAGGATCAGAGCAACTTTGTCAAGAACCACACTGTGATAGCTAGATCTGAACAGTTTCAAAATATCAGATCTTGTGGGGTGTTCCTGGTATACAGTGATTAGTCTAAGGACAACTGGTGAACTGGGGTCATGGGCTCAGTGATTCTTATGGAGAGCAAAGGCTAGCCCATCTGTTCCAATCCCACAGGAGAGTTATTGTAGCAGAAATCACTGAAAAAGTAAATGTTGGCTATGATAGAAAGGTGTAAGAACTCACAGTGCATTACAGCTTGCTATGCAGGGGGGCTGCATAGGTCAGAGTGCCCATGCTAACCCTTTTCCACCACTGAAGTTGCCTAAAATGGGTACGTATCAGAACTGGACCATGGAGCAATGGAACAAGGTGGCCTGGTCTAATGAGTCACGCTTTCCATTACATCATGTGAACAGCCGGATGCATGCGTGTTGTTTACCTGGGGAAGAGATGGCGCCAGGATGCACTATGGGAAAAAGCCAAGGTGGCGGAGGCAGTGTGATGCTGGGAAGCCTTGGATCCCGGCATTCATGTGGACGTTAATTTGACACGTACCACCTACCCAAACATTGCAGACCAAGTACACCTCCTCATGACAACGGTATTCCCTGATGGCAGTGGCCTAGTTCAGCAGGATAATGTGCCCTTTCACCCTGCAAAAACTGATCGATTTGAGGATGTTGACTTGGAGTCGACTTGGCCTCCAAGCTCCCCAGATCTCAGTCCGATCGAGTATCTGTGGGATGTGCTGGACAAACAAGCCTGACCCATGGAGGCCCCACCTTGCAGTTTACAGGACTTAAAGCATCTCCTGCTAAAGTCTTGGTGCCAGATACCACAGGACACCTTCAGAGGTCTTGTGGAGTCCATACCTCAGTGCGTCAGATGTTTTGGCGGCACGAAGAGGACCAACATAATATTAGGTAGGTGGTTTTAATGTTATGGCTCATCGGTATAAAATATATTTCTTTGGTGTATGTTTGTGCACTGTCACTACTGTAGACCCTTTCTATTGTCTCTATATAATTGGGTATTTCATAGATTTCTTTGTCGTGCTTTTAACACGTTATTTTTACACATGCTATGCTGCTGAGACACGCACGATGCTTGTTACTTCAGTTTATCACGGCAGAGATGTCAGTAAATGTACAAGTGTCCACCAGTTTTTAACAACTGAACGTTCAGTCACACAACACACACAAACAAATTGGTGCATTGAGTCACAAATTCACTTTACCTGCATGTTTTTGGAAAATTGGAGTTGAGTCACCTGTAAAAGATGTACACAGTCAGGGAAAATATGCCAACTTTGCACATCTAGGGCACAGCGCTACTGTCTGAACGCAAGAACTCTAAGCTTATTTAGGCAACAGAGACACCTGGTGCCCAACTTTCGTAACAGCAGCCATGTAATGGAAAACTAACCCTCTTCAAAGAACCATTAAAATTACTCAGGAATTATCGATATGTATGTGATCAGTATTAATGGGAATGTTAAATGTTTTACCCAGAACTGACCATCACATACAAGCAACTATACTATGCTTAAGTATCTCAAACGCAGGTGAACAGCACCATAATTAGGTGTAGAATATCATTGTACATCATTTTTCAGTTGATTTGAACATATCCACAAATTTCTTAGATATACACACTCCATTTAATGGGAAAAACGTTGAATGTTAGACCTACTTTTTATTATTAAAGAATATTTTGAAATGACTACAGCATTAATAAGGAACCCTGTAGGATCTCTTTCACAAAACGTCCTGTCCGGTAGGCCCCAGTAAAGCAACACTGATGCTTAATTTACGTGAACTGAGGCTTAGTCTGATGGTAAGTAGTCCAGTCAACAGTAAAGTGAAATAGAAATAAAAAATGAATTGATCACATACAATGAGCCGTTAACTGTGACTGAGACGAAGCAAAGTGAAAATCCTGGTTGTATTCAAAATTGAATTTTAAGCATTCATTGTATAAGTAGGCCTATAGCAAATAAAAATGGTTCATAATTAGCATCCAATAATCAAACATTAAACACAGAATTCACAGAAAGACAAGTTTATGAGGGCATGATTGGTATGCAAAGACGTTTTCTGATCTTTATTTGTTAATTTAGCTGCCCGACAATCAGGCTTGGCAGCACTATATTCGAAATATCCTCCTTAGTTTAAAGCCAGATTTATTTCCAGCAGCAGGAGTAATTGAGAGAAATTGCACAGCCTCTTCTGTTCTGTTAACCAATTTGTGGGATAATCGTCAAAAGCTTCCAATTAAGATGCCAAGTCCCTCGCATGACTGAGAGACGCAAAAGGATGTCAGCGGAGTCAATTAGATGTCACGCTTTTTATCTTTTATGAAAAAAACAATCTGATTACAGCAGATGGCTCCCGGCAAGAACAGAGAAACGGGTATGAAGGCAGAGAAGGGCATACTTGTGGCAGCAGACGACGGTGCTTTTGTGAAGCATCAGCTCAGCAGCAGCGATTTAAACGACTTTTATCATGTCACAGGCAGGAGCCAAAACTAGCCTGCGATTATTTCAAGATTCTGTGCAGAACTCCCACACAAGTACACAAGGTGGAAAGCGTTCAGTTCCCCAGACGATTTTTTTCTGCTCCATTTTTTCCATGCACTAGGAATAAGGTTATCGTACGGGATGATTATTATTATTATTTATTAGTATATTATGTATGCCACTTTCCAGCATGAAGAGACTCCTTTGGTTGTGCATTACCATGACATTTTTACGGCTTAATTTTTACGACGACGTGTCTCATTTAGTAGCGGCTTGAGTTTTTATCCAAATATGGCATGAGACAATATTGTAATCTTGAAGAGATTGTCGCAGGCAAACGGGCTGCGCTAAGCCCAGTGCTCCGGGACAGAACTGGAGCCCCAGCCAACACTACACCATGCCTTGGTGGAACAAAAACACAATTCATTTCATGCCTGGTGGCACAATCCAGATTCAACCTGCGATCTGCTCCAGGAGGCCGCCTGTGCAAAAGGGAAGAGTCTTAAGGGCTCCAATAGGGCTCAATTATCTAATACATATATTAACCAATGTGTGTATATTTTGGTATCCTAGCAACTGCAGAAAATCAAGACAGTTCAGAAACACTCCATTTATTTGACAATATGATTTACATTCAAACCAAAATAAAAAATATTTATATATATTTATATACTTTATATATAGTGGTAGTAAGCAGGATACAGATTTAAAACACATAAAATCACAAAAACTAAACTCTGTGTACCAAATATTTACAAGGCGTGCCTTGAATACTATACATTATATTTCGATAGCGGTTTTACTCCTGTACGTTTTTCTGTTAAATTAGCAAGACTACACATCTCTAGCAACAAAGCAGGGTAGTCAAGTAATTTGAGGGGGGAGGGGGGGTAAGGACTACGCAAGGTGCTTTAAAAGCCTCATCAGGCATCATGACATTGCATACTGAAGCCGACAGCAAATGGGGCACTGATAAGACTAAGCTTCGTTTTTATTTAAAATCGATACTACTCCCAAAAAATGTACAGAAGACTTCACAGGTTAGTACACGGTCATGGCGAAAGCCCACTTTAAAAACAACCACGGAAAACCGGCCAAGCCATTTAGAGCAAACCTTCGAACCCCTTTGATGGATGCCAAGAGTATGGTATGGTGAACTTTGGT
Source organism: Hippopotamyrus pictus (assembly GCA_026781145.1). Taxonomy (NCBI): domain Eukaryota; kingdom Metazoa; phylum Chordata; class Actinopteri; order Osteoglossiformes; family Mormyridae; genus Hippopotamyrus; species Hippopotamyrus pictus. The sequence goes on along the minus strand of JAODLC010000100.1, from coordinate 19,993,527 downwards.
TGGTTGTGTTCCTGTGAACTAGAGCCACCTTGTGAGACCTACTGCCTGCAGTTCAGCAAGAAAAGCTGTATAGACATCCGCTCACACCCCGGAGTGTCCAGACACCATGTTGTTAAAGTCTAACAACTGTAAATATTACCAGTGTAAATTAAGCAATGAAACACCACAAATCGCCCCTTACTTACAGCTTTCTTTTAACAGGCTACCCACAATTCATTTTGATGAAAGGCCTTATTATAATCATAGGATTTCTAAGGAAAAATGTTAGGAATTAAATGAACAGGTAGTGGTGTGACAGGATTTTTTTGCTTATTTGTTGACTGAAAAACTGCTACCAATGCACTGTGAGCATTTTTCTTAGATGTAAAACCTTTCAAACCATTGTACATCATTTTCAAGGATGAGAATTATACCAAACATCAGGATTGAAAAGAACAAAGAAAAGGGCCAAACAGTCAAGAGACAACAGATGAACACAAGTGAGGCAACAGGATGAAGAAGGATGATCCCATACTGTAAAAGTACTATTCCCTGTGCAAGATTCATCCACAGTCCTGGCTGTTTTTGCAGCATGACCAGAGAGGCTGGAGCAACCAGCCGTCAACACAACACAGGGCAGAGAGCGGAAGGAGGAAACTCCATCTCACTAGGCCAAAGTCTCAATGGAACACAATTTCCGTGCCTTTAAAGATACACAATTGAAAAAGAAGAGAAAAAAAAAAGACCCAAAGATTAAGAAATGGTAAACTTTTCCATTTGAACTCGCACGTCAAAGCACAAGCTTTGCCACAAGACATTAAGTTTATCCACCACTGCACTGCTAGTTTAAACCTGTAAAATACTGGTAAAATACACAATCATAATTTTAATATGTATATGTAGTAGTCAGGACAGAAAAACCAGGTCACATGATTTTTGTAGCCACGGCACAGAAAGATGTAACGTAGCTAAACGTGAAGCCCGTTTCCTCTTTCGGCCCACAAAAGCACAGCCTGCGACAAACGTCAAGCACACAGATCTGTATGTAATTTGTATAAAACTCTGCACACGACTTCATTTCTCCCACACACATACCCACTAGTCCACATACCCACTCTGATTTGAAAATATGGTGGTATAAATATAATAAATATATATTATATATAAAAATAGCAACAGAGACAGCAATCTTAGCTCATTCCGGACATCATCTGACAAGTGTATTTTGGCGTCTGGTACTAAGCGAAAATACAGATCTGGATCACCAAAACCACCGTTATAATCTTTAATATCCTCAATAAAACACTGAAAAAAGCACATTAAATCTTAGAACTGGAGTGAAAATAAAGTTCTATAGCCTAGACGACGAGACCCTGAAAGTGACATCAGCGGCAGCGGAGCAGCCCCGACATGCAGATAGGGAGGGCAGGCCGGGCGCTAGCCGAACACCCCCACGCCAGTCACGCCAAAAAGACAGAGGAACAGGAGAGAAGCTCTGTTAGTCCCGAGGGGAGCAGCAAAGAGGCTGATGGCGGCGGGCTTCAGATCCTCTTGGAGTCTTTAGCTTCAAACAGCTTCATGCGCTCCTGCACCGTCAGGCCCTCCTTCAGGCTCTGGGAGACAAGGGGGGAGGGCATGGTGTCAGGCAGGGAGACGGGACATCGCGCTCCAAGGCCCGCACAGGCCACCAACGGGCGGGGCCATGAAAAGGCCACAGCTTCACCGACAGTATAGACGGCCTAGATCCAGCAGACAGGCGACGCTGAAGTAACTGATACAAATATGAAGCGGAAACGTCGCTGGCTACTTACAGTAGTATCAATGGTAATAACAATGACAGGAAATGCAATTTCTGACCAGGGATTCCGCTTAATATTTGAACACAATTATGCTTTTACATGCAATTATTGAAGCACAATAATAGTCACCCAGGGTTTCCCCCGCCTTGTGCCCTGTGCTGCCCGGAAGAGGCTGACGACCAAGATAAGTGGTTAGAAGATGAATGGACGGAGGGATAACAAAGCAGATAAGACCTTTACCAAAGATTTCGACAATAGAAAAGATACAGAGGGGGCTTTGGGCAATGTGAAGAGCAGCGAGGCTCGTTTTGGCAGAAGACATTAGTTCCACATGCTGAAAAAGATGTTTATGAAAAGCCTGTCTGGGAAAATGTTCATTTCGCGATGAAAAGTGAATGCGCGTTCAGAGTCAGTACAGTAAGAAAAAGGCACCCTCCATATATAGGAGACAGTATAAACCACACTGATAGGTCAACATGGAACTGAACAAGGAGCACATACTGAACAGCACAGCCAGCACTGGGATGTACGGGCACACACTGCACCATGTGGCTGCGTCCTTGTGTGGTGTGGGTGTGGCATTTGGATGTGGGTGTGGCTTTTTGCTCTGTGGGCGTGGCTGTGACCTTGTGTAATGTGGGTGTGGCATTTTGATGTGGGCGTGGCATGTGACAAGACAGGATGCTGCAGTTGTGATTCTCCTCCTGTACTGATTCAGCGGCATAAGAAAATATGGAAAACAAGCCAAGCATGACACTAACCTCCCCGCCCCCCCCCCCCACCACACCAGAAAGGGAAATACCTCACTTCCAAATGTAAACAGATACAAAGGATGAGTCTGGATCTCTAAGTTTGGATGCATGAAACAGGACAGGCGCACACCTTCAGAACCTCCATTGCGTTAATGTTTTAATGGGTTAATGGAACGATGCAGTGAACCTGAAGGAATGAAACGCTATGAAGTCCGAAGTCCTACAGATTAATCCCTGGTCCACAAGCACTAGAGGGTCACAACTGGTGGACCTCCCACCGCACTGGGACAGTAATGCCAGGAAGGCAGAGGGAGGGGGGACATGCAGAGTGGGGCATGCTCCAGAAGTACTGTACCTACATCACACACGACAGGGGGGGGCTCACCCCCCGCCCACAGCGGGAAGTCAGCTGTCCCACGACACCTGTTCAATGACAGACTGTCAGGGGAAAGACAAGAGACACGCTCAGACACGTTGACACAGACACACTCAGACAGCCACTGGGAAACGTGTGAGAGGACAGAGTCCCTGGGCTCAGGCATCCAGTCCTCACCCCACTACGTTTGAGAAGCAGCTGTGCACATCTCCGTTACACACATACCAACAGAAGCAGAGCGCATGGCCGCAATGTACTGATCTCATCTACAACACGAGTTGCAGAAATGTACGGGGCAGAGAGCACAGAACACCCAGCTGACTGTGCAGTACGTGTTAGGTCTGAGCTCTGTGGCTGGCCCCAGCTCAGCTATAGCAGTGATTTACCCCTCATTCTTACATCTTGCTGTAAATCCAACTGCGATCTTTCAGGTGCAATCTTCATGGCACAATTAACACTGGAAATAGCCCCACTGTAATAAAATAAAATCTGTCTCCTGTGTATTTCTTTTTTGAACCTTTTTTTTCTCCAAGTTACTACCTTCCAAAAGTATGTATAAATAAGGCATTGCGTACTGGTTCCCCATATACTGGGTGAACGCTATGGGCTGGAAACACTGCTCACCTTTGACCTCACACCTCTGACCTGCCGCGTCAGGGATGACCTCTCCTTCTTCAGGAAGTCCGGGTTGCTCTTGGATTTCATGATGTCTGCGAAGGGCAAAGATAAAGTATGCGTCAAGGCGAATCTCCAACAAGACGGATCTGGCGGCTCTGTACATGACAGCCGGACCACAAGGTGACCATGCCGCTTACGGCACGTAAAGGGAAGTCTGTCTGCCTATTATTGCCTTGCCCGTGACCCCTGGCAGCGCGTGGCATGATGCCTTTTCTGCTCCGGCTCAGGTGGTGACAGCTCCGGCTCACGGAAGGCCCCTGTCGTAAATCACCGCCACCGACCGCCGTCCTGGACACTAAGCCAGGTAGCGTTTCTGTTTCCACAAAAGGTCACAGACACAACACAGATATACAGCAGCAGGCAAAACTTCAGACGTGCCAAGCCACCTACAAAGAAGTCTCACTCCCTAGAGCAACTGGGGTTAAGGGCCTTGCTCAAGGGCCCAATGAATTTTCTGTAACCACTTATCCTAATCAGGGTCACGGGGGGTCCGGAGCCTATCCTGGAGAGTAAGCCAGGGGAGACCCCAGGACGTGGCGTCAAACCCATCACAAGGCACACACACACACCACTCACTCACGCACACTTATGGACAGTTAGGTAACTCCAATTAACCTTAATTTTTTAAGTGGGGGAGGGGGGGGGGAACTGGAGTACCCAGAGGAAACCCCATGATGACATGCAGAGAACAAGCAAGCTCCACGCTGCGGACGGCAGCCTGTGTGGGAGGGTGTCTACCGTATCCCAGCCCCACGCTGGGGCCGCTCTCCACGCTCCTCTCCCCTAGGGCCTCAGTGGCCACCAGCAGCTGCTCCTTCAACTTGCTGATGTCACAGTCCGCCTTGGCCTTCACGATGCTCAGCTCCGTGTAGATGTCCTTGTACTTGTCTGTGGCGTACTTCTTGTCCTGCCCGCGGAATGAAGCGGCAGCGTTTAGGAAGATGCCTGTCCGCTAACACTGCCTCGGTAACGAATCGGGAGGAGAGGCTCTCGTACCCGCAGTGCGGACTGTAGCTCGTCCTTCAGAGAATGGATCTCCTGTTTCAAATACTGAATTTCTGATTCCTTGACCCGGAGTAAGACCTAAAAGAAACTGAATTTATCATGTATGCATGATTCATTCCTTTACTAATGTTCCAAAGTCTTTAAAATTAAAAATAGTTATTATAGACAATATTATAGAGCCGCCCTCTGGTATTTGGTACTGCAGCATGTTATGCTGCTCTCCTGCATTTGTCACCTCAAGCTCGTACAGGTCCTTTCCATGAGTGAGGGGACGTGCCGCGCCTTCTCCGCTGAAGCAGGAGCGCATGCGTGTGATCTCTGCCGCCAGGCGCGTGTTCAGCTCCTGTCCAAGTGGCACAAGACCCACAGTAAACATTTCACCCGCTGGCCTCTGGGGGGCGCACCTTAGTCAGCAGGCTTTGCTCTGCCGGGCACTACTCTGATTTAACAGCAGCAGCTCGACGGCTGGACCTGGCAGCACATCTAAGGAGAGTCCCCTTAACTCTCTGGAGTCTAGGGGTAGGGAACACTTTCACTGATTGGGGCATGGTCACACATTTCATTTAATATCAGAAACTTAATTCATGGAAAATAAATTATTTCATATATATATATATGTTTTGGCATTAAACTCATCTTAATCTTAGTGTACTTTGTAAATATGTGAAGTTTGTAATTTGACATCAAAGTACAGTGGCACCTCAGTTCTCGAACTCATTAGAACTTGAATTTCTAAAAAGTCGAACCAACCAGTTTGAAAAAAAAAAAAGACCTAGAACTCGATCTGAATCTCAGAAGTCAAACTGTGAATGCCGACCTAAGATAACTTGTACGCGCGGGGAAATGAGTCAGGCGGCACGTCTCAGCAGAAACAAAGGGTAACGCTTCAGTCTCAGCCTCGCATTCGCTGTGAAACACGGACTAAATACAGAGGACTAATGACAACAACCAGAAACAGCTGATCACACGGGGATTCCACATGGGGTTAACGAGGG
>JAODLC010000100.1:19947778-19967472 GCA_026781145.1 Hippopotamyrus pictus | reverse complement strand
GCGTTTGGGGTGGGGGGGGTTGACAAAAATATCACCTGTCTAAAGTGGGGGGTAGGGGGGTGGGATGACAAATCACCTGTATGGGGGGGGGGTGGGGGCGACATTTAACACAATTGCACTGTTCCAGCTTTTCACGCCTCTACTCCACAAAGGGCCCATTATTGCCCCTGGGGGGCAGCGCGGCGTGAGGGGCGGGAGACACAATGGGCACCTATCATGGGCCACGTCACACCTCAGCCGACAGAGAGGAGGCGCCACAGTGACCAGTGGCTTATTCATTTACTGCTCCGCGACGAGGCTCTGCAGAGACCTTGAGGCATCGAGGACAGGGAAACCCCCAGGCAGGACCAGCACAGGAAGTAAGAGGAGCGAGCCAAGAAACGAACGACCCGATTCACAGCAAGAGGGATCTGCATGGCGTCCATTGCCATATAGCAGGAAGAGTGGGGAAAAGAATAAAGACGCCCCACACCGCTAGCTGAAGACCCTGAGAATCTCAACGATGAAGCACCACTGGCCAATGGAGAGATCACAGCTTTAGCGGGACTTACAAGATGACAGTTCACCATTCCAGAGGAGCACCACCAGCTGGCCTTAATGTGCCCCTGCCAAGAAGAGATGAGCGTCTGAGTGCAGGTGCCAGACAGCCTGCGGAAGCCAGAGCCCAAGGGGTCGTGTGGGGGGGGCGGTTCGGGAATGGGATACCCGGGACCATCAAGGCCGTGGACAAAGCAAAAAGAAATGGATAAACAAAGCGGCCAGGCGGCACAGGGAGAAACAGACTCCCCCTGCCCCCAACCGCGGGTGCGTGTGCCAGGATGACCTGGAAATGCAGGGGTCTGCGGGTCAGACTCCTGGAGGGATGCCAGTGAGCTCAAATCCACCACTTAATGTCCACCAGCTAATGAAATTATTACTCAAAGCCACTTAGAATCACAGCGACTTGGCAATAGAGCAGGACGATTTAACCAGCAGAAAATAAATAAGTGAAATAAAAATGACAAAGTAAAAACTATAGCACCAAGTGTGGGAAACCAGCAAGGTCCAGGAGCTTCTTTTTTTGTGGACCAAAGTGCTCAGTTATCTATGAAAGAGTGAGTCCAGAGTGAGCAGCTTCTGGTTTAACCCGACCTTTCGCAATAAGTCTATATAGCCTGTGGTCCTAATGACACTGAGGATGGAGTTAGGCTGGACGTGGTACCGCAGCGATTCAGGACTGGATTTATGATCAAGAGCCCAGGATGGGAACCCTCCACTGCACAGATATACAGGTTCTATAGGAACGCCCAGCTGAGGTACAGGTCTGGAAGTTCTACAAATCGTACATGATAAAGCCGACTAAGTGATCGCCATGAAAATGTTTGAATAATAAAATCGGAGAGGGTTGTGCCCCCCCAGAGCAGATTGGCTGGCCATGCCTAAACACATCAGGAACCACGCAGAAACAGCTGCTTTCCCATCAACAGCTATTCAACAGGTTCCTTCCATCTTCCATAACCACCTGGAGTCTATCCCAGGAAGCACAGGCCAAGGCTGGAAGCACCGTGTACAGGATGCCAGCACGTCACCGGGTACGCACGCACGCACGCACACAGGGCAATTTACTGTCCCCAATTCACCCAGCTGCATGCTTTTGGTCTAAGGGAGGAAACTGGAGAAGCCAAAAGGAAACCAGTTCAAATATAGTGAGAACATGCAGATTCCACACACACAGCTGGAAGACGAGGAATCGCAAACGTGCCAGCCATGGGGCGACCGGGACAACGAAACCCAGGAGGGGCCAGGTATGCAAGCTGAAAACCCAAAGGGCGCAAACAGGCGAGCGACTGGGACAGCGAGACCTGAGAGGGGCCGGGTACGCAAGGCGGAGACCCCAAGGGTGCAAGCAGACGGACGTCTAGGACCCCGAGATCCGGGAGATGCCGAGCACGCTAGCTGTAGACCCCGAGGGCGTGAGCAAGAAGCTCGGAAAGAATGCGACATGGGGGTAAGCTGAGGTAGCGTTTGAACTTGAAAGCGGGGCGGGGAATCCTGCACAGGCGCCTCTGCTATGTTTTGCACATTTGGGCACAGGACGCAGACAATAACAGTAATTAATGTCTGTCATCGGGAGCGGCGCAAGGCAGCAGACAACCAGCTCCACATGGCGCGGTGGCCAATCACAGCGCAGCCCTGAGGGCCAGGGGATGCCTGCAGGAAACAATTACCAGAGAGACAGCCTTCGTTACAGCCACCTGTGTCTGCGGGGAGCCTCCTTTATGGAGGGGGGGTGGAAACTCAAAGCCAGAGAAGGCTAGACAAATAAGGTCAGCATTTTTTAGTTTCCCAAAAAACTACCCAAGAGAGGTGCTCAAAGGACGACTGAGCAAAGAGGTTTTTAATGACGGGTGCGGGGGGGCTTTGGGGTGAGATGTGCAAATGACCCAGAATTCCGAGCACAGCCGAGAGGAGGAACCCGAAACGGGCAAAGGGGTTGCTGCTCATTTGCATTCAGAGCCTCTTGCCGCCCCTCCTCCTCCCGCTCTGACCTTGCAGAATGTGCTGGAAGGTGGAGGGAAGCTTTGGTGGCTGAGCTTTGGCCCGGGGCCTTCCTGGGGATGCTGGGGTGGGGGCCAGGGGCGCCTGAGGGCTGCCTTCACTGGGCAGTAAGGCACTGAAGAGGCCTGAGGACGCACTTTTGTTTGACTTGGCACAGGGTGTGAAAAAAACAGCAGGAAAAAGAAAGTAGTACAATGGCACATTTTCTGTCGTTAGCCCATTGAAGTAGGCGGCACGATGGCAGAGGGTAGAGTGGTGGGCACAGAGCACCACTGGCTCCATCGGTGGTATATTAACATCCTGCCACCACGGAGACTGCAAGGAGCCTTCAGCGGGGGGGCACCAGGCCAGACAGACTCATCTCAGCAGCAAACAGAGAAGCTGTGCTGCTTGGCTAGCCAGCTCTATGGCCACTAGAGTTTCTGAATCAGGCACAGCAAAAGAAAAAACACGCTGACCGAGACGGAGTTTCCTCTTCTGTTCTATCCGTTTTTATTCTGTTCCGTGTAAACCCGGATGCCTGAGCCATCTCTTATGTTTCATGAATGCCGGATGTGGAACCGCTCTGGTCTTCCGCTAGACTGCTCTCACGAGGTTCTTGCCATGTCTAACACGCTGTTTAGTTCCTGCTCCGATGCGCAGCTGCACTCATTAGCGGTTCACCTGCTGGAAGCTCAGCCTAGCCGCACCTGTGCAGATCGTTCTTCCTTCGAGATGACTGCACCCCTCCCAAAAAAAAAAACAAAAAAAAAAAAACACACACAGAGCCAGAACAGGCAACAAAAGAAACCCAGGGGAAATGATTCTGAAGGGACTGTCGCACGCCTTTTCAAACATGGTCTTTTAGAGGAGATCGAGGTCAGCTGAGCTCGGGGGGGGGGAGTCAGGCCGCCATGAAGGGGAGCTGCACGGGTCACCCCATCGCAAGACGACGTCCCCAAGGCCACAGGGGCTCCGCACACCTCACAGCCACGCTTCTGTCCGCCTCTCGCACACGTGCACTCTTGGCCTGACCCATAACAGGGCGCGCTCCATCACGCCGGCGGGCCACGTTCCCAAACTATTATCAGCATACCCACACCGCGGCTGGGGACACCGTAATGAATTAGACAATTATGTAACGAGAATGATTCCGTGAAATTAATCGACCTGCTTCCGACAGGCACTGAGCGACATGAAGAGCCAATTAAACGTTCAAATAAGTGAGAAACTCAAGCGCCGTGTGATGTATTCCTACACCATCCCACCCCCACGTCATCTGTCACTGTCTGGAACCAATAGGAATAAAGAAACCAGTTAAGTGACCAATGAAAGCACAAAATAATCCCACCCCCTCGCAAAGTATGTAAGCCTTGTTTTCTACATCTAACAAGTTTCAGAAAGACCGGCAAACTCCATGAGGAGACCTCAACACCATACAGGACAGTACCTGGGGAGTCGCTGGCTCAACCTTGCGCTTCTTCTTCAGGTTCTGCTTGTTGGTCCGGGGGTAAACTACTAGCGATTCATGCCATCTGTGGGAAAGGACAACAGCATTAGAGTTCTCACACACACACACACACACACACACAGGTCAGCCAGAGAGCATAACGGCAGACAGCCTGCTCTTCGTAGAGGTACTGAGGCTCCCTTAAATGGAGAGCGTGACGGTCTTAAGCTCCTGTGAGGTCGTCACGGCCCCCGCTGCCCATCACAGCCCTGCTGCTCTGAGGTTTTCATGGCTGCTGCGGCAAAATGATCTAGGAGCATAATTGGTACCAGAGCCAGCTCGACGAGTGTGTTATTAGGGGCACAAGTGAAAACAGATGAATCTACAAACGCACCATGTTAACATCACCTTCCCTCCCATGTTTTCCACCCTTAATATCTCCATTTCCCAAAGAAGGGCAGACAGCTGCATAATTTCTACAAACCCAGCATTCGAGCAGCACGTCCTAATGGACCCTGAGCACAAAACCCCGTGCTGCCGACCAAAGCCCAAAGAGCCGAGATCACGATACCAGGACTTACTGCGACCTCCAGCGCATCGCCTTCAGGGCTACGGCAGCGCACCTACAGGCCTCCAGTACACATCAATGCTGCAGAGAGCCACCACCAGCGCCCCAAGTTAGGGGACCATGATGTATGTCCAACAGGCAAGAGCCCAATCACTAAAGTCCCAAAGCAAGCTGTGACAGGGCATTTTCACACACTTCTGCAGATGAGGTGAGACTCCCCTGATCCCCGACTTGCTAATGACATCGGGCACAGTCCTGGAAGGCGGGAGGGGAGGGGGATTTCACTGGGGCCTTCCCGGATTACAAGGCGGTTGCTTTTTCATCTGGACGGAATAACACCACACTAGTGAGTGAGGGGCTGAAAACCACCTCTAAAAACATGGAAACCAGGTCACGCTTGGGGCACGACAGGAACGGCCCGCTAGACGCATCCGATGTCAGCAGACAGGTTCCAGAGCGAGAGGCCAGGGTCCATTTTCCCAGAGAAATGCATGGGTGGACTCAGGCCATCTGTGCTGCGAACTTACAGAAACAATGGAACAGATCTTTCCAAATGACATCAGTGTGGCGCTGCTTATACTTGCAGAGTTTGTCTGATGATCATAGGTGTTGACTTGGGGATGTCAGCTGATTAAATAACGATTTCTCTCCTGGCTCGCGCCAATGATTCCCATTGTGCAACTAGTACTGAAAGACAGACTGAGGGGTTATTCCAGGTTTTTCCCCTTTATTCACCACGCTAAGTTGCCATGTCAGCGGGTTTACATCCACAGGAGAGGTCTGTGCTTTTTAAAAAGCAGGGGGCTCAGACCACCCTGTCACACGATGGGGAGAAAAACAAATCTGTTACGCACTGTGTCACAACAGACTTCCACGCAACAAAGGTCAAAGGGAATCTGTATTATAATAGATCGACTATCATACTATGGGTCACATGACTACGGGTCACACGATCAACCCAACAGGTCCCCAACAGGCCCGATTATTCACAGCCCATGAGCTCCCCTTCATCAGCGCCAAACACTGCTAATCCACAGCACACAGGTGCATCTCTCCATGGGAACAGTTAAATTACCAGCTAATTATACGCATGCATTGTGTTTGCCCCTTGTCGGGATCACTGCAGCGCAAATTATGCTACAAATGTATGTATAAATGAAATATGAAGCCATTGCATTGAGCCATTCATGGGCCATTGTCTGGTTCACAGTAACTATTGTTGTTTGTAGTACTTGTGCTTGTGCCCTCAGGCCAAAGCGAGGCTCTCTGCTCTGCTCTCCTGTTACTCCTACCCTGCTACCCAAGCAGAGATGGCTGGCGTTGGGCGTAAGAAGCCGCCTCTGTCTGCTGCCAGACGGCTCATGTGACTCATTAGCTCGTCTGAACCATGCAACTTGACAAACCACGCAAATTAATATATGCTTAGCCAACTTAACACGGCCCAGCTTCTGAGTGCCAAGAATACTTTGGTAATTCTTCTAAAATCATATTTAGCCAGAATAGCTGGTTTCGCAGGTGTAAGGGAGAGTCACATATCCGTTGCTCTGATTGTTCACATGCATCACTCTTACAAAAAAACAGTTTCTTATTACATTAAAAATTTAAATAAATGATGCTACGATACTTAAGTTATTTAAGACTGTGACATTAAACTTAGAGGAAAACAATCAGGATAAAATGAGTACCTAGGGACTTGTCCAGAAAAGGACAGACAGGTTAAACATTAGTTATACAGGGGAAGCTGGAGTAACTGACTAAATAGTTTGGAGTGCTTAGTTCAAGGTATAACAGAGTCCGGCTTCATCTATGCCGGATCTGCCGATTAACCCGGCAAGAGGCCGCCCAGTCCACCTTCACCTTTCAGTATCTAAGGATAAATTTTTAACTTGGATAAATATGAAGACTGTGTGTCCTTTATGTTGCTAGGGAACTGATTCAAACTCTCACTTACTTTCAATAGGAAAAAAACCTTTTCAGATCTGAGGTCTTTCCCAACCAGTTTCCATTTGCGGGCTCGTTCTTGAACCGCAGTCAAGAGCAAAGCAGTTCTCATCTTACTCAACCGCTCTCCGACTGACACGGCATCCAGTGCTGACGCCACCGAACTGCCTCCGAGCACGGCTGAATCACTGCTGGCTTAGTCGTGACAAATTGCCTTCTTATTAATTAATCCCTTCTCCACCAAGGGAGGAGCTCGAAGGAGCCTCGAGATCACGTGCAACAGCATCTGCGTAAAACCTGCTCCTGCTACCCTGACATGCTAAGCTAATGGATTCTACAGGCAGCAGATGCCCACTGCGGGGGGCTAAGGGCATGGCAAAGAACAGACACCCAGAGACACGCCAGCACAACAGTGTCCGAGTTCAAAAACTCACAAATGGCAGCAAATAGAGGAGCCTGTGCAAAAAGCATGAGCCCTTAAGAGCATGGTGGTGCAGGGAGGGCCCAGAGCATACCATGGCATGGTTCCTCAGCATGTCTCTACAGCTGCGGCCCTGTAGGAGCAGACAGGTCCAGCTTCTCCTGCCGCCACCGTTAATGACTCAGGGTGGTAATAAATCCCTACAGTCATCAACAGCTACTCGAAATCGATTGGAAGCAGATGGGCTTGCGGTTCCTGCCCGGACGTGCAGACGGGAGGGGGCGGAGCCACACACGGCGCCGGCTCTGCCAGGCCGCCAGACGGCGGAGTCGTTCTCCCGGCCCGGGCAAACTCAAAACAGGAGGCAATGTCTTCAGGTACGGCCTCCTGTCCTCCCGGCTGGGGGCCGAGCCCTGTTACTAACCCCCGGAAATGGCTTCAGGATGTGCAGCCGGCGAAAAGGCCACTTTAGTGCTGGCAGATGGCACAAGAATCTCCCCCACTGCCCCCCGCCTCACCTGCCGGTTCTCAATCACCTTCCTAATCGGTCTTCAGCGAAAAAAAAAAAAAAAAAAAAAGCACCAACCCCAACAGCCTGTAAATGCGTGATGGTATCACAGGAAGGACCCTGACCCTGTGCTCTGCCAGGACTGCCAGTCATCTCTCAGGTTGACAATGCCGACCATGCTGCCAGGGACAAGTGGAATTCCAGGAAAGCGGGAGAGGAGCCCTTCATCTCACCAGGAACAGGACATGCGATATGCTTGCGGAGGCCTCCAGCCATTGGGAGCGGCTCAAAGACTTACCGTCCCTGTTGCTGGTTTTTACGGACGTATCTATGTGACAGTTACAGTCACTGCGTCTCTTACCAAGCTGCATGTCGCTAAGGAAGCAGAGTCAGATATTAATGGCCCAGAAGCTTCAGTAAAGTCGAGCAAGAGCGTGGGGCACGAGGGACTCTCAAAGCCTCACAGAGGGACACGTCTTCGAACTTCTAATAAGTAGGTGAAGCCACAGTGCTCTCTGTTAATTTGCCAATTATTCATATACTGACAGGACCTCACAGCAGTCATAGTCAAAGCACTGGTGGCAGGATCAGGATCTCTGGTCTTTATCCTTACCGGAGAGCCGCGGCTGGATTCCATGCGGCTAATCAGTTATATCACTCAGCGCAGCCACATTACACAGCTGTCTCATTCACATTTGCCATCTTAAGCCAGACGATGCATAGAGAACATGGAAAATCATGCATAGCACTTTCCTATTCCCTGTACCAAGCCCATCTGTCCTGACCAGGCTCCAGAGGCATATCTCCAAGGGCGCACAGTATCTGGATATGACGGATCGAAAAGGGGCTCTACTTTAGCAGAACGAATGGCCACACAGGAAGCCGAAAGCTGGTCTTGTAAGCGGATGACCTTCTAAAGGACCATTTTTCTCCTGTCATTCGCTCTTCCTGGCCTTGCAGTAGCTATTATGATGATCGATGGACTGACTGGCCATCTTGGTGGATGTGTCCTCACAGAGGCACTGCGCAGTATGAGTAGGGAAGCAGACACTTTCATTGATGAGGTGGAAGTCAAAGGGTATGTACCTGCCTAGACTACATAACAAAGGAATCGCACGCTCATGTTAAATGCTTCAGTACTTAATCTAGGGTTCCATTAATGACTATAAAGATTTCCAAGCCCAGTTTCGTTGAAGAGTGAGGTGAAAAATGTAATGTATTGATATGGGGGCAGGGTCCTTTCAGGTCAAAGGTCAAGGTGAGAACATAAATTCACCAGACTGTATGAGAAAAGAGCAGATAAGCTCTACATGACTGTGACTCAGGGACCGAAGAGTGGTCAGCTGACAAGGATCAATCATAACTATCATTTAAACACCCCCCCATTCTTTCTCAATCTTCTCCCTCCCTCTGTTAATGTCTCATCCTCATTTCCTCTTACTCTTTCTTTCTTCTGATGAGTGACACGTACAGGAATGGCCAGCTGGGCCTTATCTGGGGAGTTCCACCCAGAATCTCTCCTGACAAAGCCATTGCATTTGGATTCATGGAACACTAGTAACCTAGAAAACACCAACCTGTGCCTCCTTTTCTTTAATACCTGTATATGGTTGTGTCTCACTGTTAAAGTCTGCAGACAAAGGCTCTCCCTGACAGTTCAGTCTTCACTCCCACAGTCACTCAGCCTGACAGCAAAAGCCTTACCTCAAGACATCCATTCTTGTCAACCTCAACATTCTTATTTTTAGGGGTTGTTAGTAAGGTCATAAACTGTGCCCTGCTGTGTGACGTTCTATGCCAGAGGATGTAATTTGCACGGTGAGGCTTTCTTCAGGAAACGGGAGGGAACATTGTGATCAGGGCTGAGGGCAGCCCTAGAAGATGCAAAGAGTGGCACGTCTAACACTTCCTGTTAACTGTGGAACAGCCGCAGTTCTTCTACAATTTAGACGTGTCAGAGCAGCCACAGGCGGAGAGATGACAACAGATCCCAACCAGTGATCCAACGCCTGTTGTTCAGAGTCCCACTGGCTCCAGCAGCTGGCTGGATGCAGTTTAAGGTCTGGTTGCCTGGAAAGGCCTGGATCCTTAATGAGTCAGAATGTATCCGCCAAGAAACAGCCCTGCCATCTAAGTGAATGGTAAAAGTTAAATAAATAATATGCATTCAATTATACGAACTCAATGCTAAGTAGGTGTTTTAAATAATTACGTCGCATTTTCGCTGGATAAGAACCTCTGAATTAATTTCCCAGAAGCTCCAGGAGGTCTTTTGCCAGTCTACAGAGCAGCAGATGTAGAGAGCCCCTCCCAGCACCCCGGGGCAATGGCGGCCTTGGGGGCGGGGCGTCTGACACACTGGCAGGGATGCCAGCCTATAGTTATCCAGACAACACACAGACAAGGAACAAGGTTGGCAAGCCCGTGCCCGTTAGGCGGCAGAGACTCTCGACATCATCGCTCATGACTGCCAGTGAGCACTGCCCAGACGTGTGACCCAGCTGCCCGTTTGCTCTCACCCACTGATGATCTCCTTGCTCTCGGCTCGGATGAAGTGCTCCTTGTCCGGGGTCAGGATACAGAGGGAGTTCTTCTGGCCTGTGCGGGTCTCTGCATCGATCACGTCAGAGCACTGGTTCATATTGATGGTGCCCTGGGGAAGCGTGCTGGGCTGTGGAGGGGGGAGGGGCAAGTTAAAGTCATCGTCAAAATTCACCCCAAGCTAGGAACAAGGGTCAGAATATTACAATTAACCAGTAAACTGGAGAAGAATGACGAAACTTGAGGACAATGTCTCAAAATACTAGGCTAAGAAAAGCTTCAAGGAGACCTTTCAGCTAAAGCCGGATGCATTCAAAACCGGCTTATTAACATCTTTTTGTTCCACAGATCACGACAAACACTAGCACAAGCTGTGTGTTCACTCTTGAAACGGGGCCGGACCAAGAGAGTAGGGTTTAACAGGCGGCATGGCCGGATGTAGAGTCAGGCCGGGCGGACTGGAGAATGCGCCGGAGCATGGCAGCGGCCACGCGGAGGTCTGTATGCGGACACACTTCACTGCCTGTCAGCCTGCATGCGCGGAGATAATGAACCTCCCCCTGAGAAAAAGCAGAAGCTGCTCGATATTTGCCTGGAGAAACACTGCTGCTTTGATGGCGGCTGCCAGTGGCTAACTGTACAGCCCAGTCTTCGGCAAAAAGCAGGACCCGTCCACTCCGCTAAACAAACCCCCCTCTGTCCACAGAGATGCTGGACCGGCGGCGCTTCATGCCGTTTTGTTTGGCAACATACTATGCTTTGTTTCCCCAAAGCATTTTGTGAATGTCGAAATGTTTCCTCATACTTTGACAGGCACATAAAGAATGATAAGCATGCATTACATTAAAAATGAACTGTGCTATAGGAAAGTATGTATGTGTCCTAATGCAAATACATTCCTAGTTATTACATCCAGACACACGCACGCAAACACCAGCTGCGTAGACATACATATCACCCTAGAAATGTACAGGCAAATAACTGGTTACAATGAAAAACAAAAATCACTGACAATGACAAAACATACACAGAACATCTGAATCCATAGTAGCATACCTGCCGTGCGCACACACACACACACGAGCGCATGAAACTCAGATTCTCTATTATCGCCAGCCAATAAACGCCGGCATTACTGAACAAGTACACCGCATCAGAGCCAGGCTTCCATCACAGGGAACCTATCTGCACAGCATTCGCCGTAAATAATACATCAGCAACCCAACAAAAATCGATGCATTTTTAATAAATGACGAGAAGCAGAATAGATGAGATGTTGTGTGTGAATTATATATCTTCTGGCACTAATAAAATGACAGCATACTTCCTTTCTCATGCCCAGCACTGCCTAAAGACATGTGGTCTGGTTCCCAGTGTTTACCTCCCCTCAGAACCAGCCTAAAAGGGCCATAACTAAAGGCCCAGTGCGTCAAATACCATGTTTATACAACATTCTCTTTTTTTTAAATCCGTATTATGGCATTCAGAAGAAAAAAAAATTCACATGCCATAAGACAGACCCGGAATCAGTAATCTATGTGTATGACACAATAACAAATCCATAGTAGCTGGTCAGGGTTGACTGGTTACCATTGGCAAACGGAAGAAGTGGTTATAAGAAGTTCCTGCAAAGGCTTCCTTTTTGTAGCAGTTCCGGTAACCTGCATTCATAACATTAACCAGAAATACAGCCGTCACAGCTTCTGTCATCAGTGCGAACCTCAAGACACATGATCATATTTCACAAACACTTAGCCATAAACAAGCAGAAGTACTCCCCCTGCCCTTCACGGGAGAGAAAGTGGCTCAGCACACCTCAGCCAGCTCTCTGCAGAGAAAAGGGCCATCCTGCCATACAGTATGTAGCAAGAGTGATGTTACTCATGTCAGCCTTGCAACGGTGGGTTTGATGCTATACTGCATTCTCTGAATCCCCTGCACCACCATGCGGCTGCAGAGAAGCACCAAAAGACAGCTCCGAGCCCAGCTGCCAGCCTAAAGATAATAAAAATAAATTGAATTAAAATAGATGTCAATTTAGATGGAGGTGGATCCGAGGCAAAATAATATAACCACAAGAGGCGTTAAGTCAGGTCTTGTGACCTTCTTGGTGATGTCCAACTGGCTTTGGCTGGATCAGTTTCCCGATTAAAAGGGCCACCTGAACTGAGTGGGGCATTGCAGGGCTTCAAGGAACAAAGCGCACACCAATAAAGGTTGTTTTTTTTTGGTTTCTTTCATTTTTCACAAGTTCTTGATTTACCAGCTTTGCGTCAACCATGCAGTACAAGGGGCTTTTCTCACATTTTTGCTGGTTATTAAAAGACTTTGAAGGCCGGGGGACCCCATTCTCACCCTTCACAGCCAGCTAACTGCATAAATGACCGTAATATTCCCATTACCATTCTAGTCAACTTATCCTGCAGGAGGTTTAGCAGGGCAGCGTGTCCATGCCTGTTACCACACTGACATATACATTTCTTACGGAGAAAGGACAGAAAAGGCCAGAACGACAGAAAAATCCCCATTATCCTGTCATGCAGAGTCAGCCTGCAACACGGGTACACAGGACCCAGGGTAGAGCACTCGAGACAGCGGAAGCCACACTGCTGTCTGATTCTAATCAGAGATGGATGGACTTCCTCATGCTTCTCTCCCTCAACAGGCCTTTCCAGCAATGTAAAAAGACTAGGATGGCTGGCATCAGCTTTGTTGCTGGAAACCTGGAGGAGCCTGTGGTGCAGCGTCTTGGTCCCAGCTTCCGGGGTGGGAAGCCACTGGTCACGGAGCTTGGCCATAGATCGTCTATTACTTTTAGCTAGAGGCCACACAGGAGTCAGGCTGAACTTTAAGGTCTGGTAATGGAAAAACAGGAAAGAAGGAAACGGCAACAGCAGAAAAAGCGCCTCTCCCAAGTTAACATTTTATGTTACTCTGTTAGCTAGCAGTCACTTTTGTCCCAAGAAAAATGCAGCTGAGAATCAGAGAGCAGGGCTGGTCAGTGTCCCTGGAACGATGGTGGTTCAGGGGATTGCTCTAGTGCCCAATGGTGACATCACTCTGCTGGCCACAGAACCAGTGACCATCCAAGTCCTAACACGAAGTACCCCGACATCGATCTTCATTCCCAATCCGATTATGAAAATGACACTCCAGTACAGTCCCAGCATGCTCTGCGGTGTGGCGAGTGGAAAGGGACGCCGTTTAAGCCACACACACTGCAGTGCTGGCATCACGTTCAACACCTAACTGCAGCACCCACACCTAACCCACAAAAAGCAATAAAAGCCAATTACGCATTTTTATAAAGGGTTTTTTTGTTTCACTAGCAGTTTGTATGGGATCCAAATGCAGCGCTCCACAGCCTAAGGCCTTTACAACTTTTATTTGCAGGGTAGAGCAAACTTGTGGGCTTTTCTAGCTTAAAGGGCAACTGGCCTTGACAGTCAGCTGTGCTGGTGACCAGTGCCGCTTGTCCGGGGGGGGGGTCCAGGGAGGAGTCACCGTGGTGGCCCTCAAATTCGAGAGAGCAGGTGCCTTGGACACGCAAGCGCTCACGTCAGGGCCATCTGGCGTGTCACTTCCATGGGCAGACGGGCACACATATCTGCCCCCCACAGAGCTCGGATAAGCACAGCCTTCCCCCAGACAGATTCGAGCCGTGCTGTTAAGCGGGCCGTCTCTGTGACAATGACTCTGAATGCCCTTCATCTGAAAGTGCTGCTGCTGCCGCCTCCAGGGACACATTTACAGATGAAGCGTTGTATCCGGGGCATAACAGGTCCGGATATGATGAAAGATGTGGAGAATTAGAGGAGGATAACAAAACTAGTAAATATTTGTATCATTTATTCTGCAAACACCTTTATCATTGTATTCTCTTTATCATTTTGTATTTATACTCGATGTTTATCAGAATAACTGCCCCCCAGTGAAAGGGTTATGAAAAGGCGCTGGAGGAGTATATTGATCAGTGCTTCTCAACCTAGTACTTAATGAGCAGTCCATGTTTTTGCTCCCTTACAGCTCCTGGTAGGGAGCAAAAATGTTGACGGTCTATCAGGGAGCTGTAAAAACTTGGACCATCCTGTGGTTCCCGAAGACTGGTTTGAGAAACACCACCGTGGATAAGATGAAATGGACTAAGCAAAAAGGAAGCACTGAATCTAGCCATGTAACTCAAGTGGAGTGTTTCAACTGCTGAATTTTCACTATAAGGACTGTGGGGGCAGGACCTCAGTGTCTGACAGATTTTCACAGTCAGGCCTGCAAGCAACTGTCTGGCCCACAGACACCCATACAATGAACGCACTCCTTTGCCCCAGGCTCAGCGAGCTGCCAAGCGCATGCAGGCAAGGGTGCATTCCTCCCTCCCAATGGAGCAGCACAACGAAAAATCTCTCATCCCCGCCTGAAGTCCATCAGTCAAGGAGAGCGTTTTTTTCTTACAGGATGAGACTGACAGGCCAAGTCTTATTTTTATTAAAGTAGCAGTATTGCTATTTTGTAGGAAGTAGAAAAGAACAATCTGGGAGAGAATCCAAAATTACAGCAAGAGGACAGTTTATTATGCTTAGTGAACCTTTATCTTTATCTTGTCAAAAAATTCTCTGAAACTCTTGGTTACCCCCAGGGCTCATCAGCATTTATGCAAAGAATACAAACATGCAGCTGTTAAAACATGTCATAAATAAGCTAAAGTAGCATGCTAAGCCTGGAAACCCATGCCACAAGTAAGAGTTGTGGTTTAGTTGTAGTAAATGACAGACGTAGAGCATCTAAATAGTAGAAAGTAGAAGTTGTAGCTAGCTAGCAATTCTGCCAGCTAATTCACAATGCTAAGCTGTTTAGCATTAGCTAGCTACACATTTCTAGAACCAAGCTTCGGTTGATGAAATGCCAACTGCATTAGATAAGAATCGAGCTAAAAATCACAAGAGCTGTTTTGTTACATAGTATTTCATGGGCTTCCTACTGGTTTCAGTAACAAAGTACTAAATTAAAACAAATGGCTCCTGTACTTTCACCAGTGCTGAAAGCTGCCACAGCCTACATGTAATTGGTACAATCCTAAATTATTTGATGCGTGTTCCACCTCAACCTAAAAGGCAAGATGAAAATGAACAGATAGCTTATTTGGCAAGATACATTTTAAAGCTGTTCTCTTTCCTTGTAGTTTTCAAAAATAATCCACGATAATAGCAAAATGTAGTTACACGATGTCAGCTTAGTGTAGGTCAGGATGAGGACATGACTGAATCAGCGCTCAACTCTAGGCTAAGGATGCAGCATCATTCTGAAATGCAGAGATGCAGCATTTAAATATATAGCAGCATCCCTCACCAACAGTATCTCTCTCAAAAGAACATGCCAGAGAAATATATTAAACAAATACAAGCCAAAGCAGAAATGAAATCCTCATTGAAGCGCGAGGTTTTAGATTTACTACCAATTTCGGACAAGCAACACAAGGCATCATGATATGAGGTTCCCTACAAGATGGAGATCTGCATGCAATGTGGTATCCTGGTATGTTTGAACTTCATCTGCACATGACCAAACTTGATTGTATGTAAATTATCATTCCAATCAGAGATACACACACCTTTATACACACACCTTTATACACTCCACTACCTCAAGAACTTTTTGCACTGTTGCACTTTACATCAATCAGGACTGTAGCCCAGTAGCGCTGCCCTGCTCGTCTTACCCATTATCATTTCTTCTATTGCATTCTATTCTGTCTCGTATCTGCACTGTTTTTGCAATGTTCACATATTTTGCACACTTGCACTTTATACTGTATCACTGCATATGGTTGAAATGACAATAAAAGCCACTTGACGTACTTAGCATTTCCACTTTACCTATGAGAAGAACTAAAATTTAACTTGCAAGAAAATATATCAACCATAGCCCAAAAATGAAAGGAAAAAAAAAAAGTAGCAAGAAAATACGGGAAAACAAATATCAAGTTAATATTCAACATACTGCTAAAACTGCAA
Source organism: Hippopotamyrus pictus (assembly GCA_026781145.1). Classification (NCBI taxonomy): domain Eukaryota; kingdom Metazoa; phylum Chordata; class Actinopteri; order Osteoglossiformes; family Mormyridae; genus Hippopotamyrus; species Hippopotamyrus pictus. Next base: position 19,951,518 of record JAODLC010000100.1, on the reverse strand, counting down.
GTTAATCTACACCACCAACAGTAAACGTTTTTAGAGCTTTCATCAGGTATACGAATTTTAATACATCTCTAAAAGTTTCCGGCTTCCCTGGACAGCATACCCCAGCGGCACACCTTGGGCTCAATCCTGACTTAAAAATATCTTCCAAGATGCCGGAGGTCACCGAGGGTGTTCAGTTCCCTGGCAGACGAGACGAGCGTCTCAATCTGTACACTGAGGCCAGCACTTCAGAATCGGACCATCGCCGATGACCCAGACTACAGTGTGAAGGACACCGTCCTCTGGAGGTTGATATGCCGAAGGCATAGATAGAGTGATGGATCCCGCATTTCGATGGACAGAATGCTTGTGTTTTGGACCCAAATGAGAATGCTGACACCAGACCAAAACGAGAGAGGAAGTGACGATATTAGTGGTGTATGGATGTGGAAAATTTGACCAATACGGATAAGAGATGTATTTTTGTCTAATATTGTCAATACTGATGAGCAGCTGAGCCAGCTATACTGGTGGGGAAACTTGAGGATTAATGTCATTTTTTTAATTCTCCTTTGGGGGGGGGGATTTTACAGGCTAGGTATAACAGCGAAGTTAAAGGCTGGTATTTTGAAACCACTTCTAAGAGCCGACAAAATCCATCATAAAATCCCTCACTCCACTACAGAAAATGGCTGATTGACCAATGCGATCATCTCCATTATTTCAGCTGTTGTGTATGTAACTCTGATGCTACTAATGTCACCTAAAGCCTAAACATCAGTCAGTAATATTGGCCATGAGTGACACATCGGCCCAATATCTTGATTTTTAGCGAATATCGGCAGATATCAATGTCAACCGATATTTCATGCAGCTCTACACAATATTTCAGGACTTTGAGGACAAAGCCACTGATGTGATGGCTGAGGAGGAAACCTCAACTTGAAGCACCTCAAATACTCAAAACTGCCTGCTTGAAAACAGGAGCGGGAATCGCTAAGCGCCAATGTTTTGCAACAAACGGCGACCCTATAAGGGTTGTAGATGCACAGCTAAGCCCAATACTGACGTAAACCAAGATCCTCTGCCATGGTGGAAAGTCCATGAGGCAGAACTGCCACGGCTGGCAAAATTTGCCAGGAAAATCTCCGGCGTTCCTGCCATAAATGCTGCATCCAAAAGTGTTTAGTTCTTCTGGTCATATTCAAAATCCTCACTGATCAAGCTTGAAGTCTGAAACACAACATGCTGATCCACCTAAACAAGAACCGGCTAAGGAGAGAGACATACCTATACACAAGCTTTTGAGAAAAACTAGAAAAGAAAGGAAAAAAAAAACCTTACCTAAAAACTTACCTAAAAAATAGTGGGACGGCTTCACACATTCTCCTGCCATGTATCGCCTAGCTTCCAACGGAACTTTACTAGAAAACGTCTGGAGCTACACTTACCAACGGCAGCAGAATTAAAATCTTTATTGGACCTGCAAAGGATCCCTGTGTGAAGTTCAGCCAGACTGACATCTGTGACTCTGAACATTTACTCAATACCCACCTCACTGCGCTCATGTGTACTAATGAATCGAGCCCTTTACTTTCCAGCAATAAACAAATATGCATTCCAATGAGAACCCGAATCACTGAGCTCTGGGTAGGAAAAAAATCAACTAAGCACATGGGAAATTCTACCTGCCAAAAAACAGAATAAGTCTGGTCCTAGATTTGCAAGCCAAGGGGCAGCCGAGGGCCTGTAAGAAAGGCAAACGATGGTGAGGTTAATTAGTCAAGAAAGGAGTGGGAGGGGAGAACGGCAGACATCAGCAGAAGGAGCCGGCAGCAAACACAGGCTCTACTAACACGTGTTGACAGAGGACCCAAACCTGTCAGCTCCCATCCCGGACCGACCTGCTTAAGCCAGGGAGAAACAGAAGGCTCTCGGCCTGTGAAAGGCCGACCGGGAGCCTCTCCCCCAGCCACTGTGCAGAACAATGAGGCCTTTGTGGGCCACGACCGGCACCCATACAATGTGGAAATGTCACCCCATTTCAACAGGGAAAGGAAAAGGGAGGGGGGACCTGCTTTTGAACCCTGTGCATGGGACTATAAAAGTACCACAAGGGAACAGAGACTGTCAGCCGGAAGATCCCCTAAGAAAGGCCGATCTTCTGGAGCAGCTGAATATGGCGACACCGAGCCCAGTTAAATTCACGGTGAGTCTGCTGGTTATCATTCCATAGCATATCACTGGCTTAATTGCTGAAGGCTGTGCTGTTCACAAATGTCTGTACATTGTCTATTCCAGAAAACACACAGCACATTTTGAAAACCTGGTAAAACAGCATGCTTTTAAGAGTACAAATTAACCAATATTATTAATCAACGCCACACAGGCCTAATCCGTTTTAAACTGAGCTGGAGAGCAGAGGTTCAGCTCCTACCCCTCACCAGCTCACAGCACGGTCTGCATGCTTCCCCTACAGCTACTGGCCTGCTGAAGACCTGAATGAGAACCACACTGTACATTATCCAGGTTTTTAAGGGAGTACTTCAACATAGGGAAGGCAAAACTAAATTAGACTCTTTACTGACTGGCAAAACAGCAACTGCTACTTTCATTTTTACACATCTTAAAGGCTTACAGTCCCTAAAATCAGCCAGGGACAGGAATGGCGTGCCATTTTTGAAGCACGTCACTTAAATGCTGCGCCAAAAACCGCGGAACATATAACACTACACTCATCGAGTGAGGAACATGATGAAGAATTTGAGGAACATCATGCCAGATCTCGATTATTCTGAGAGGGTGTGGGAAACCAAAACCTACTTCAAGAGCAGGAGGTCCATTTAGAGATGACCACGTCAATATGGTTCCCCAGAGGTACACATCAGAAAACCAGATTTATGACCGGTTTAAACACGCACAACTGTCGGAGCCATATTTACTGCAATACATCAGCTTTCCGAAATCCATGGGACGGATAGCTCTGTTTAGATCTATGATCTCACTGGGAGGTGACGGATCTTTCATCAGTCTGGCTTGTCTGGCAGTGTAGACATGGATCCATTTTTGAGGTTAAGGCTCAGCCCATTTCCTATTTTTCCCCAAATGGAACATCTCTTCCACTTGGGGGGAAAAAAAGGGTTTTATTAGACACAATTACACCTTTTGCAAACAGCTGTGTCCATGGAAGGGGTTGCTACCCGAAATATCAGCAGTTCAAGACAGATGAAAGTCCAAAATCCAAGAATAAAGAACCACAGCATTTATACTGAACATATCCAAAAATGTCAATGCTTAGATGGGTAAAATAAGCAGCCCAGTTTGAGAAATATGCAAAATGAACGTTGGAAATGGTTATGCCAGCATGATACAGTATTTTCTTAGCCAGCAGTGTCAGTGCACAGCATTCCTTCTCGGACTCCGTGGTTGTAGTGGTATTGCTTTGCATGAATCAGGCTTTTAGCACACCAAGGCTGGTTCACACTTGGGATATAGCACTAGGGCATGGTGGTCAGTGATGCCGACATCTACAGGCAAAAAGAGGAGATTGTTCTGGTCGGTTTGGGACATCCAGAATTCCTCCACCTAACATTTGGTCATCAATTGTGAAGGCACAATAATGACATCCATGAAATTCATGTCACTGGAACTCTCCTTTTATGCAGAATGGCAGATAAAGATTTTCTTTTTCCAAGAATGTGCACCATGCCTTCTGTGAACTGAGGCTGTATGGGGTAAACATACCACTGGAAATTTAAAAC
>JAODLC010000100.1:19931355-19947678 GCA_026781145.1 Hippopotamyrus pictus | reverse complement strand
GTTAACGAGGGGGCGTGGCACATGGAAGGAGCATCCAGTTTTTCCAGTTGTATTTGATGACCTAAGGAGACACAAAGATGCAGGCTTTTAGAAAACTCCATGAGTTGCAGTTGCCTTTTCTGCTGCTTGCTGAGATTGATAGTGCAAATCATCATTCATACTGACAACACATTAAAGAGAGAAGCTCTAAGAACAGTCCACCTCTGCGCAAAACTGAAACCAGGACAATCAAGAAAAGTGGACCTGAAATAACATAACTTGATGTAAGCAAAAGATACCATACTATGGGAAAGATCAGCAACACAATCCGGCCAACCACCTATCCATCTTCCAAACCGCTTATCCTGTACAGGCTTGTGGTGAGCCTTGAGTCTAGTCCAGAGGACACAAAAATCACTACAGGCAATTTAGAGAGACCAGTTCCCCTCATCTAAGGTGTTGGACTGCGGGCGGAAACCGGAGTACCCAAAGGAAACCTGCACGAATGCCATGAGAACAGAATCTCCACATACACAGAGCTTAAGGCAGCAATTGAACCCACAAGCATGGAGGTATGAGGCTACAGTGCTACCCAGCGGGCCACCACAAAGTCGGGAAAGATGATACACATATTTAATACTTTAATATAAACCCTGCAGTAGGCTGTTCACACCAAAATGAGCTTCATCTGCTTATTTCCTCCTGACTACTCTCTGAATCTTATTAGAGAAACGACAACGTGGACACACTGCTGCTTTTTCAACACGTTACTGCAAGAACATGTGAAGCTATAAGGTGCTTGCTCATGCAAGTTCTGAAATCTGGAGTTCATTAACATTAAGCCATTATCTGTTTTACATCTACACAACATTATTGGTCGCTGCAGCCTATTAACTCGAGACACACTAGGTGCTAAGATGGCGCTATTAGGGTTTTATTAGCTTTGGGCTTCACGTTGGTTTCGATATAAATCCTGGGGCCCCAAGTAACACGGAGCCAGCCAGGAATCTCCAAGAAAACGGAGGTCCACCGTTCTTATGAGTCCAGGCCCACTAAAGCCATGCACTGCAACATCCCATTACTATCTGCTAAGCTACACGAACCAGTGCTCACCAGCTTCAAAGGAGAGGAGCAGAGATGAGGGAGTTCACATGAATGAATATCAGGGAAAAACAAACGTCTCTCTGCTTTGGGCCAGGTTTACATTCCATAGATTGGTGTGCTGAGTGTAGCAAAGAACAAAGGGATTACAGACAGCGGCCTTTGAATCCAGCCTTTCAAAGGGAGAGAACACAACTGTCTTTTTCATTAAAGGAATAGCACTTACCTTTACGGTCATACAGTATAATCAGCGCAAATTCCACAAATCATGGGCCCCCATTGAAGTAAAAAGGAACAGTAAATTGCTTCTGTGGAGCTTCTGAGATCTTACGCGACTGACATTCGGAGACAATTACAGAACAAAAGACTCCCACCAATATCCTCAAATTTTATGACCGTAATCCACTGGTTTTCATCTCCTACTCTAATTGTGGTCATCGTGCATCTTCGTAGACAGCACATGTCAGGAGAGGCTTTACACAAAGGAAGGAGTCAGGCATCTCTGGGGAGGTAAAGTTTCTCTACCCAGTCATTTGACAAGGCAGGACCTGGGATGGACAGTGTTACTGTCTCAGACCCCAACTCGTTTCAGCAGCCATTATTCATGCACTACAGCTCTCAGCCCACCAACAGTGCAAGTATGTATGATTACAGATTTCTCTTTAATACTGCTGGCTTGGTCAACCTATAAAGCAGATCCTCTGTACCATCCAAAAGAAATTCCAGCTGAAATGAGTAGAGGTCTTTAATGCCAGTCAGCGGCCTGTACCAACTCAGTGCTAAGCAACAGCTGTGTTGCCAACAGGCCTGACTTGAGAACCCACCCACCAGAAACCAAAGGAACAAGTTCATGGTGTCCAGCCAGGATTTCTGCTCCACTACCTGTCACCCTTCATTAGGGGAATGAGTGCAACACTACACAACTCAACATTTTTACAGGCAGCCCCTTTAGGATCCCAAATCACTGGCTGTTTGAAAGTAGACATCTCCTACTTTCAGCTGTTGGCTAAAGCCTGTTGGGATACAAGCATGTGGTCTACAATTTCAGATGCGCTCATTAAATAATGTAAAATAAAAAGCATAACTTAAGTTCTGGCATAAGACAGATGTAACTGCAACACTGACAGGCAATCAGATACTCTGGATAGACATAACCAGGAAATGTGCCAGGTCATTGTTCCTTAGAGACCCACAGAATATTAGGGGGAGCGTCCTCACCATCACTCCTAAATACCTAAATGGACTTAGACACAGATCTGAACGATTTGGGGAGAATATCTAACCGTGATTTTTTCAGACAGATATTGCAATTGCGATTTGATTTGCAGTATCATTTTTTAAAACCTCAAGCTTCAGGTCAATATTATAGACTGAAATAGACGTAAAACATGACAGCAATTCCACGAGATACCATCAATATATTAACTGGTTTATATTCTAATGCAAGAATGAGAACTTAAACATATGAATTGCTTCCAACATGTATTTATTACTTTTCTTTAAATGAGCAGAGAAAAGTAAAACATAACAATTAACACAAAAGCTGTGACTTGCGTTAAAGCATGAACAGGGCTGCAGTGATAAATCAACGATGTTGACACTTGAAAATGCATCAACGTTAATATTTTAAGTCGACATTTTTTTTTAATATTTTTATGAAATTACCATTTTATGATTTTTAAAACTCTTCAATTCATTATAACCCCAGCAAGTGTTGTCTGTTCATGTTTATTAAAATACCATTACTATAGAGAGCATTTAAATATCTTTTGTACTTGTAGCTGCTAAAAACACTCATTAAACCATAAAGTTGTCTGCCTGCTACGTTTTTTAGGCTAAAATCTGGGCTTATTCCAAGTTGATTGACAGTGCCTGTGTGTGTTCGTGCGCGCTGAGCAAGTGTCGTCATTAAAAACTAAAACGGAAACGAAAACGGACACAAAATACAAAAAAATAATCTGTGAACAGAAACTTTTAAAAACTACATACAGACCCTCCTCTACTTACGAACTTTATTTATGAACTTTCAGACATACGAATGAAGAGGATTGCAAGGCCAAATTGTGTTCCTTGGGCTCCCGTTTCCTGTCCGCAACATCAAATTTTTTTTCTGCGCGCCAATTCCGCCTAGTACGACTTCCGGCTGCTACTCCCGCCGTGCAGCAGCGTAGCGTGCGTACTCCCAGCATCCTAGTTCTTTGTACTTGCGTATACCCTTAAAATGATGTTGAATAACGACTTACGAACATTTCAAGTTACGAACCACCTTTTTTTTTTTTCTAGTTTAACCACAATATCTCCTCTTTTAAAAGACGTTGTGGTTGTTGAGCTGTGCCTTATTTCCCGCAAGTTCAGTGCTCATCACTACCATGGTATACCAAAACAGTAACACGTGCCGTGCTCCACTAACTTAATTTACTAAGCATAAGGATACACCAAATTTATACATATTGCTAAGTTTTGGGCGTCAAAATATGCATCCCATTAATATCTTAGCCATACTACTAATCTGCTTATCGATTTGTGGGCAAAAATCCATATAGTGCCGAAAAGCCGGCATCCATTATCTAAAGCCCTCCAACGACAGCGTTGCTGTCAATATTAACTAAAACTAAACTGGAAGAAAATGTATCATTTAGATTAAATCAAACAATCGGTAAAAGAATCGACAGATTAATCCATAGAAACAGTCCTTAGCAGCAGCCCTAAATACAAAAAATAATTCCAGTAAGGGAGAAAAAAAACACAAATAGGGATCCTGCAGCTAACACTAACACTGCTTGGTCCCCTAATAATAGAACCTTTATTTAAACACTCCAACTATATAATAGGAAATTCAATTATAGCTCAGCAATAGAATCAATATTTTTTGCACCGCGAATATAATATTTTCCTTGGGTTTCACATGTTTGTGGGCATATACAGTCACCTTGGGCAACTTCTGTTCAGTGAGCATGACTGGCACAAGAGGAGCATGGCACTTCTGATTGGTGAGAATTACTGTCACAAACGGAAGACTGCATGAATTTGCCATGAACATCAACTATAATCACAGTTTTAAACCCTGGGTCAGACGTGCTGTATAATACATATCCTAAATCGCAGCCTTTGAGATTTGCTAAAATCACAGTGTTTCAAATAGCATTTTCGCTTTAAAATCGACAAATCGTTCAGCCCTAGTCAGATATCAGAACTAATTCCCAGGTGCCAAAAGGATAACGTCATTCTAACTCTACAAGCTGCCCCAATTCCTTCTAAAAGCTACACCCCATATTTCTTGCAAGCTTGTAACATTTCCCACAATTCCACATCACAGATGTCCCACTGAGGGTCACCGTGGATACCCTTTGATGGCTGGAAATTGGCCAACCGCTTTGATGGACGGGTTACACTAGCGCTGTTATTTTAGGCTAGTTATTCCACCATCGTGAACTGACATGTGCCTCCTAACCCACCCTCTACCCCTGACACACAAGTGCACACGCCCAGCTTACTGTGGAGGGCTCGCCCCGGGACAGACTCCCAGCACAGTGTCAGCTCTGCTTTAATATGATTGCTGCTATATTTATCAACGCCAGCTGCAACTTGAGGCTCAGGATGGCAGTCTACTGTTCTCCTCATAAAGACGCTAAATTGTGAGCATGACTAGCAGGTCGGGGGTGCCAAGAACATGAATGAATGTTGATAGATATCCCGGTTCAGCTAATCTACCTCACTAATGCTAATTCCAACGTGAGTGTCAACCCCAGGAGAGTACAATTCTTAAGCGCTAGTCACCCTTTCCAGAAATAAGGCTTGCGATTGGTATTTACCATTTGGAGAACAGTCTGTTGACATGCTTTATTTTTTAGGAACAGAATAATAGGCACTGTATTCATCTCCTGAGCCAGGATTTCACTTTAAAACAAGTGAAACTTCAAAAAAATTTCAGTGACCTAAAGTTCGTAGAATAGAGACTTCTCTTCTCTATAAACAGACTTCTCTTCTCCAGTAGGTATAAACTTGATTAGAGACAATGTTGGCAAAAAAAAAAACTGCCAACAGTCCAAAGCTCATCAGCAAGGAGGAGCTGGTGCTATCCAGACATGGCGTGTTGGCCGAGAGGCAGATGCTCAAAGCTGAACCCAGCTGAACCTGCTCCATCGCAGCTGAACATGCCAGCAGCCATACACTCTTGACAGTTGCTTCAGCACTATCAGCACTATGTCTAACCATTAGTTGACGCACATACAGTCAGTCTGAACAGGTTGCGACACCTGACCAGGCATTCACATGTCTCATGTAACTGGAATGCAGTCCGAAGGCGACGAGGCCTGCAGAGTAATCCCTCAGGAATCAGATAATTTTACCAGCCATCAAAAACAAACATCTCTTCCATATAGCCGACATAAATCTCCTTCATACCTGATACTTTGCTCACATCTTTGCCAAAGGCGCTGGCGCAAATGTGACACAAAAACGAAAACCAGTCCTGTCTCCTGCAACACACAACACGGGCCTGCCAAAACAAACAGTGGACTGCTATGGTTTCAGATGAACTCTTAAGGAGGGTCATGGAACTAAGATCATCTCTGACTATGAAATGGCCAATACCAGTGGAAAATTCTGCTTCATTGTCCCCCCCACTTCATGCCATGAAAGATTAGGATGTCAGGAGATCCAGTCCTTGAAGGTCAAGAGTTGTTTTCCTTCCAATGCGAGTGCCAGAATTGAGAGGATGGAGAAAGATGGCTTAGATGTTTTCATTCTTGGCTGCGTCCAATAAACGTAACAGACGTCTCGTCAGGCACAGGGCACAAGCCAAGTGGTGACAGAAACGTCACTGCAGAAGTATAAACAGGCAGTGCGTGTCTTCAACTCAGGACAATCAAGTTATTCTTGGCCCACATTTCAACAAGCTACATACTGCCTCTTCAAAAATATTTGCATCCTGTGTTGAAACATTAGGAACACCCAGATTTTCCAAACCATCCAGAGGTGTAAAAACATTTAAATAGGCACCCTTCCTATCTTTTGTACTACAAACAATTTCTGTCACGCTAACTGGTAGCACATGCACAATTAAATCCTGGATTGATACATTAAATTGTAGCAGAACTGTCTTCCCCATACATCAGCAGGGCTCAGCTCATGAAAGCGTCAATGCTAGCCCTGAGCAAGCAGTCAAATGAGTTTCACATTAAATGCTGGAAATTAAGTAGCCCAAAGATAGGGCACCGTTAAACTAGTTTGAAGAATATTAGCCAAGTAGCATAGGCTTATATGCACGTATTTGGGAACAAAATCCTGCTTACTTATACGGGAAATTGGATTCATGCATCACCACACTAACTCCGACATCAATTTATTAATTTATAATTTTATATACACATTGGAGGTGGACAAACATCGCAGTTCCTCTATAATCCTACAGGTGGGATGCGCCAAACCATTCCCACACTGACAGGCAGTATAGCATCCCATGCAGTAGGAGGCTATTCCTATTTAACTCTGTTTAGCAGTAACAGGAATGGCGGACAGCAGAGATTCATGCTGCTCCTGCACAGTTTAAATGAAATGCATGCAGGAACTCTGGCTTTCAAAATTTAAATGGTAAAAAGGAGGAGTTGGACATGAGCCATGCTGTACAGTATGTAAACTTTGTCCTGCGAAAGTTAAGCTTTGTGGCAATACAAGGAACATACAGGCACATATTTTAAAGTTCAAATTTATAGTGGTCCAATTGAAATTATTTCACATTGCATAAATGCTGCCTTTGTTTTTTGACAAATTTCCATGGTTTTAAAATTCTTAAAAAAAAAAAAAAAAAAACCCAAAAAAGTCATAGTATTGAATCAGGATATTCATAGAAATGCAATACATATCCAATCAGTACCTAGGTATCGCTGTATTGTATCGGGAGGTCACTGGTGATTCCCGTCCCTACCAGGCATCATGCTCATGTCCAATGATCTCCACAATCACCCAGCTTCCTCCGTGGCAAGGAAGTGAAGAGCACCAATCCATCTAAATGCAAAACAACTACTACTATTTTGCCCCCTCAACCCCACGCCACCTCAATGCCCTGCCAAAGTCGCAACTCTTACTCTTTGTGTAATATACTTCAGGAGAGCTACCCAGAGGTGTGGGGGGCACAGAGGAACGTGAAGTCAGATTAGGGGCCGTGGCTAACTTACTGCAGCTCGAACAGAGCAGGCTTCCACTCAGATGTTATCAGTGTCGAATCTGACATCATGTAAGACCTGGTCATTTATCGATGAGAAAAAGCCCATAAATCCAGGATCCAAAAGGGACACGCCGTCCTGTCCAGGCCAGAACCCCCAGCCAGCCTCTTTTTAAGGCAGAAAACAAGCGGCTCATCTGCCATAAAGCCACAAAGATGGGCCCCCAAAGGCACAGACATCAGAGCACAAGCTGCGAGCATCTATTCAATAGCGTGTAGTCAGAGTATGGAATAGTCTTCCTGATAACGTAGTGCAAGCTGAATCCTTGGGTTCCTTTAAATCAGAGCTAGATATGATTTTAACAACTCTGAGCTATTGGTTAAGTTCTCCCCAAACGAGCTTGATGGGCCGAATATGGCCTCCTCTCGTTTGTATAGTTCTTATGTTCTTAGAAGGGAATCTCCAACTCAGGCAGTTTATTAAAGGCACCCTCCCACAACCCGACAGGCTCCAACCCGGGAGACTGATGACTAGGTGACCCCTCCCTCCCTCCCCCCCCTCTACACTGTCACTTCCGCAGCTAGACAGCTCAGATTAATGGATGGTCTGCCTGGCCCCTAGCTACTGTACGGGAGCGGGCAGGTCAGGGGGGCACAGTGCTGGGGAGAGCCCCACCCAGTCCCAGGACACTGACACACACCTCACTAGGTCTCAGAACCTGAAAGTGGTCCAAAGAGACTCCCATAGCATAGAAATGACCAAATGAACAGCAAAACAATGTTGTTCATAATTTATCGTGACTGGTTGCGACTGAATGGTTGCAGCTGGGTTCGGACAGCAATACATTTACTTTTATTGGGCAGACGCTTCTGCCCAAAGTGACACAAATGAGGGAAACAGCACAATACAAGCATACATGCTGAAGAGGAGCTGATTAGCTAGAAGGGCACCTCAGCTTCCAATGAATCCCCAGTTACAAATGCACTACTTAACACTATCATAACGACAACAAACCACACTGGCAAGCACCTGATTGATGATGCCTGCATGTCTGGAGGCTGCAACCAACAAATTAATCATTTAAATATAAAGGTGAATTTACTGGGGGTATGAATAAAGCCAAATGAATCAGTGCGGGGTCAAAGCTGCACCCTCGGTGTGGTCCACGATTCCTTCACCGCTGGCTGCAGCAGCACCGCTACAAAACAGGCCGACGTCAAACAAACGGCTCCAGGCTGCACAGCATCTCTGCGCTGTCTGTACACGTTTTACAACGAGTTTAAAAAAACAAAATTATATACATACCTTCCCCCCTCCCTACACACACTTTTAAATAAAATTAAAGTATGTAAAATACTGTATATTACAATGCTGCAAGCAGCGTTTCTTGTAAGAATAGAACTGCTGGTTAAGTGGTTAAATGGTTCATTAATATCACTACATACATTCCAATTCGGTTGGTTTGTAAACAAAACTAATCTATATTGTGGCTAATGATTTATTATGATATTATTGTGATATGACATTTTGGTCATACTGGCCACTCCTAGCTACTGGGTGTGCTGGCACATGGTGTCTTTGGGGACAATGGGGGATCATGGTACCTAAAGCATGCCCACCAGCTGTACAGAGGTTTACTATTTTTAGCACTATTGGCATTTATCTTATGTTTCTACTTTTTATATTGGTCTAACATGCCACTGCCGCAGCCGCCTCGAAAAACAAAACTACCACCTTGTCATGCCATGACGGCATCAGATGATGATTAAGATGGAGGTTGTTGAGATTCGTTAGCCATTGGCAGCAAAAAGCACGACTTCACAAACCTGGGATGTTATTTACTTAATATTTACTCGACAGAAACATCAGTTCTTGCAGCATGATCTAGCGAACGGATGTCAACTGAACTCTGTAAAGCTTTATTATATATTCCCTTAAAATCGACATTTATTTAGACATTCTCATTAAGGATTGTTTCAACAGAGTCATTTAATGCTGTAAAATTGAATGATGTCACCCCAAGCCAGAACAGTCTGTTCGGAATCTCTTCCCACGCCGGCACAAAACCAGCACAGGCAACCCTATCCCTGGGGGGGTGACGTATGGAATTCAGAGGGACCGTGTGTAGAGTATGGCAAAAGGGTCACTTTGAAGAGCACCAACAACGTTACCATCCGGAGAACAGGGCAGGCTCTAAGACTCCTACACTGGATTCATCCCGACGGTGAAGCCTGACTGAGCCTAAATTGCCGCACAGGCGTGGATGGGGGAGCGTCGCGTGCGTGTGGCAGAATGTTCCCAAAGAGCGTGCGGTTCGGTGACTCACTTATCACCAGGTGGGGGGTAAAGGCGGAGGGGAGCGGAGCAACAGACGAGATGATTTAGCGTGTGAAAGAGCTCTGCTGAAGAGGCCGGCCCTGAGACTTGGCAGCCAAAGAAAAAGCAATATAAACTAGAGAGACTCCGAGATGTCGCCAGGGTCCTAAATCAGCCGGTCGAGTGCCTCTCGGGCACAAAGGAGCAGACTGTGCAGGAATTCAGCCGCGTACTCAGCCACTCGGCCGCGCCGCGAGACCCGCCCCCACCCCGACACTCACAGCCGGGCGGGCCGGCAGCAGCTGTTTTCGTAAAGCGGCCTGTAATTGCAGCTTCGCTTAAACAATCCCTGTGTATGACAGCCAGGGAGGACGGGTTCATCCGGACAGGAGGAGCAGGACGTGGTCGGCAGAGTCGCAAACGGCTGCCCCCCGCCCCCTCCCCGCACCCGCTGCCGTTTACTTCACAGAACCTGCCTGTGTGATCGATAAAATGCTTTAGGAAAGGGAGCCGCAGAGAGAAAAAAAACTTAATATTTTGGAAATCAAACTGGCTAATTTAGACCGTAATTCATGCAGGAAGCATCCTGGCTGCAGAAGAAACTGGGTGATAATTAAAGAAGAACATGGTATTTAAACTGCCCTCAAAATGAAGGAGTACAGGCCACAGCTGTGTGTGTGTGTGTGTGTGTGTGTGTGTGTGTGTGTGTGTGTGTGTTGTCCCCACAATGTGAAAACTTGTGGTCATTTTCATGTTGTGGGGACCATTTCTTTTGGGGGAACTTTTTTATAAAAATCTATGTGACTGCAATCAAATCAAATGAGTGGACAGTCCCCACAAAGATATAAATACAATTGTGTGTGTGCACTTGTGTGCGCCAGAAGGGGGGGGGGGGGACATCAAGAGCTCAGGTCAGAGCTGACATTACTGTTCCAGTGGCTACAGGAAGGGCTGCTTATCTCGTAGCGGTGAGTGTTAAAAACAGGCCCATGACCGCACAGAGGAGCACTGTGCATGGAAGCGTGCAGAGCGGCTGCTCCCCACAACACCAGCGACTCGACATGGCCGCCCAAAGCCATAGTGACGACATGACTGAGCTTAGACAGGAAACGGTGAGGTCAGGAAAAGCTGAAACATCAAGCAGAACTGATCTGGGGGCCTATTCCTTTAAAAATAAGATTTCAGCGTCAGTTTTCCTAATCAGACAATGGTCTTATACATCTAGGACAGTAAAAACCCATATACACTGGTATATATACACACACAAATATATACACATATACACACATACATATATACATACACATATACATACGTATGTGTGTGTATATATGTGTGTGTGTATATATACACACACACACACACACACACACACACACACACACACACACACACACACACACACACACACACTCTTCAACTGTGAATATTTAGTTTCCAGCTAATCTCCAAGCACAATGAAAGCATTTCTATCCTTCAGCCTAGCTACCCCACCGGTGGTGTGCAGTGGGCTGGGGGGTTAGCATAGCTAGTGCCGTGAGTCAGCCCTGCATGGACACATCGCACATGCACACAAGACGCCCACAAGGCACCTGCACAGAACAGCAGCTGACAGCCTGTCCAATCCGACATGCTGCAGGACGGCGAACCATGCGTGCGTTTTGGACCCATGGCCTGGCGCTACAAACATCGATTTGAGAGCGAAAGGAATTTCACGTTTTGAAATAGCGAGTTTTCAAAATCAGACTAAATACGGCTATTGATTTTTTAAAATAACGAAATTAAGGTGAGGCTGCAATGTGAAGTTACATAAACAAAACTGGAGATCTCAAGGCAGTAACATGCAGAGTCTTTCCGACACAAAGGCGAGTCTCAACGCTAAAGCAAAACATGCATAAATCTTCATAACTGGTGTATTTCAGCCCACCCAGGCGTTACACCGTAACACTGGAGGTCTTTGTGTGCTATAATGGCCTTTGGAGAGTATTTAAAGCAATGAATGTAATATTTTCCATATCAAACAGCAAAGTATTTTTATCATCATCATCATCATCATCTCATGTGTTTAATAAAGCCAGGCTGGATGGCCATTATTCATGTGCATATTTACACAGGGGCCAGGCAGAGGCAGAAGGGCATGGGGACAATGGAAGGCGAGACAAGAGAAGAGGGAGCCAGGTGAAGAGGAAGCGAGAGCAGAGGAACACAGGGAAGAGGGGAGAGGGAGCAAGGTGAAGAGGAAGCGAGAGCAGAGGGACACAGGGATGAGGGGAGAGGGAGCCAGGTGAAGAGGAAGCGAGAGCAGAGGGACACAGGGATGAGGGGAGAGGGAGCTAAGGGGAATAGGCCTCAGACAACCTGAGCTGTGAGAAATGAGAGGGCAGGCATGGCGAGGAACGAATGAGGGCTCATGGACCATCACCGTGATGAACGCGGCGCGGTAACAGAGACGCGCACAAACCACTACAATGAACTGAAGCAAAGTTCCTCTAACAGAGCTCGATTGCACCTGAATTTTTGGGAGAGACCCTGAGCACGAGATCCAAAATATGACCCCAGCTAGCTACTTTTAGCTCATTTTTTTCATTTTCAGATACTGAACACAATATATGAGCTTAGGCAGATTAAACTATACATGCATTGAATCAATGTCACAAATGTAACTGGAGAAGCATCTAGAAATTTCACCAGTTTGATGAAAAAGTCGATCTGTCCATCGCTGCTTACCCATTATAGGGCCGTGACGAGCCTGCAGCGAATTCCAAAAAGCACAGGACACAAAGCAGAGGACAGGATGCCGAGCCGATTAAGCCTTTGTGCTGAGTTCAAGTTATATACATCTCAAAAATGCTATAGTATTAAGTTACATTGCTTCAGGTCTTGAGAAACCAGGTGACAGGGATGTACGAATTATCAAGAAAGGTTAACTGCCCAATCTGTACAATTATATGACTTTCTTCATTTAAAAATGCAGACATTTCATTCTGGTCAAGCACAAAATTAGCACAAAAGGCAAAAACATTCAGGATAAAATAGGGCCACCATTAAACATGATATCTGTACAAGTCACAGCATGCCTGCGGCCACAAAGAGGGATCATCATCCTTTTCATACATTCAGTTCCCCCACATGCTGAAAATGTAATGCTCAGTTTCACAAAAATTACTGCAGGATTTAAAAGATAAAAAGGCATAAAATAAATAGGTTTGCAAGGTACTTTTGAGGAGGGGGAGCCGAGACTCGGCGTGTTAAACATTTTGATTCCCCCTCCCCCCCCATCTAAACCAAAAGATGACCATACCCAAAAAAAAAAAAAAAGTACCAAGAATATGAAACTCGCTCAAAGAATTGCTGAAAACTTATAAGCCTGATGCACAGTGAAATAAATGAAACTGTGTCTCCTGCCAATTAATTTCTTCCAACATCACGCTTCAAAGATGTGTCACACAGTCTTCATGCAAAAACACAACTTAGGATCAATTGCTTGCAGAAGATGATCATTTAGTTTTATATTACAGTGTACCTGAAGCCAGTGCTATTTTAGGGTAAATATTAATTCATTTTACAGTTGATTCAGCCAAACAGGGCTTGATGTAACTCAGCATTTCCCAACCCATTCCTCAGGGCCCCTCCGTGGTTAACGTTGTGTGTGGAGTGTCTGGCAGGGAGTTGCAAGTGAGCAAAAACGTGGACTGTGTGGAGGCCCCGGAAGACTGGCTTGCGAAACCGCAAGACAGGCACTGCTCTCTCTCTTATTAACCTCAGCTGCCTGAGCTCTGCGGCCATCCACAGGGTTGTGGGTTCGATTCCCACCCTTGGTTGTGTGTGTCGTATGAATGACACAGCCAGACAGAGTGCCATCTACGCTCTGCGTGCTGAACATGGAAATGGTAATTAGCCAGTTTGTTTTTTTCCTAACTAAAAGAAAGACATTTGCCAAAGGCTGCTTCAAGTGGATGAAGACCAACAATGATGACGTAAATGTGTTTTAAGAGCCTTAAGCTGACAGGAATACACACCAGGGCCTGTCACACACATTCTCGCTCCGCTCCTTGGGCCTGATGGTCCAGATGGCATCGTAGCAGAACCCCAAACCCGGAGCAAAGTCTGAGCCGGGAGAGGGAGTCAGCAGCCCTGCCCTAGTGGCTCAGGCAGGCCGGGCCCTAAGGGCCAGAGGTCATGTTACGCTAAAGTAAAAGATCCATAAGCAGCATCAAGGACAGCTTCTGAAGACTCTCGAAAGCGTATACGCACACACAAGTGCTTATACACACAAATTTAGCAAGGGTTCAGCCTACAAGCAGAAGACGAACTGTCATGGTTTTTAAGTTGCTTAGATGCTTCATCATAGGCCACGGAATCAAAAATCACACATTCTGCAGTGGACACATGCACACGGCTAAGCCAATGAGCACAGGCAGGAAACAGACGTTCATGCTTCATCCATCAGACCATGGCTGTCCTGCCCGGGAGTCTCCAGGTGAGACTCCATGCTCTGATGTCCTCAGACAGCTAAAGGAAAGACAGTCCTAACTATTAGCCTGCTAGTATTTAAAAACCCACTTGTACATCCACCCCAGCCTAAGTGGCCGAGTGATTACCCCTGCCCTCCACCAGCTGTTGCTGCGTGGTTTTATGACTGATTTGGGGGGTTGGGGGAGGGGGGATTCCAGCACCTGCCGAATCTTTAGAGAGTCTGTGACAGCTGTCGTTTCAGCGATTCGAGTCCTAAACTACAGAAGCTGATCCAAAACACCAAGGTCAACACTATGGACATTAAACCACTGAGCCCATGTTTTATTAAAGAAAGAATGCAGAGATGGATAGTTCAGGTCCAGAAAGTAAAAATCCAGGCCAAGATTTTGTTTCAACAAACCAGGGGTGCGTTTCCCAAAAGCTCCCGTTAGCAACTTACGTAGTTTGACTCATTCAGTTACATGGCTCCAACTATGTAAGTTGCTAATGTAGTTAGCAACCATGCTTTTGGGAAACGTACCCCAGATGAGTATAAAGAGTCAGTCACAGGAGTACTCAACAGGTTAGTTGAAACAAATTCGTGATCTGGATTTTCACTTTCTGGACCTGAACTATCCACCTCTGCATGACTGAATACAGAAGAACAAACAAGATAAGCAGCTTTGCCGTCTATTCCAAACATATATTTAACAGCCCAGAAAGCTCCTGAGACACCAGACAGGAGGAAACAGGCATGCGGTTCTGTGACTGGGGCTCCAATAGCAAAGCTTGGAGGCCAGTCAAAGCTAGCGGGGTGCCATTTGATAGCATGTTGACTGTGGTGTTCAGAGCCATTGGGAAGGAACAGAGACTGGAGTAAGAGAAACACAAAAACAACACGCCGTAAATGGGGAGGCTGGGGAAGAGGCCAGAAAGACCGAGGGCTCTTCTTTCAGGAGCCCACATTGTCCACACTGCTCTCTGATTCCTGTCTTATTAAATCCAAGTCTTTTTTAATTAAGCCTAGTCTTTCCTTTACACCCCAGTTCTGGTGACCGTCCTTTGAGGTGCCTGCAAAAACCTGCCTGGAAAAAAAAAAAAAAAACACCCCCAAGAGAGGCCCTGGTTCCAGAAAGGAAAGGGGGATTTTGACGGGCAGGGCTGCCCAGCGTTTTTAATGCAAGATGGTAAAATTAAGACTGAGAGAGTAAACTTACTAAGCAGAGACTCCTAAAGAAAACCATTCACTTCCAAATGAATGGCTGGAAATCCCTGAATGCTGGGGAGGTCCTGCTATAATAGAAGAGGGTAAAGATTTCTCACCGTGCAGAAGCACTGGAAACACCAGAAATCAGATTTAAAAAAAAAAAAATTGCTGTTCTCAAAAATATGCAACAAAAAAGGTTTTAAAGACAGACTTTCGATTTGAATCAGCAAAGCGAAATGCCAAAATGGCAGACTCTCAAAAGCGTTTGTTCCACCTTTTCTTTCTAAATGGCAAAAGCACTGTGGCAGTGACTGCGGGGGTGCCAATTCCAGGTAGACACGGCACCCCCAGCTGGTAAAGGCCTCACAGAGAAGCAATGTTTCGGTCAGCCCTGGGGAGATCAGGAAGCTGAGCAGATAAAGTCCGTGGACACATCACAGGAAGAAAGAGGCAGACATCTTAGTTTCTCAAACTGAACTAAGGGCTTCAGGGCTGTTAGACAATCTGAACCCACCCTTCTCTACCTGCCAGCAATTCTCTCCCCCCATTGGTGATCTTGAAAGGTCACAGGTCAAACAAAGGTCACCAGAAAACAGACAAGGTGGGATGCTCTCACCACAGCTGCTGGCACGAGGCAGGTATGCAATCAGAAGGCAAATGAGGAGGAGAAGAGACAGATTTCAGCCCCACCTCGTAGCGAGCCCCCACCCCAACAACCTCACAGGCTGCCCACCAGTTACGGTGATGGGAGCAGACACAGACCAGCGCCCCCACTGGAAGCAAAAAATGCAGGTATCGCTGTCATATGCTTTTCTGAATAACAAACATTTGCGTGTATAAACAAATGTTGCTGGGAGAAACTGATCATCTGAGACTGAAAACAGGAAAACAGATGGTTAAGGTAATGGTTTAGCAAGCAGTTATTTCCCCCCTCCCACCCCAGCCCTTACGAATAACAACAGGGCAGTGGAGCCTCCGATTCCCAGGGTCCTCCAGCCCTGACTGAAACCCCAGACTGTAAACCTTTCCCATTTTCATGCAAGGCCTCTGGGACATCCCCAGGCTGCACTGACCCCCAAGAAGCCCCCCCCCCCCCACCAC
>JAODLC010000100.1:19864919-19914323 GCA_026781145.1 Hippopotamyrus pictus | reverse complement strand
TATATAAACAGTATATGGTGGTGTCATTCGCATACTGCCTTTATGCCATTACCTTTGTCACCCCTATCATGGGTCTAAACGCACAGTGGAACATGTTACCTTCACAAAAAAGCTGTAGTTACAGGTTAAGAGTGAGGGGAAATGTGTGGGGGGGTGTAAGATCTAAGAGACGCCGAAAGCCGCATGTAGCAAACAGGTTTGTGTGAAAGTGCCCGGGCGCTGCGGTCTCTCCAGCCCGTAACTTGTTGAAAATGTCAAACGAGCGGTTTTTACCTGGTTTAAATCTTCGTCGTTCAGTAAGTGCGACTCTCTGGGTTTAAAGCAGTTCTGGCATTTACTTTTGTTAAAAATGTTGGCCTGGAACTTCCGACACGGGTTGTCTTTGGAAGACATTGTGCCGTGATTGACTGTCCTTTTCGCGGACGGCAGTTCCGAGTCGCTCTCCTTTAAAAAATTTTGCTTCCCCCCCCCCTTTTTCGACTGCGCAGATTCTTCCACCTCTCGGCTGTTCCCCCGGGACTGCGGTGGCCAGCGTTAAATCAGCCAACTATCCCCGGATCCCAGGTGTGTGTAGAGCCGATCACGATGCCTGCCAAATATCCCGGGGAGGAAAAAAACTTGCGACAGGCAAAAAAAGGGAAAATTTATCTAAACTATCGGTAAATCCTTGACAAATTACAAGGCGATTTAGTCAAAACCATGATTACCTCCGTGTTGCCATTATTAGCCAGCTAGCTACCCAGATGAGTGAAAGCGCCCCACCGTTATCATCCCTGCTCGGCCGGTAGTTAGCGAGCTAGGGGTATGTAGGGTTAGCGACTGTTTGGCTAACTTTTGGACTCGCTCCTATATTAAGTCAATGTCGGCGTATAAAAAACGCCTACGCCGCTGCGGTAGAAACTGCTCCGCATCGGCGTGTCCCCCGCTGTCCGATCGAGCGATGAAGCGGACGCAGGTGACTCTTCGGCCGGTCCCTAACGGTGACAGTCACGAGCCCCTTCGGGGACACCGCATTAACACGCCACCCGCACTCATCTGTCACGCTCACACTAGCTGCTCGTCCGAATGCGCAGCATCAACACGTCTTCGCAGACCCTGCTGCTCCCTGTACCTGCGTGCTTTAAAACGAATTATAAAAAAACGCTGTCTTTTATATTCCCCTGCTGTCTGTTTCGTAACCTAGCATAGATAACATCATTTAAATAATGAAGATATCCATCCTTTGATTATTGCATTTTGACTTGCAGTTTGTCTGTGACGTGGTCTTCTTAGACAGACAGCCGGCCAGCTACTCAATACCCCATGGTTATGACTGCTCGGAAGCGTCGCACTCTCTGGCAGCAAGAAAGCAACCCGCACTCTTACGCACCAAACTGGTAGCAAAAAAAACAACCCCACTGGGAACCAGTTTTTTTATTTTTTTTAGGGGGGGGGGGGGGTTGCGAGAAGGCGTTGATTGTCAGTCTTCTTTACCAATAAGAAGAAGCGACATATCTTCTAACGATGCAGCACGGACAGTGTCTACCAATAGAAAAACGGAATACGTAGGGTGGAGCGTCAAATGCCATATATGGTGTACAGTCCAAGGTCTCGATTACGTGCAGTATTCACGAGTGACGGAGGAGACCACCCTCCTACTGAGAATGCAGCAACTGTTTCTTTGCCTCCTGTAATCTAAGTCAAGTTAAACTTAATGTTGAGATTGACAGATATCATGAGCTACATAAACATATGCGCAACACATGTGCCTTCTAGTAAATGGTCTGCTAGACTTTCACTCACATAAAAGGTCGTTCCTGCAGTGGTGTTTTAAATCAAGCATTACATAATACGGATTTTTTTAGATTTTGCATGCATAAATCACACAGTCTAATCTAACGTATACCTTTTTTGCAAATACGACAAAATACATTCTGTTAGGCTACATGTACTTGAATGAATCAAATACGGAGGTTAGGCAGATGTTAACATATGTACTGGCAGCCAACAACTAACTGTTTATTTTTTAAAATACTGCATCGCCTTCGCTGGAGATAAGCATTTCTATGACATATTGTAATAGTGAACAATACGAAAAAAGATACAAACACTTGTTATGTAGATTAAAAATAACAAGACTGTTTAAAAAAAGGTCCCATTAAAAAATCCCATCAAGTAGCATAAACGCCGAAGATGATGTTGACAGCAATGACACTCTTAGAAAGTGTGCCGGTGGCAAAGAATATGTGCAACTCTGCTCTTCAGAATGGACGCATACTGTGTGTCAAATGGTCTCCTGAATAAACAGCATAATATTTACGTATCGTAAACATCGGTGAGCATATCCTGCATGATTCCCTGCTGTAAATCTGTAAACATATTTTTCAACCATATTATCTAAAAAGGCGCTGTACAGCAGATGGTTGTTTACTACCGTCTTTATAATCATTAGAAAGATATCAGATATTGACTTAGATTAATCTTATCAATAAATAAACTGAAAAGACTTCATTTCGAAACTTAATAATTATAAAATACGTAGATAGCCTAATATTATATATTATATTATATTATATAATAATAATAAAATGAAAGGTAATACATGTATTGAAGATAGAATTAACATAAAATAAAATGTGCATTTAAGTTTATTGTCTAACAAAAGTTATGTAGATAGATAAAGTCCTGCATTTAAAATCTAAATGCCACGCTCTAAACACAAGGGGGTTGTTCCACGAAGCAGGATTTCTCTGGTAGTCATGATTGTCCAATAAGACTTTAGGTATGGGGCAATCCTATTGGACAATCATGGCATCTAGTTTAAGTTAACTCAGCCAACTGAGAAAACTTACGTGGAACACCCCCCAGAAATGACATCAGAAGGATTTCTAAATCTATACACTGGTACAACATATATAAATAAGTAATAGAAGCTAATTACGTTCTGAGTGCGTTTTTTGAGAAGAGATTTACAAATATGGTGGCGACCCCTAGGGGAGAGTGTAGATATGGATTGCAACAGGGACGAGAGCATATGCTCACTGAGATAATACATGCGGTACCACTTTGTGTTTTATATTGTTAACGTATTCCAGCATCTAAATAATTAATAACATTGATTGTATGTCAGCGCTTTTATATATCTATTTAATCGAAAGTGTCACCAAATTGTTTGCATAGGCCTACTACAATAGCCCATTCGGGGAAGTGATGTTGCCTGGTAACATGGACGCGGTTACCAAAGGCAACTGTCATCGATGTTTATGGTGTAGTTTTCAACAACTTTAAAAATACTCTCCAAACCTAGAACATGGGCGAAAAAATGCAATAAAGTTAAGATTAAAATGGACTCATCAATATAAAAATAGTTGTTGTATGACGCGTCGTTAATACGTTAATGACATTCCCCATTTTTGATGGTTTAAAAGAAGTCAACACAAACATCTATTTAAATGTTTACTTAGCTGCCTAACTTTTTCTGTTACTTATTACAGTCTGTAGGTTTCACAATATACAAAACCGTATGCTCTGGGCAGTTCAGTGTTACAGATTATAAACGGGCGGGCTGATGATGAGCAAAAAAGAAAGTGAACTTTCCAGGATTTAAGGAAAATAAAACTTAAAAAGAGATAAAAGGCAAAAAAACTTAACTGTACAAACAACTAGGCCTACATGAAATAACCAATGAGTTAAAGTTATGACGCATGCTATTAGCAAACTGGAACGCAGAGTTCCTGCGGACAAAAGGGCGTTTTTTTTTATAACATTGCAAGCGTCGCCGTTACTAAGACGCATTGAACTGCTGCCGTTTATAATTACCCACTTCTAAGGCTGTCATTTCTTATTAGCGCCTGCTGTACTGTAAACTGCACAGTTCCTCTTATTTCATACCCTCTGTAAAGCACAACAGCTTTACTGTATTTAGATATAGTTTCTTTTTTATTGTAGATCTCCCGAGCACCCAATATTTAGGTTCTTCATATGGATCGCTTAAAACAGGTATGCTTCCGAGATTTCCACTTTGCTAATATTTATAATATTAATTGTTTCGTGAACCTTGATAGATTTAAAGTATTGTCGATGTGACCGCAGATATGACCAAATAATCTCCGTGTTTACCCGGCTTGCAGCTGGAAGATGACTCAATACATAATATGAGCCAGACAAGGGGACTGCCCGTTTTGCCCCCTTTGCCTCAAACGGATACGGTGGGGTCTTCTGAACTGTATAAGGTGAAATCCACTTGTTCACCTTGCTAACACGATCTTATGATCTTACATACGTTAATTCGGGCTTCAGTTGTATTTTGAGAAAGCTACATGTTCTGTTTAGCAAGTGTTTGATGTTTGGGATCCCATATGGGACCACAACTGAAAGCAGCCCCTTCTCTCGTTCTCTTATAGATTGTTCTCCGGCACAGTAAGTACCCACCCATCCTTCAGGACACATGCTGGACCCTGGCGGTGCCCTACAAAGAGCAGCCCTACCACCGCACTCCCAGCGAGTCCATTGGGAATAACTACAGCCCAGCTGCTAGACGCCTAAAAATCCGTCACCTGCATCGAAGGTCACGGGTGCCTGCTGAGAAATCGCCAGAAGCAGCCGCCACCCGTATCCTTATCAGCTCAGTACTGTTTATAAAGTGACCCTTGTATATAAAAGCTTTTAGGTTTAAGAGCAGCTTTGTTGTGGTCCATGTGTGAATGTGCGCCTTACAACAGGTTAGTTCAGGTCCACAGAGTGAAAATCCAGGCCAAGGTTTAGTTTCAGCCAGCCAGTTGAATACTCTGTGACTGTGACTCTTTATTCTCAACTGTTTGGTTGAGACAAAACCTTGGACTGGATTTTTACTTTGTGGACCTGAACTATCCACCTCTGCGAAGTACCATCTTCTTGGCTTGTGCTTTTTAGGATTAGCAATTATGGATGATGAATGGGGGGACAGTTTTCCACCACATTTGGATACATTTGTACCATAATCTAAGTAAAAGACTGAGAATAATAAGTAAATAGATCTCTCCTTAGCCCAGTCGCTAGTAACCAGAGTGATGTCTCCTGTTCTGAAAAAGGGAAAACTCATGCCAAAGATCAGGTAAACTACCTTTCAGGAATATTCTAGAAATATTACAGGACAGGCCAATTTGAAAGTTAATGTATGAAGTGACTGAAAATGTAACACAATAAAAGGCATGTGTCACTGGAATTTATTTATTTATGCGTCACCCAGTGGTATCACACAAAAGCCATTAGAGCACCTCGTAAAGCAGTGTTTCTCAAACCAGTCCTCAGGGACCCCTAAATGGTCCACGTTTTTGCTCTCTCCCAACTTCCAGGGAACTGGGAGAGAGCGAAATCATCGGCCATTTAGGGGTCCCTGAGGACTGGTTTGAGAAACACTGTCCTAAACTCGCATTTTGAATTCATTTGGCCTACAGGAATCCAGTTTTTCTATCTTCACACTCAGCTGGGCTTGCAATGGCTTCCAGTAGCCGCCCCATGACACCCATCCAGCAGCTGGATATTATTCGAAGCCAGGAGATGCGTCTGTCAAGAGCAGGGGAAGAGCCATCAGACAGGGACCTGGAAGTACTGAAAGTGGACCATAAGAGTGTAACAAACATGCTAGTATTTAAGATCCGTTCGGTCGTTTAATTTGTTTCTCATTTGTTACAGAGATACATGTATTACATCACGCATGGAATTAAAGGCCACATGCTGGCTGCCCAGCCTCCGCAGCAGGTTGAGAACATCCTGGAACTGCTCCCTGACTGTGCCCAGAACAGTGAAGACCTTCAGATGCTACAGTCACAGCTTTTAGAGGAAGTGCAGAAAAGCTACCGTTTTAGTTTAAGGAAAAGCATCGGTGAGACATCGTGGTACACCTTAACTGGATCATAACCGACTGTAATTACAGTTTAAATTTTTAAAGTCAATTCAGGTTGCTGTCATTGTAGATTTTCTTGATTTCACTTTATGCTTTCTGAAATGTTTATATTTCAATGCTTTTAAGTGGTAAATCTGTTTTCATCACGATCCCAGGCGAAGGCCATTTGTTCATGAAGTCTGTTTTCTCCGTCCCGACTTTAGTGGATTACATCTTGAGAGATCCACTGGAAAGGGAGCGCCTGTTCATCTCCAGGACCCCGCGGCCGTTCCCAGTGAGGGTGATCCGTGGGCCGGTTCCCTGGAGCAGAGCTTACAGGGAAGCTCGCAGCCGGCAGGAGCAGCACCTCTTCACTGTCAACCCAATGATGCTGCATCTGCAGGAGCTCTGGATGGACAGGTGAGAGTCTCAGCATCTGCTGCCACACGTGTTGGTTTGGGGATGGGTACATTTTACACTCAATCGGTAAGTTATTACTTAGTTGGCTTAGTGATTTGCAGCTGTTTAATTTGCATTTAAGGTTTAATTTGTTTGTTTGTTTGTATTTGCTTATATTTTATAAGTATACTTATAAGTATAAGTAAATTTTGGAATAAAATTTCAAGGTGCCTAAGAATCAGCTTTATAAAAGGATGAAGGTAGAACTTCTACCTTTATACCTAAGTAATATTTAAAATGGTGCATATTATGCCAATATGTAAGAAATAAAAATGAGATTGTTTTTATTTATTCTCATGTTTTATATCTCGTATGTTTATGTTTATCACTGCTGTTGAGAATTACTGCTGTTTTTAAGTCTTATAGCTGAATGTCCCCACATAACGGTTTATTTCTGAAAGTTCACAGCTAGCCAATAGGTAGTGAGTCTGAGCTTCTGTTTTGCTCTGTACAGTTTTGCTTCTCTAAGGTTTGTAAGGTTGGAGGACCTTCTTTCTGCCAACCTCCCACTGCTCCCTGAAGACTTTGCTGCTGAGCTTCAGAGGCAGTGCCACACAGCCAGGGATGCCCTGCTCAGCACGTGAGCGACAGCGTCACTCGTCAGCTAACGCAGTCAGATCATTTCATCCCGTGTTGGCATGATTGTGTTTGGCACACATGTTGCATGATGGGACGTCATTTCTATTAAGCAGATTCACATCTGTGGTTATAAAATTTACAAATATGTATTTTTTAATGCAAAGATCTGGATGTCATCCCCCATACAGATGGCTGCCCAGATGTGCCTCTCTCTTTATCACTCATAAAGACTGCTGGCTCACGCTGGTGCCCCCTAGTGAAATGGAGGCCCCAGTTTCCGCCCAGCAGTTCTTTTCCTGCGCAGCTGCCCTCATGTCTCTGCAGCTGCGCAGCCTGGTCATCGCCTCCTTGCAGGAGCTGCTAGACTTCTTCTTGCTGCACCAGGCACGTCTGTACAGTGTATGCTTTCCTATAACTGCTTTTGATTGTCCTTAGCCACCCCTCCCACCAAGCGTATGAGAGGAGAGATGGCACTCTGTCTATACAGTATTTACCCAAACATCTGCGCATTCCAGCGTCAGCTGTAGCCTGTCTTCTTAATGCATAATGTGACCCCGACTGAAGCGTGTCACTGATGTTGCCTGCCAGGGGGGGGGCGACTTCGGCAAGGACTGCGATCATCCGAGCCTCATGCGGCCGCAGCTGCTCACCATGCATGTAAAGGTTGAAGAGCCTCACATTGTGTTCCAGCCCCGCTTGCAAGACTATTGGGAGATGATTCACACGGGCTTCATGGAGGTCATCAGGAGCGCGGAGGGTCTGTCCAGGGTACTGTGCCTGCTCACTCCATCACTGCACAGCCTAGTCTTTCAATCTGGAAAAAGGTTTCAGCTGATATTTAGGTATTAGCTTGTTAACAAGTTTTAAATAACTAAACTGCAATTAACACAATTATTATTGTTCCTATCCACTTAAGGCGCACCAAGGTTTTTCACCAATGCCTTTTCTGCGTTTTGGTGGTATCTTATTATTTATTTTAAAAAACTGATTCTATTTTTATTTATTTTCTGTGTATGCTTATTTTTATTCCTTTCTTTTAAATGTCTGTAAAGCATTTTGTAACCCTGTGGTTAAAACAGTGCTATATTGATTGACTGATTGATTGATTGATTGTGTGATATAACTTTTTAAAAGCTATTGAATCAGTTGTATATGAAGTTTAGAATTCTTTATTTCACCTTTAATCTGGACACTTATCCCCACTCGAGCAGTCGTGATGAATAGATGGAATAGCAGAGGGGTCTGTGTTATGATGCTTTGCGCACAGGTGGAATGTGAGCTGTTTCCCGAGATCCAGACACCTAACATGACTCTCCGCACAGTCAGGCCAGATGAGCTGCTGGTCACTGAGCTGGTCAGCAGAACCATGGAGGTCTTCCAGAAGAACATAGAAGGACCCAAATGGTACTGCACTTCAGAAATATTCAACAAGAGCTTCCATGACGTATTACAGCTAGAACTCTTCACTACGACAATGTCACTGTTCCTATATAGATCTCAGCAATATCACTTCAGGTCTGTGACTAACTAGTCACTCAGCCTTCTAATCTTTGAGTGTATATGTTACGTTGATTCTGGGCATATATAGAGAGCGCTTTAGAGAATGTTGTGTATCTCCTACTTACTCTTACTACCAGTCTTATTACCTTTCAATCGGCAGGTATTTGAATGTTTACGACAAATTCAGCAGTCTACTTAACAGCAGTGCTAATCAAGACCTCGATTTCTTCCTTAAAGACAAGCATTCTCTTGAAGTTTTCACTCAGGTATGCTTTCAGGAGGATGAAAGAACCTGAAAGAACAGAACATCATTTAATTATCGTAATGTAATTCTGAACTACAGCAGTGCGTTGTAAATTGCGGGTAAATTCTCTGGGTCACAGAAAATTAAAAGCATTGAGCAGCTGTGTGAGGAAATCACCGGTCTGCGCAGCCCTATCCCCCTGGCTGCGTTCAGCCTGGATGCCTCGGGCGTTAATGAGGAACTTTGCAGTCGTGCTGAGAGGCTGAAAGAGAGGCTGATCATGTTCAAAGTGGAGGAGAACAGAGCGTTCAACAAATGGTAAGGGCCTCCCTCCATTCTGCTGTACCTGTAGCATTAGTGCAGTAAGTGTAATTTCTCACAATAGAACCCAGAATAGGTTGAATTTAATTAATTAGCTTTTATCCAAAGCCACAGACAATTAAGAAAGCAGGGTCTGCTAACCCCTTGAGTAATTGGGATTAAGGGTCTTGCTCTAGAGCTCATTGGTGAAATCACTCTGCCAGACATGGGATTTGAACCAATCACCTTCTGATGAGGGGCAAACATTCCTAACTCATAGAGCCATACGCAGACCCCCATTATATACACACTCTATTTGATCAATGCCATATATACTACTTTTCAAAAGATTGGGGTTTCCCATGAAAACAGAGATCAAATGAGATTGAATAGGAAGTATAGCTAAATAATAGGAGTGTAACAGTACATGTATTTGTACCGAAAATTTTCTGTATGGGTCTTTAGGTTCGGTACACATATATACAGAACGAATGCAGCAAATGCGGAACCATTGTGTGTTTGAATGTTTCCCTGAGCAACACTCGGAAAGGGGTGGTTGAAGTTGCGCTGTTACGCATGCACACAAATGTCCCAATGTGAAGCTGGAAGTTATTAATGTGAATCAAGTACAGCACAAGAATTTTTTTAATGCTGCACCATAGTGGATATTTATTTTGTTATGCTTTGTATTTTTTGAGTCACTATTTATGTTGCACCATTCTAATATGAAGCTGAAGGCTGCTAATATGAATACAATACAGATCAGGTGCAGTTAATTATCTAAATGTGCACTTTGGATGGATATTTATTTTATTTATATGACAGAATATTTATTTTGATCTACTTTTAAGTAAATTATACTTTTTTATTAGTAGGTTCTAGCAGTAACGACAGACACTTTTTCTTTAAGAAAGACAGTCATATTTTGTTCAGTAAACTGCTGTTTATTAAAATAAATGTTGTGACGTGTTGAGCACTGACCTAGGAAGTATAGCAGCCAGAGACGTAGGGTCAGGGAAATAGGGATTTAATGGGTGAACAAAGGGGCATACAGGGCAAAACAAAAAACAACCTCGCCATAAGACGTAAGACTTCAACACTAGACTTCAATGATAAACCTAGGGACATACTCTGATATGGACTTAAATACACCGGACTTAATGGAAATAACAAGAAACAGCTGGTAAACGCAGGGATTCCACACAAGGTTAACGAGGGGGCGTGGCACACTGGAGAATTGGACGAGCAGGGCATGACAGAAAAATAAGCAATTTATATTTTGTTTCTTTTATTTCCACTGTACTGAAATCGTACCGAACCATGACTTATACACCGAGGAAAGTACCAAACCATGATTTTTGTGTACCATTACACTCCTACTAAATAAAGAGGATATAGTCATTGACAAAGTTAGAAATAATATTTTTTCAAATTTTAATATAATAATTGTTTTTCAAAGTGATTTCATCAGTCCTCTATTTTCAGCAATCACAACCTTGTAGACCTTAGATATTCTAGATGTCAGTCTGTTGAGTGAAATTCAGGAGCATTACCTGAGCGAAGCGCTTATAAAAATAAAGTGCAAACTAAAAATAAAAAATATGTGTTCAAAAACTAAGAATATAAACTGTACTGCACATACAAGACTTAAGCATATTATGCCTACATATGCTGCCTTGCAAGCCAATTTCAAGATGGCGGAACATGTACATGCAGCGAGCGGCTCAGCACTCCCCTAATTTGTAGTAGCCGCTAAATCACTGCATCTTTATAGACCTCACATTCCATGGACTCAGCACTTCCATATTACAGTATGAGCATGAATAATCACTTCTTTTTTAATTGCATAAGTATAATGTTCAGCATTGATGTACACCGTAAGGCAGTTCAATGCTAAGGCTGTTTTTATCATTGCATTTAATGTAGTGTTTTTGCTTGTGTTAGAATGTGCTGTATCTATGCTCCTGCATCAGCTGTCTGCTCAGTCTCGTCTACCACTGCTGGCACATGTATGTTGCAGTATCTGCCGACGCTATGAGGAAATAGCTGAGATTATTAGCGGGGTCCCAAGTAACACAGAGGAGATGGTGATCCTGGACCAGTACCTGAAGCGCACCACCGAAGTAACTGTTCATCAGCTGAGAGACGAAGTCCGTGAAGCGGTTAAACGCCTCCATTTTCTGCTGGACTTTGCCACCTTCTCTAGTATGTGTAACGGAAATCAACAAGATTGCCGACTCTCACATATCAGGCGTGACACTACCGCTTTCAGACTCTCACATTTACACAAGAAATCTACCCATTTTTAACCTAAAATTAGCTCCATCAGAAGTGTTGGGGTAGTTTTCAAACCCTACAGACTACAGTCATGGCCAGAAGTTTGAAGAATGACACAAGTATTGGTTTTCACAAAGTTCACAAAGCTGCTTCCGTGTTTGTAGATCTTTTTGTCAGATGTTTCTGTGGTTTACTGAAGTATAGCTACAAGCATTCGACAAGCCTCAAAGGCAATTACATTAACCTTATGCAAAGAGACTTTGGGAAAATTAATATTTGTGTCAACTTTTGGCCACGGCTGTATTTATAAGGTAATAAAACTGTAACATAAACGTAAGCGCATGTGCATGTGCGTGCAGAATTGTCTCAAATTGAAAATCTCATGCCAGCCACCTGACCAAAGTTGGAAATCCTGAATCAAATGCATCTGGATCTGTCCTTTGAGGGCTCCCGCATCTTCCTAAATCTGACACAGAGACAGTAATGCGTCATGGGTCTGAGCTATTGCGTCTTTCTCTCCAGATGAGGACTTGAAGCTGAACAACAGCCTGTTCCGGTGGCCAGAGAAGATCCTCCCCGTGTTTGAACTTAACAAAAGCCGCCTGGCCACATGTAAGGATCGCGCCGAAGACGTCATCCTTGCCAGGTAATTATGCCGCTTCACTAACTGGATAACTCGCCTGTCTGGAATGGCCTGCATTGTTGAAATAAAACAGGCACATGAAGTTATGAACTGTATCAAACTGGTTTTCCCTTTTCTCAGGATCTCCAAGTTTGTTGAGAAGCTACAGTCTATCAGCAAAGATGTTGAAGCATTCAAAAGGAAGGAGCTAATGAGCCCTGAAGAGATGAAGCATAATGTGGTGAAACTGAGTGAAGTAGCAGCCTTTCTTGATGCTGCAGTGGCTGAGCTCGAGGTGAAGAGTGATACTATCCTTCTGACTTCAGAAATCTGTGCAACACTGATTAAGATCAAGCTGAAAATGTTTCTCATGTGTTCCTTCAGGACATAAATAAGGAGGAGAATCTCTTGGGAAAAGAACAGACCCAATTCCTTGATCTGCAGTCTCTTCTAGCCAACAAGCAACCCTATGACCACCTCTGGACCACTGCCCTTAACTTCCAAAACAAATCAGAGTTTTGGATGAATGGTAAACACATCTAAATGCATCCTGAGTTTTTTTGTTCATTTATAATTTTAAGCAACTAAGG
Source organism: Hippopotamyrus pictus (assembly GCA_026781145.1). Taxonomy (NCBI): domain Eukaryota; kingdom Metazoa; phylum Chordata; class Actinopteri; order Osteoglossiformes; family Mormyridae; genus Hippopotamyrus; species Hippopotamyrus pictus. The sequence goes on along the minus strand of JAODLC010000100.1, from coordinate 19,901,910 downwards.
AATACCACAATGATTCTGACCATGTCAAAGCTATACAATATTCTCAGGGGAACGGGTGTAGGATGGCTTTATGAAGAATTACGAGGCAATATGGGGAATCTGACTAGTTCCTTATTGGTAAAAGAGTTAGACAACCATTCTGTCATTGTTTCTATTGAACTTTAATGCAGAATATAGATTGGAGGTATAGACAGTATAGACTCTAGACTGGTGAAAGAAACATTTCAAGTGCAATATGGTGTAAAGTCAAGGAACAGCTGAGAGTGAAAAGAAAATAAAGTGTAAAGCCACAGGAATTGCATGTAACTTTAGTGGACATGGTGAAGACATGAAGGTTATAAACAGCCTTTGTCTCCAAGGAACAATCATCAACAACAAAGGATGAAGCATTTAGTTTCATGAAGTATGTCACAGACCGGCGATGAAGGAAAAAATGTTCTTAAGTTGTGCTGTATGTCTAAGAACAACATTTTCTGTCACTCCTTATGGAAGAGAAAGCTGGAAAATAAGCGGCATGACAGGAGGGATACTGAGGCCTTTGAAGTGGTTATTTCATTACATCAAGCCTGAACTTTCACACAGATGACCAGACTGAAATGTTATTTTGCCAAAATTATAAGAAGAATCTCCTAATGCTTGGAAAAGCTGAAGGTAAAATAGGAAGAGAGTAAGCAGCAAAATAATGGATGGACTCAATCATCGCAAAAATGGACATTGGATGGGAAGCCATGAAGACTAATTGTCCTCCCCGTGTCTCCATGGGGTTTCGTCTGGGTCCTCTGGTTTCCCCCACAGTCCAAAAACATTCTGAGGTTAATTGGAGTTACCTGCCTGCCTGTAGGTGTGCATGTGTGAGTGAATGGTGTTTTAGCATGCTCTGCAATGGGTTGTTTTCTGCCGTGTGCCCATAGGCTCCGGAACACCCGCGACCCTGAATAGGACAAGCGGTTTTAGGAAATGGATGGATGGATGGATAATCTCAGTAATCTTAGGCTTAATTAATGAATTAAGGTGCAAGTAGACTGTGTACCTGCTCCCGTCTGGATGGAGGTAGAGAAGCCTTCGGTCCTACACCAGCAGGCTGAGGAACAGTGTCTTCCCCACAGCAGCCTCCTTGCTAAACTCCCAGCAGAACCACAAATCTTCAGTCAAACCTGCTCATAACCTGCACTGCACCCCCACTTCATACCTGGATGTGCTGTCGGTAACCACAGCATTGTATTCCTTGGGGGGATCAAATCTTATCTATTTCTGATTTCTTATTCTAGCACTTTTGCATGCACCATTTGCACTTTCAGATTAGATGCCAAACTTCATTGTCTGAGTACTGATCTATTCTACCTAATCTAAATAATCTTTAGCTTGCTTTAATAAGAAATTGGTTTCCCACCTTCGAATCCCAACCAGGTCCATTCGTACACTTGAATGCCGAGGAGATCTCTGAGGAGCTGGGCAACATGTGGCGAACCATGTACAAGCTGACCAAGAGTTTTGTGGACCTGCCTGGCCCCCGGCGAGTTGCAGACAGCTTCAGGATCAAGATTGAAAAGTTCAAACAGCACCTCCCAATACTTACCACCATCTGCAATCCTGGCATCAAAGGCCGACACTGGGAAAAGGTCAGTGCATGCAGGATCCATCACTTGTTTCTACGGCTTGTTTCATTTTGAAACTTGTGGAGTTTCCTGAATCACTTGAGTAATTCATGCTGATTTCCGTATTCAGATCAGTGCCATTGTGGGCTACACTGTGCAGCCTGATGAGGACACGTCGCTGCTGAACATGGTGGAGCTGGGCCTGTCCAGATTTGCTGACAAGTATGTCTGATGCGTCATACTGGATTTTCTCATCATCATAAGCAATGCACAACAGCAACAAAATATAACTAAGGCCACTGATAAAATACACTGGTCACATTAATCATTTGGTGAGCGAGGAAGGTGAGGAACAGCCTGCATATAAATATACCAGTGGAATATTATTGTTGAGGCATTTTTGTGTTTGTTTTAGTATTTAGTATTTATATTTACTATATCAGTTATATAAAGTTTGGACACACCAAGCCACATACAAAACAGAGTGATAATGTCACATCACATGACCTGGTCACCTTTTTTCTTTAGCTTATATGACTTATGAAGCGCCACCTTATCGTGGTGGAGGGGTTTGTGTGCCTCTATGATCCTAGAGCTATGTTGTCAGGGGCAGTTACCCCTAGTAGGGCCTCCCAAGGCAAACTGGTCCTAGGTGAGTGACCAGACTAAGTGCGGTTCACATGGACCCCTATGATCAATGACAATAAGGACCATGTTACCGTGCCTGGATTGGGAAGACCGGGGCCTCGCCTTGAAGCCAGGCCTGGGCCGGGAGTTTGAAGGCAAGCACCTCCACCCATGGGGCCCAGCCGGACATAGCCTGAAGGGATAACATGGGTTCATCCCCCTAAAGACCCACCACCTACAGGGGGAGCCGTGGGGGTCAAGTGCAATGGAGATCAGGTGGCAGTCAAAGGCAGGGACCTCGGCAGGCCGATCGTTGGCTACTGGCTCTTGGTACATGGAATGTAACCTCTCTGGTGAGAAAGGAGCCTGATCTGGGGCAAGGGGTAGAGAAACTGACTAGATATAGTTGGGCTCATGTCAACACATGGCTCAGGCTGTAGAACTCCTGGAGAGAGGCTGAACTCCAATCTGCTCTGGAGTTGCCCTTCGTGAGAGGCTCTGGGCAGGGGTGGGGCTACTTATATCCCTCGGTTCAGTGGCAGTACATTGGAGTTTACCCCGGTGAATGAGAGAGTTGCCTCCCTTCGACTTCATGTCGGGAGACAAACTCTAACAGTTGTCTGTGCGTACGTGCCAAACACCAGCTCTTCACCGTCACACGGATACTGGCGGGTTCATGGGAGTTTGTCCAACCAGTCTTCTTGTGGTTTGTGGACTAGGAAAAGGCATACGATCACGTCCCTCAGGGGGTCCTGTGGGGAGTATGGGGTATGGGGTCCACTGTTGTGGGCCATCAGATCCCTGTAAAAATGGAATGAGAGCTTGGTTCACATTACCAACAGTAAGTCAGACTCATTCCCAGTGAGTGTTGGACTCTGTCAGGGCTGCCACACTGATTCTGTTCATAACTTTTATGGACAAAATTTATAGGTGTAGCCAAGGGGCAGAGGGGGTCCGGTTCGGGGGCCTCAGGATCGCATCTTTGCTTTTTTGCAGATGATGTTGTCCTGTTGGCATCATTGGGCTGTGAGCTGCAGCATTTTCTGGGCCGGTTTGCAGCTGAGTGTGAGGCCTCTGGGATAGGATCAGTACCTCCAAGTCTGAGGCCATGGTTCTCGACCGGAAAAGGGTGGATTGCCCTCTCCTAGTGGGGGATGAGTTACTGCCTCAAGCAGGAAGTATCTCAGGGTCTTGTTCATGAGTGAGCGAAAAAGGGAGCAGGAGACTGAGATGGATCAGTGTAGTTTCACCAGTAATGCGGATGCTGTACTGTTCTGTTTTGGTGAAGAGGGAACTGAACCAGAAGGCAAAGCTCTAAATTTACCGGTCGATCTACATTCCCACCCTCACCTATGGTCATGAGCTTTGGGTAGTGACTGGGTAGTCGACATAAGTGGACGAAATGAGTGTCCTCAGCAGGGTGCCTGGGTTCAGCCTTAGAGAGGGTAAGGAGGTCAGACTTTCAGGAGGGGCTCAAAGTAGAGTCTCTGCTCCTCTGCATCGAAAGGAGCCAGTTGAGGTGGTTTGGGCATCTGTCTAGGACGCCTCCTGGATGGCTCCCTGGGTAGGAGTTTTGGGCATGTCCAACTGGGAGGAGGCCCCGAGGCAGACTCAAGACATACTGCAGAGATTACATGTCTCAGCTGGCCTGGGAACGCCTTGGAATACCTCCGGTGGAGCTGGAGGAGGTGGCTGGTGAGAAGGATATCTGGGCATCTCTGCTTAGACTGCTGCCCCTGCAACCCAACCCAGGATAAGCAGCAGAAAATGGATGGATGGATGGAACTTGTATAGATAGGTCTCTCTGAAAAATGATGATTTAGACCAGGGGTCACCAACCTTTTTGAAACTGGGTGCTACTTCACCATTACTGACATATGATGGGCTACCAGTTTGAAACGCTCTCCTAAACTTATGAGTTGTGCTATTTTTAGAACAGGTCCATGGGTGACTCATGTGGTCCTTGGGGGCATCCTGGTGCCCGGGGGCACCATGTTGGTGACCCCTGATTTATACATTTTGCATTATAGCAGTCTCACATCATATTTATTATCATATATTTCTGGAGCACCCTTCCATGGCGTACACGTAAGATTTAATTTAAACTCTTTCATTCCAGGCTTGAGGAGATCAGCGCTGAAGCCAGCAAGGAGTTTTCCCTGGAAAAATCCTTGGACAAGATGAGGTCAGAGTGGGCTGAACTTCGCTTCGTCTTCACCCTATACAGAGACACGGTGAGTGGGTTTCTCAGCACAGAGGGTTCTACTTAGTAATCCTGTTCCAGTGCTGTGCAGTGCAACATTACTTTGAATTTAATTTAACCAGTAGGAAAGGTTAGATGGCTGCATATTCAATCATAATAATATCAGCCATACCATTGGTTAGTCGTAGAGGTGGAAAGATCAGGTTCAGAAAGTACAAATCCATACTAAGATTTTGTTTCAGCCAACCGTTCAAGTATTAAGAGTTTCATTCGCAGAGTACTCCACCGGTTGAAAGAAAATCTTGTACTTGCTGAATCTGAACTTTCCACCTTTGGTTATTTGTTTATGCAAATCCATGTATGTTTGCTCATAACCATAAATTGTACCTTGTACCTGGACTCATTTTCTGAGCCTCTGTAACGTATCTGTGGGGGCAGGGTACAAGCATTGTGAGTGCCGTAGATGACATCCAGGTGCTCCTTGATGATCACATCATCAAGACCCAGACCATGCGTGGATCTCCGTTCATCAAACCTATTGAGACTGACTGTAAGGTGGGATGCACATCTATTCTGAATGTGTGCACCATGTTAGATTCTCCCCAACCTAAATGCACCCAATTCTCCACACAGCAATGGGAAGAGAAGTTACTGCTGATCCAGGATGTTGTTGATGCCGTGCTGAAGTGTCAAGCCAGCTGGCTGTACCTGGAACCCATCTTTAGCTCAGAGGACATCATTGCCCAAATGCCAGAAGAAGGCCGCAAATTTGCCATAGTTAATAACCACTGGAAGGAGATAATTGCTGAAGCGGTGGGAACTATAGAGCAAAAGATATATAGAGCTTTGATGCTAATTATGTACCTCTTGTATAGTGTTTTGAACCCTGGAAAGAGATTTTTACAGTAACCATGTTGTGGCACCTACTTGTGTTTGCAGGTAAAAGACCCCAGAGTGCTGGTAGCTACAGCCCAACCCAACATGCTGGAGAGATTGAAGGCTTCCAATGTGTTTTTGGAGGAAATTCAAAAGGGGCTCAACACTTATCTGGAGCAGAAAAGACTCTTCTTCCCCAGGTATGCAGGGCAGCAGGTACAGATTAATCATGATGATTGATTCAATATTTTTATAATCAAGCGATTGCTCGTGTGAGAAATCATGTCACCTCTCGTTTCTGGTCCTTCTGGTCATCGCTGGACGTGCAGGTTTTTCTTCCTGTCAAATGACGAGCTTCTGGAGATCCTTTCAGAGACTAAGGATCCACTAAGAGTCCAACCTCACCTGAAGAAGTGCTTCGAAGGCATCGCTAAGCTCGAGTTCACAGAGGACATGGAGATCACTGGCATGATGAGCTCTGAGAAGGAAACTGTTCCATTCGTCCAAAAAATCTACCCAGCTAAGGCTAAGGTGTCGGGGTGTCTGTCAGCAATGTGCAAGTGCTGAAACAGAGCTTTATTTAGAAGTTTGTGTCTGTATAGATTATGTATTTACACCAGGGGCATATACCAGGGGGGAACAGAGGCACGGGCCCCAGCTGAAAGCTGATTGGCCCCTTGAGAGCCCCTCCTCTGTCATTCACCAATTCAAAATATAAAATACTTAAAGTGCTCCCCACCTTAACAAGGTCCTGTAATAAACCCTGATTGACACCTATTTTGGTGTTCATGCTTCTTCATACAGTACCTCAGCGTCATTTCCAAAGGAAACCTTTCCCTGTATTGTTTCGCACAGGGCATGGTGGAGAAGTGGCTGCAGCAGGTGGAGGAGTCGATGCTGAGCAGTATGAGAGCTGTCATTCATGATGGAGTCAAAGAATATGTCCAGGTGCCAAATCTTCAGTCATTTAGGAACAAGTCCCTTGAAAGCCATGTACCAGTTAAATGGCTGGACACACCAAGCCTTCTACAAAGTGTCGCATCACAAATTGTCCCATCGCATGACCTGGCTATCTGACCTAAACCCAGCAGAGATGGTTTTGACAAGAGAATGAAGGAAAAGTGGCCAGTGAGTACTCAGTATATATGCGAGACCTCCTTCAGGACAGCTGGGAAAACATCCCAGGAGGCCACCTCATGAAACTGGTGTAGAGGAGACAGTAAGGTTAGCCAGTCCCTGGAGCGATTAGGGTTAAGGGCCTTAAGAGCCCAATGGTGGAATCACTCTTCCGACCATGGGATTTGAACCGGCAACCTTCTGAGTTCCATTCTACAGAGCTGCCCCCCTCCCCAACAAATTAATTCTTTTAAGTACTTTTTCGGTCACCGCATGATTCCATTTATGCCATTTTATAGTTCTGATGTCTTTATAATTATTCTAAAATGTAAAGAATAGTACAAATACACCTGTCTATGGGTGGGTGTGTCCAAACTTTTGCCTGGTACTGTACATGCAGCCGTTTTTCAAGTTCCATTAAAGTTTAAGAAGTGCAGGAAATGTGTTGAAGGTTCCGAGGAAGAAGTGGGTGCTGAAATGGCCAGGACAGGTTGTCATTTGCGCCTCTTCCATCTTCTGGACCAGTGAAGTGTCAGATGCCATTGTGAAGAACACTCTCTCTGTGAGTTCCCACTGCTGGTCATCTCTGCCCATACGTATAAACTTTGTACCACTGTGTTCCCTTCCTAATCATAACAATTAGTAATCCTGCTGTTTTGTTGTTGAGGTTTTATTTGACATCACAGGTTTTCTGTTTACTGTAAGGCATACTTGGAGAAGAGCAACGCTCAGATAGCTGACATAGTGGAGCTGGTGAGAGGGAAGCTGTCAGGGGGGGCACGTATGACCCTGGGGGCGTTGACTGTCATCGACGTTCACGGTACATCCTATGGTGTCGCTTTGCCGCCATCGTCGGTTGAGTTCGGCACTGAGGCTCCCCCTCAATTCCGAACCCCTTCTGTGCCCCTCCCAGCGCGGGATGTAGTCGCAAAGCTGACCCAGGATGGGACCTCCTCTCTGAGTGACTTCCAGTGGATTTCCCAGCTTCGGTATTTCTGGGAAGATGGGGGCGTGCTTGTGCGCATGATCACCACCACAGTGAAGTACGGCTACGAGTACCTGGGGAATTCCCCGCGTCTCGTCATCACTCCGCTGACTGACCGCTGCTACAGGTCCGTCATAGCGACACCTCGCCTACAGAGCATTTTTTTATTTCACAAGTTAACTTACTTTAAATAACATTTAGCGTATTCTTTTATCGGACCATGTTTGTGCGAAGTTATTAATTCAAGAAACGAGATCTAGCTGTGACTTTAAGGACCTATAAAGTGGTATTTCAGGACATTACACACAATATTTCAGGACACTAATGGGAGCCCTGAAATTGAACCTGGGCGGTGCTCCGGAGGGGCCTGCAGGAACTGGGAAGACAGAGACCACCAAAGATCTGGCCAAAGCGCTGGCAAAGCAGGTGTGTCACAGCGTGCATTAAGCTGTAGCCAGGGTTCGAAAGATGGCTCTATTGGAATAGGCACTATGCTCTCCACATAAGTGGATAAGTACTGGATAAGTAGTTAGAAGATGACTAGATAGGCAGGTGGAGTCTTATTGTTATTGCTGTTAATTACAATATTCATCGTAATGATCAGAAGTAGAAGATTAAAGGAATTGTAGGCCACTGTTATGTACGTTATCTCTTCTCCTGGTTTATGTATTTGTCGGTCTGTGCCTTCTCTCCCAGTGTGTGGTCTTTAACTGCTCTGACGGCCTGGATTATAAGGCCATGAGCAAGTTCTTCAAAGGCCTGGCGCAGTCGGGAGCCTGGGCCTGCTTCGATGAGTTCAATCGCATCGAGGTGAGTGGTCAGACAGGGACCTCCAAGGCGGAGAACCCCGAGCCCATTAAAGCCGCCGTCTTCCCTGACTCTGCATACCAGGTGGAGGTGCTGTCTGTGGTGGCCCAGCAGATCCTCAGCATCCAGCAGGCCATTGGCCGCAACCTCAGGACCTTCCTGTTTGAGGGCACAGAGCTGTCACTGAACCCCACCTGCTCAGTCTTCATCACCATGAATCCCAGCTATGCCGGCAGGGCCGAGTTACCTGACAACCTCAAGGTGTTTAGCACCCGTCCCGTAAAAGCAGAGAATCACAACATTGCAAATAAGAAAGTCGTACAAATGATGTACCTGAAATATCGGTATTTGCAGAATGCTGGTCCTTCTGTGTTTGCAGGCCCTTTTCCGCACAGTGGCAATGATGGTGCCAGACTATGGTCTTATTGGCGAGATCTCACTATACTCAATGGGATTTATCGAATCCCGCAGGTATCCATATTATAAATCCTATTATTAACTGATTCATGTTTGATTTGCAGTATTTGTATGTGTATCCATGGTTTCAGTAGCCACAGTTTTCAGTTATATGTGGGTTACACGGTCCAAGAAAAGCGGACGATTCCTGAAATTGCTACAAAAATGTATAAAAATCACAAGTTTCATTCCTCCGTCATCCTTTGATACATGATATTTTTCATGGCTCTATTGTCTCTTGAGAATTAGGCAAAACTGTCAGAATCCCTTTCATTCAAGAGAGAGTACAGTACTGTACAGAGATGTACAATGTACTTTATTACTACTGAATTTAATGTTGGTAATGTCTTACTGTGCATAATGTATCAATTCAACTTTACCATGTGTATGTACAAGAAAATCACATCATAACCACGGATGGTTCACCATCATCCACGATTTCGGCTAATCATATCACCCGCGGATACGGGGGGATTACTGTATGGTTGAAATCATCAAAAACTGTCTGGAAGACTGAAAGTGCCAGAAAATAGTGCACTTTTCCTCCGTAAAAGCAGCAGCAAGGTTGAGATGTTATCTACATTTTCCGCTCTCGTCTTTCATGTTGACCATAGTCTCGCGCAGAAAATTGTGGCCACCTACCGACTTTGTTCGGAGCAGCTCAGCTCTCAGCATCACTATGACTACGGGATGCGAGCAGTGAAGTCGGTCCTGACGGCAGCGGGGAGCCTGAAGCTGAAGTACCCCCAGGAGGACGAGAGCGTAGTGCTCCTGCGGGCCCTGATGGATGTTAACATGGCTAAATTTCTGGCTCAAGATGTGCCGCTTTTCCAGGTCGGGTACTGTGTTCACAGCTCTCCCCAGACGTGAATGATGTCAGTGAGATATGCGACGTCAAATCGCAGTGACGTGTATCAGTGAGATATGCGACGTCAAATCGCAGTGACGTGTATCAGTGAGATATGCGACGTCAAATCGCAGTGACGTGTACAGTTCAGATTCGTGAGGATGGAATGGAAGCTCCCCACAAATGTGAAAATTCACAAATAATACTTGGGTCTTTTATTATAAATGCTAAATTCACGTGAAAAGTTACTGTGAGAAATGCTTCACTTCAAGGTCACAGAGACAGCTAACACGTGAGTGAGGCTGGTTACCGAGACAAAGTTGTGTAGCACAGCCAAGCCAAGACTTTTAATATTAAAGATATAGTATTCATTTACACTAACAAATTTTATGTAGGCCTATTACTCATATTTAAATATTGTATGATTTTATGTGTCCCAAATCAATTTCTGTATCGTTTATATATTTTTAGCTTACACAGCATCCAAAAATATTCCCGTATAACTGATCACGGTCAATTCACCAATAACAATCAGCGATGTCAAATTTGTGAGTCTGTAGGGGTGACTATCATGATGCATAGGCAGTATGATATACGATTAATGTTTTCTTCGTTGGTGATTGTGTCTGCTTGCACTGCAGGGTATCATTTCAGACCTCTTCCCAGGGGTAGTCCTTCCTAACCCAGACTATGAGGTTCTTCTCCAGGCCATTAATGACAACATGGCCAAGCTGCGACTTCAGCCCGTCCCCTGGTTCATTGGCAAAATAATCCAGGTGCATGGTGACGCTGTAAAGACGATCTCTGAAAGAGAAGCTTAAGTCAGTAAGATGCTTAGGGGATGGTGGACATCACTATGCTGATCTGCGACCTCCCTGGTGCCTGCAGGTTTATGAGATGATGCAGGTCCGTCACGGGTTCATGATTGTGGGAGAGCCCCTGGGTGGGAAGACCTCCACCTATAAAGTCCTTGCCGGAGCGCTCAGTGATCTTCATGAAGGTGTCTTTTTTTGGATTTTCTCTTGTTCATTTTATGATCTGTCAATTTCAAATCGGTTCCTTTTGAATGTAATCCAGTGCTTCCTGGTTTCCGAACGTGAGTTTGTGACCAGGTGGATGTCTGCTGATGTTGTGTCCATTTTATCTCACCCCAAGCCGAGCTAATGGACGAATTTGCAGTGGACTTCCGAATCATTAACCCCAAAGCCATTACTATGGGTCAGCTCTACGGCTCATTTGATCCCGTCAGCCATGAGTGGTCAGACGGGGTGCTGGCCAACTCTTTCCGAGAGCAGGCCGTATCCACATCAGATGACCGAAAATGGATAATCTTCGATGGTCCCATCGATGCTGTGTGGATTGAAAATATGAACACTGTCTTAGACGACAACAAGAAGGTATGGGATACTAAACACTTCCTGATTATTGAATAGTTACTGATCATTATTATAATTAATAATTATAATATCTTTCTGTGAAAAATAGTGAGATCATTACTAAATGGCTGGAATACACTTAACTCATAACGGACTGAATATTGCATATTAGTTCTTTAGACTACAAAATGGTAATGAAAACTGTTTAAGTCTTGGCATTGTGTGCTCTACTTGTCCCATTCAAGCTGTGTCTGATGAGTGGTGAGATCATCCAGATGAGCCCGAAGATGAGCCTAATCTTTGAGCCAGCTGACCTGGAGCAAGCCTCCCCAGCCACTGTCAGCAGGTCAGGCTGACCAACGGGAACTACAAACGGTACCTGCAAAGCCATGAACATGCATTGATCAGATATGGCCCTTGCCTTCTGTGTTCCAGATGTGGTATGATCTACATGGAGCCACATCAGCTGGGCTGGGCCCCTCTAAAGGTCTCCTATATGGACACTCTACCAGACAGCTTGAGCTCAGAGCACAAAGAACTGGTGAAAATTATATTTATAACTGTTTTTCATTCAGACTAATAATGACACATTACTATCTCACTTTATTTTTCAAGAAACACAACAAAAGCTGAAAAATCAGATTTTGGTTTGAATTTTTGGCTTATTTTCCTGTCTGACGGTTATAGGAATGCTCTGTTATTCCTTTTTCTGTAGGTCGAGGAGTTGTTCAACTGGCTGGTGCAACCATGCCTGGATTTCATTTACCGCGAATGTCGCTTCCTTCTGCAGAGCTCTCCCACACACTTGGCCTACAGCCTGATGAGGCTCTATACTTGTCTTCTGGGTTTGTAACAACTATCATTACAAGAGTGAAGGAAGCTAGTGGGTGGATTTTCAAATTACACTTAGGTACGGTGACCAGATAATCCATGTCAGGGAGGACACTTTGAGCCAGGACAGGTTTTATAAATTACCATTTCAATCAAAAGGACATGGAGTCCTTGCTATGTGCCGATTGGTCAGTCTCTTATAATCATGCATGTGACAATAATGTTAATGTGAAACAGCTGAATGCGTCAAGGAAACAAACTAGTCAAAGTACAAGAAGAACTGAACTATTTAGCCAAACCCAGGAGCCTTTCAGTTTTAAAGTACTTTGTAAAACCTGAAGTAGCTCAAAGTGTCCTGACGTGGATTATCTGGTCGTTCTAACTTAGAAACTACTGCATGCAAAGTGTCTGTAATTCCTCTGTAGTGTAGCAATAACAAAGTGGACAATGCCCTAAATGCGACATACATTGCTTAGAATGAGAAGTTGGAAATGAGATGAGCTGCATGTCTCATTATCTCGGGCTTCCTTGACAGATGAGATTGCTGAGTCAGGAAGACACGGGGCGGAGTCAATGTCCAGCCCACAAATGACGCTGTGGCTTCAAGGCCTCTTCCTTTTTGCTGTCGTCTGGAGCTTGGGGGGCACTGTTAACGGCGAAAGCCGCAAGAAGTTTGACGTCTTCTACCGTAACCTGCTGGAAGGCAGGAGCGCCGAACATCCCCGGCCTAGAAGTGTGAAGCTAACAAAGAACAACGTCTTCCCCGAAAGAGGTTTAATGGTTGATTTCTCAGTTAAAAACCATCACTGGTGAAAAGTTTTATTGTACTCTTTATCTGGTACACCTTGTATCTGCAGGAATGGTCTATGACTACTACTTCCAGAAACAGGCATCTGGACAATGGAACATGTGGACAGATCGCATCACAAAGGAGGAATCCACCATCTGTCCTGGGGCCAATGTTAGTCTTTTCTCCTTTCTCTTTTAATTTTATTTACACCACATCACAGATCAGACAGATGCATCCAACATCTATACTTCCTGCTGATAGCCATGTGTCACGCCCCTTCCTAACCTCTGCCTCTCTGGCAGGTATCTGAGCTCATCATACCCACCGTGGAAACTGCACTCCAGTCCTTCTTCCTGCACACATACCTTGCCCATGAGGTGCCCGTGTTGTTTGTTGGCCCTACGGGCACGGGCAAGTCCGTCGTCAACAACAGCTTCCTGCTCCAGCTTCCAAAAGAACAGTACATCCCAAACTGCATCAATTTCTCCGCCCGCACCTCTGCTAGCCAAACCCAGGACATCATTATGTCTAAGCTGGACCGCAGAAGAAAAGGCGTCTTCGGTCCCCCGATGGGAAAGAAGTGTGTGCTCTATGTAGGTAAGGAACTGGCATGCATTTATGAATTTAGTTTTTTAACGTAGTTGTATTCTAATTATTACATTATTGTACATACACATACACAGGTACATAAAAGTATTCAATATTATATTGGTCTTTTTTTTTTTCTTTTGATTTCTTAGATGATCTCAACATGCCTGCGAAGGAAATTTACGGTGCCCAACCACCCATTGAACTGTTACGACAGTGGATTGACCACAGCCATTGGTATGACAAGAGGGACACTGCAAGGCTGGACATAGTCGACGTTCTCTTTGTGTCTGCGATGGCTCCCCCTGGTGGGGGTCGGACTGACATTACAGGTACAGAGGTGGATGCTCTATACATAATACAGCTGTGTTCCTAAAATTAGTCAGTACGTGAACAATAAATAGAAGCACGTTAAGTAGTAGACTATTAACGAATACATTAGTGAAATTTTAATTGACCATCAAAGAGTATGGTTACTCATTTATTTTTAAATGAAGGGCGATTCACACGGCACCTAAACATCATTGCTATTGACTCCTTCGATGATGAGACCCTGACTAAGATTTTTACATCCATCACCGACTGCCATTTTGAGAAGGGCTTTGATCCCTCTTTTCAAAGGTGAGAGTTAATCTTCTTGTGATCTAATTTTATAAAAATGTGTTAAATAACAAATTTTATATGCAGTTTGTGTGATACCACTTTGATTATCATATGAATTATGCACATTTACAGTATTTTTAAGTATGTTATGCATATATTTTACTTGCTGCATATTTCTTTACCCTCCAACTTTTGAATCACTGATATGCATTGCCAAATTCAAGAAAAAAAATCTGCCATGTTTCTATTTTTATTAAAAAAAAGGTATTACTTAAATATTAAATAATTTAGAAAATATTTAGAAAACAATTTTGCATAACATTATGTATTTCTGCAGCTTTTTGTTTTTGTTTATAATATAAATATAAACCATATATTATATGGTATTATAAACCATAAATGTATCTTTAAGAAGCAGGTAATACATTTAACCTTCTTTTACTCTGTCTGAGACAGATAAAGTGGCCCCATTTCTTATAATTGTGTGCAGCGCTCACACCCGTGTCACGCACACGTATACCTGACACTGCACACCATTCACAGAGCTCCGTCTCATAATTCCTGCTGATAGCCATGTGTGCCTGTGATAATGTTTTTTAGGCTGGGGGTGACACTGGTGCAGGCTACCAAGGCCGTGTATAAGGATGCCACAGGCCACTTCCTGCCCACTCCCTCGAAGTCCCACTACATCTTTAACTTGAGGGACTTCGCCAGGGTGATCCGGGGCGTGCTTTCGTGCCCCCACTCCCATCTGCAGGCAAGGCTTCTCTTCATTGCTCTCTACAGCCTGCAGAAGTGCTGCCTTCAGCATTTTCACACCATCGCCCTCAGCTGTGTTTACACGCAAACCTACTTTATACTTATGCTATGCTTGCATTTTTATATAAGGAAAATTTCAATTTTAATTTACAGCCAGATGCTATACTGTAGCAGTTCATTGTAAGAGCCTCAACCTTCTGGATACAAATACTGCCCTTCCTACAATATTTAGCCCATCTGTTTTTGATATTTAATTCAGTAACATTTATATTAACTGCACCTTCATAATGCATTCATAAACAGAATGTAAGTATACCTTTAATCCTTTAATATATTAATAACAAACATTATATAATTATAATGATTGTTTTTAATGTATGTTACAGATGTTAAGGTATGTTAGGATGTTAAAGTATACTTACAGTACATGCTACTTGTGAATGTTCTACGAGTGCAGTATGAAGGTGCACTGAATGTTCAATGAATGTATTATAAAGGCATTATGAAGGTGCACTGAATGTTCAATGAATGTATTATAAAGGCATTATGAAGGTGCAGTTAATGTAAAGCATCACCTTATATTTTTAAAGTATTCTATTCAAACTTCATTCTGATTTTTACAGTTTAAAAAGTTTGCCTATGGACAGTACATAATCTGACTGAGGTTTACACAGTCTTGTGTCATTTTACATAAGGTTATCATTTTAAATAATAGCAACAGGCAAAATTGTTACCTGCCTGATGTAATTCAAAATATCCAGGAGTGATTTCTTGACACTTGTCAAGAGTAATTATTTGTCTGTTTTTTATGTCCAGTTTTCAGAGATTTTGAATAATTTCACTTCTGTATTCAGTCACAGACAATGGCAGGTGGCAAACCACAATATCTCAGTCACTGCCATTTCCAGCCGCGTTTTTTTACTCCGTTAATCAGCTGATGACATGTGGGTAGGGGCATGTATGCACAGACAGCAGGAGTCAGTCTATAAATTACATTCTCATCTGAGCTTTGACTTCAGCTGTACGACTCTAGTCTCTCCCTATAGGATATAATGGCCTTAATGTAATAATAGAAATTCTTTCTATTATTTTTGAGTTTATCCCTGTTATTTAGTCATTTGTACAGTACCAAAAACAACATACATTTTTGGTCACACTTTTTTTGGATAGCCTACAGAGGATCTTCTTTTTAACAGTTTTATTTAACATAAATACTATGACATTTCAACACCTTAGTTGAGATTCTACAATTTAGCTGTTTTGCTGTGTCTGTAGATGTTTAATAGAATATAGAGTATACAGTGTATATGTAATGATTCATGAATGTACCTACATATTCTTAGAATAATTTAATTGAATTTAATTACTCATAGTTGTATGAATTGTTAAATCTCAACTTGAAATGTTCTTGAAACAAACACTTTGTATACCTTCTGTAGGCATACTATTCAAACAGTGTTACCAATTTTTCTATTTATTAGTACAAAAAAAAGTTTGTGTGAATTAAATTACTAATTGGCACATATTTTTATATTTACTGTATTGACAGGACAGAAACAAGCTGATTCGATTATGGATACACGAGGTTTATCGTGTGTTCTACGACCGTCTTGTAGACAACAAAGACAGAGAATTTTTTTTCAATATTGTCAAGGAGAGAACTTCTGGCATTTTCAAGGAGAGTATGGATGTGGTAATGGACTTTCTTTTATTTCTAAGCAAAGAAATGTCTGAGAAATTTATTAAATCTAATAGAAGTATAGTCATGGGAACAAAGCATTTCCCTGTTTCTCAACAGCTCCTGAGTCATCTTGCCCTGGCTGGAAAAGTGACAGATGAAGCCATTCACAGTCTTTTCTTTGGGAATTACGCCACGCCTGACTCAGATGTCAAGGCCTATGATGAGATCACAGACCTTCAGCAGCTCTTGGCTGTGATGGAGTTATACCTGGATGAGTTCAACAATGTCAGCAAGACACCCATGTCACTCGTCATGTTCAAGTTTGCCGTTGAGCACGTCTCGCGGATCTGCCGTGTGCTCCAGCAAGACAACGGTCACTTGCTGCTCGTGGGCATAGGTGGTTCAGGCAGACAGAGTGCAACCAAGCTTAGTACCTTCATCAGTAATTATGAACTCTTCCAGATTGAGCTAACTAAAAACTATGGGATGACTGAGTGGAGGGATGATCTGAAAAAGGTAATGCTACAAGCTGGCATTCAGGGAAAGAGAACAGTCTTCCTGTTCAGTGACAGCCAGATCAAAGATGAGGCCTTTGTGGAAGATATCAATATGCTGCTCAACACTGGTGACGTACCTAATATCTTCCCGGCCGACGAGCGTGCAGATATCATAGACAAGGTCCAAGGTATCACCCGGTTGGAGGGCAAGAATATCGATCCCACACCTCTTTCCATGTACAACTATTTTGTTGATCGAGTCAAAGCCAACCTACATATTGTACTAGGTATCACACCAACCGTATCTGTTTCTATGATATGATTACATTGAATTTGAGAAATTGTTGTTCTTGACTACATTTGTGTGTTCCTCTCCAGCAATGAGCCCAATTGGGGATGCCTTCAGGAACCGCCTGCGCATGTTTCCCTCGTTGATTAACTGTTGCACCATTGACTGGTTCCAAGCCTGGCCCACTGATGCACTTGAGATGGTAGCAAACAAGTTCCTGGCAGATGTGGAGTTAGACGATGACATCAGAAGAGAGTTAGTGCTGAAGTTGCACACTTTATGAATTGTTTCATTACTCATTCATAAAAGTGTATATGTTTGTTGCATTTATTTGTAGTGTTGGTTGCATGAATTTGAAGCACAGATCCCTGTTTCTCTCTGCAGAGTGGTGGACATGTGCAAAATATTCCATGAGAGTGTGAGGGAATTGTCAGAAAAGTACTTTTCTAGGCTAAGGAGGCATAACTATGTAACACCAACTTCCTACCTTGAACTTATCCTCACGTTCAAAGTCTTGCTTCACTCAAAGAGAAAAGAAGTGGATACTGCGAGAAACCGTTACCTGCTAGGTTTACAAAAGCTGGATTTTGCAGCCTCTCAGGTGACATTTTCCATCCATCTAACTTGCAACCTCTTACGCAATACAGGGATGCAGGAAGCTTGGAGCCTCTCTAGTGGAAGCCTAGGGCCCAAGGCAGGGACACACCTTAATCTCAGCCCTAGTCTATTGCCACATTTTACCCAATCACACACTACGGGTCATGTAGAGATACCATTTTGCTTGACTGTGTATTTCAGTGTGGTGCATTGTTCTCTAAAATATATAGAAACACAGGGTCAGAGTAGGCTTGAGCAGTATCTCATTTTTCATGATGTCCGGATATTATACTGCACTACATAGTTTTTTTGATGTTATTTTCAAAAGTAACGCTATTCTGGTACAGTAAAACCTCGGACTGCAAGCACAATTTGTTCCGGAAACGTTCTTATAATCAAAAGCACTCATATCAAAGCAAATTTTCCCATTAGAAATAATGGAAACTCAGATGATTCGTTCCACAACCCAAGAATATTCATATAAAAATGATTAATACAAAATATAAAGTAAAAATATATAAATTTATATATATGGTATTCATATTATATATGAATCATTATATAAATTAACCTGCACTTTACCTTTGAAAAGAATCGTGGATGGTGTGACGGACATGAGAGAGAGGAGAGGAGGAGGGTTATATTGTAGGATGACTTTCACTATAACTAACAGAATCACTGCTATCTTTTGGCTCACTGGAACCTTTTTCTTTTTGTGTGACTTTTGTGTGACTTTTTAGGTTTAAGGAACCTATCCAATGACATCCTTTTTGATTTTGCGGAAATGTGGACATTGCATTGTCGTTAAACGGATTCATCGCTCGCATTGTTACATCCTTATTAGCATGGTGCTTTTCTACTAAATTTTGGCTATACGAGTGAGGCACGCCGACTGAGGTCGAGCATGGGAGACGATTACCCACAATCCCGCAGCGAGAGAGAGAAGAATCATTGGCTCAATTGTGATTACGTGACGCTAGGCAGACAAAACATACATAATACTTGTATTGCAAGACCTCACTCTTTTATCAAGTTAAATTTTTATTTTAAAATTATTAAATTATTTTAAAATTTTGCTTGTCTTGCAAAACACTCTCAAACCAATTTACTCGCAATCCAAGGTTTTACTGTATTTTGAAATCTTGGTGATTAAATTTGCCGAGTGGGGGGTTCCCTACGATAAAATCTACCAGGGTTGGGGGTGCACAGTAACATTCGCCAAGCAGGGGGATCCCCACACGATATTTCAGCAAATGGCAAATTTTATCATGAGGAACCATGATTACAAAATACTGTAGCATATCCAGAATGAACCGTAACACCACCCAAGCCTAGGTCCAAGACTATTATCCTATGTGGAAACTGCATGAAGTAAAACATTCTGGATCTTGAATCATACCACACGATCCTTAACTGATTCCTCTGGGTCCAGGTGTCGGTGATGCAGCAGGAATTAACTGCCTTGCAGCCAGAGCTGATTATGACATCAGCTGAGACGGAAAAGATGATGGTTAAAATTGAGAAGGAGACTGGTGAGGTGGATGCCAAAAAGGAGCTGGTGTCTGCTGATGAGGCTGTGGCTAATGAGGCAGCAGCTGCAGCCAAGGCCATTAAGGTGTCATTTCATGCCTACGGAATTGTAACGACAAAGCCTTACAGCTACTTATTCTACATTATACCCTTTATTTATATATTACTTATTTTATGTGACCTATTTGTTCTTTGCACTGTTTTTAAACTGGAGCCACATCATCTCGTCTCTCTGTACACTGTAATGTATACAGCAGAGATGACAATAAAGTTTACTTTGACTTTGACATTTGTTATAGATTTCTGTTGAAAGTGTTATAAATTAATATGATGATTATACAGCAAATGTTTTTGTACCTGATGTGTAATATCAAAAAGTGAAGGATGCAAGCCGTCCTGTCAACAGTGAAAAACACTAAGGTCTAAATTACTGTGTGCAGGATGAGTGTGAAGGGGATTTAGCAGAGGCTATGCCTGCTTTGGAGGCTGCGTTGGCAGCCCTGGACACCCTGAAGCCTGCTGACATAACAGTGGTGAAGTCCATGCAGAACCCACCGGGACCAGTCAAGCTGGTCATGGAGTCCATCTGTGTTATGAAGGGCATAAAACCTGAAAGGAAGCCAGATCCTAATGGTTCAGGTAAGATTTTTCACATCAGAGATAATATTTTGCCCATGAAAGAGTGTAAAAGAAAGGGTATAAATGGTTGAAAAAATGTTTCAGAATGTTGTAAATTTCAAATCATAAAGCATTTTTATTTTAATCTAGGTAAGATGACTGAGGACTACTGGGGTGCCTCAAAAAAATTGCTTGGTGACATGAAGTTCCTGGAGACTCTGAAAGCATTCGATAAAGACAACATCCCAGCAGCTAACATGAAGAAGATCAGGGAGAAGTTCATCAACCACCCAGATTTTCAGCCTTCCATAATCAAAAATGTGTCATCGGCCTGTGAGGGTTTGTGCAAATGGGTGCGGGCCATGGAGGTGTACGAGCGTGTGGCCAAGGTAGTGGCTCCCAAAAAGGAACGCCTGATAGAAGCAGAGGAGGAGCTTGCGGAGCAGATGCAAAATCTGACAGTGAAAAGAGCAGAGCTGAAGGAGGTGGAGGACAGGCTCCAGGCCTTGAATGACACCTTTAACACCATGACCAAGAAGAGGAAGGACCTGGAAAGAAACATCGAACTGTGCTCACAGAAACTGATCCGAGCAGAGAAGTTAATCGGCGGCCTTGGTGGGGAGAAAGACCGGTGGACAGAGGCTGGCAGAATCCTGGGGGTGCAGTATGTTAACCTTACCGGCGACGTGCTTCTGTCTGCGGGCGTGGTGGCCTATCTGGGGGCTTTCACAGTGGATTACCGCACAGAGTGCCAAAAGAAGTGGCACTTACTCTGCGAGCAGAAGCATATCCCATGCTCACAAGAATTCTCCCTCAGCAGTACAATGGGGAATCCAGTAATGATTAGAACATGGCAGATAGCAGGTCTGCCTGTTGACTCTTTTTCCACGGACAATGGAATCATTTTGTCCAACTCCCGCAGATGGCCCTTGATGATAGACCCCCAGGGTCAGGCAAGCAAATGGATCAAGAGCATGGAGAAGGCTAACAAGTTAGTTGTCATTAAACTCTCAGATGGAAACTATGTGAGGACTCTAGAAAATGCTATTCAGTTTGGGATTCCTGTCCTGCTGGAAAATGTTGGAGAGGAGTTGGATGCTGTGCTGGAGCCGGTGTTACTAAAGCAAACTTTCAAACAGCAAGGAGTGGAGTGCATGAAGCTTGGGGAGAATATAGTGGAATACTCCCAAGACTTTGTGTTTTATATGACCAGTTGTCTCAGGAACCCACATTATCTACCTGAGATTGCAGTCAAGGTCTGTTTGTTGAATTTCATGATCACCCCTCTAGGGCTGGAAGACCAGCTCTTGGGCATTGTGGCCGCTATGGAGAAACCTCAACTTGAACAGAAGAAAAACCAGCTAATCATTGAAAGTGCCGCAAATAAGAAACAGCTGCAAGAGATTGAGGATAAAATTCTGGAGGTGCTGTCTTCTTCCCAGGGCAACATCCTAGAGGATGAGACTGCAGTCAAAGTTCTTTCCTCCTCTAAGGTACTCTCAGAAGAAATCTCAGAAAAACAGAAGATTGCCAGCATTACTGAGAAAGAGATAGACGGTACCCGGATTGGATACCGCCCAGTTGCAAAGCATTCTTCCATCCTTTTTTTCTGCATTTCAGATCTTGCTAACATTGAGCCCATGTACCAGTACTCACTGACATGGTTTATAAACCTCTATATGCAGTCAGTTGCTCAGAGTGTGAAAAGTGAGGACCTTAACACTAGGATTGCTCATATAACTGAACACTTTACAGTCAGCATCTACAACAATGTGTGCCGGTCACTCTTTGAGAAAGACAAGCTTCTCTTCTCTTTGCTGCTGACAGTGGGAATCATGCAGGGTGAAGGTCAAGTGGACAATGAGGCGTGGCGATTCCTCTTAACAGGGGGAATCGCACTGGACAATCCACAGCCAAACCCGGCCCCTGAATGGTTATCAGACAAGTCCTGGTCGGAGATCGTACGAGCCTCGAAACTCAGGAATCTTAACGGACTTTCTGAGCACGTGCGGCACAACATACACGACTGGAAGAAGATCTATGATTCCAGCAAACCACACGAGGAGAAACTGCCAGGCCAGTGGGCCTCCTTGGTTGGGATGGACCGCATGGTGGTGCTCCGTTGCATTAGACCTGATAAGCTGGTGCGTGCTGTGCAGGACTTCATCGTAGAAAATATGGGCAGGAACTTTGTCGAGCCACCAACCTTCGACTTGGCTGGCAGCTACAGGGATTCCAGCTGCTGCTCTCCCTTGATATTTGTGCTTTCTCCTGGGTCTGATCCCACAGCCGGTAATGCACATGCCCATCATTTTTCATACACTCAGACTATTACTGCAATTACTGCTATAATCACGTCATTTATATTTACATCCACATGAAGTCTGATGAATGGCATTTCAGTTTTCCTCAAGGTGTTGAGCAAACACTTGATAATCAGTACAGGCACAGTACTAATTGTACTGTTAGGGACTTAATTATGACATATCTGCAAAGCAATTACTGACTGTTATGAACAATGCAGCGGGTTCACTTCCATCAGTGACAGACTAAAATGCTGGTGTGTTGATGGATTTAATTATATATTTTTTATTCGTGCTGCAACCATGACCAGGATGAACAAATAGAAGATGCATAAATAGATGGATTTGTAATTTATGAAAGACCCATACACAATCACAATGAACCACCTTTGCATATTTTACAGGCACTATAAAATGGGGAAGTTATAATCAACTCTGAAATACTAGTATTAGTTTTCTATAATTTTCTTATAGGCTGATCAAATCATATGAGAGTCTTTTTCCAGTGATGCAAAAGATTTTTTTAAAATTTGCAAGAATAATGAGTAATTGGTGGTGAGAGTTATCCTAGATAATTCAGCTATAGACCTTGGATGATTCTTCAGTGTCAAAAAGCAGCGTGAAATGAAAAA
This sequence comes from Hippopotamyrus pictus, assembly GCA_026781145.1. Classification (NCBI taxonomy): domain Eukaryota; kingdom Metazoa; phylum Chordata; class Actinopteri; order Osteoglossiformes; family Mormyridae; genus Hippopotamyrus; species Hippopotamyrus pictus. The sequence goes on along the minus strand of JAODLC010000100.1, from coordinate 19,879,304 downwards.
CTGCAATACTGGATATAAATTTGACTCATCCTTTCTTGCTTTTCATGCTAAATGCAAAACACACTTAAAGTATTTGTTTGAAGAAAATCGATTTTATCACTTAATGTGACTATCAGTTAACTGTGGTTAGCTGTGCATTAATTAAGGAATGAATTCAGCTGGAAATAGAATAATTTTATACATGGCATGTAAGAACAGGAGACAGGAAAAAACAGGCTCTTCTAATGCTAATGTATTTTAAATACAATAACACAACATACAGGAATATAAAGCACCTATTACCGTGTTATTTGTTTTTGTATCTGACATACAATTATCACTATTTAATGTGAGCAATTATGTCTGTTGATGTGTGTTTTCAGGTTTGTTAAAATTTGCGGATGATCTGGAAATGGGCGGGAACAGGACTCAGACCATCTCCTTGGGCCAGGGCCAAGGCCCCATTGCTGCCAGGATGATCGAGGCGGCCATTAAGGAGGGCACATGGGTGGTGCTGCAGAACTGCCACCTTGCCACTAGCTGGATGCCCACACTGGAGAGGATCTGCGAGGAGGTGATCACACCTGAAAACACCAACCCGAGATTCAGGTCAGCAAAGGCGGGTGACCGCATGTGGCTTTCGCAGTAAATGCATGCTAGACACACTAAAACTAGCACTGACGTTTATGATTAATTTCGTTTTTGTTATATTGTACTTGCAGGTTATGGTTGACCAGTTACCCTTCGGACAAGTTTCCCGTCAGCATTCTACAGAATGGAGTGAAGATGACCAATGAGCCTCCCAAAGGCCTGCGTGCCAACCTTCTACGTTCATATCTTAATGACCCCATCTCTGACCCCGCCTTCTTCAGCTGTTCCCAGAAACAGAAGGTCTGGCAGAAGCTGTTATTTGGTCTGTGCTTCTTTCATGCTCTCGTGCAGGAGAGGAGGAACTTTGGGCCACTTGGTAAGACACATATTTTCTGGTCTTTCATCCACTTCATCTCATAAATTAAGTATAGTGTGCACCAGTAATAAATGATACACATTTGTACAACACAATGAATTGTAAAGTTGGTCACCAAAAGCTATTAGGCAATTTTCCACGTTAACTTCAGGATGGAACATTCCCTATGAATTCAATGACTCTGATCTGCGAATCAGCATGAGGCAAATCCAGATGTTCCTGGATAAATATGATGAGATCCCTTTGGATGCTCTGACTTACCTAACTGGTAAGAGACTGTTCACTGTTACAAAATGAATTACAGCTTTGTTGCTGGACACAATATGCAATAACTAAACTGTTAATTTTCACGTTATCTTTTTCAGGTGAGTGTAACTATGGAGGACGGGTCACAGATGACAAAGACAGGCGGCTGCTGCTCTGCTTGCTGTCCAGCTTCTACTGTAAAGACTTAATTGACCTGGATCGGTACTACTTGACGGAAGGAGACCTTTACTTCATCCCCCCTCATGGTCCCTACCAGGTATGGGCTTACGCATTAAGTGCTGCAAATCTTCCACGGCAATGTGACTAAGGATAAGGTCCGAGAAGCAGATCTTTGCCTTCAGTCCTACTACTAGCACCTATCAGCATTTCACAAGGGGTAGCCTTTCCTTGTTAATTGGTCCTCGTCTGTTGCAGACCTATGTAGATTATATCCGCAACTTGCCCATCAGCGCTGACCCTGGGGTGTTTGGGCTGCACAGCAATGCTGACATCACGAAAGACAACCAGGAGGCCAATCAGCTGCTAAGTGGAGTGCTGCTTACATTACCCAGGCAATCAGGCAGGGGGGTCAAGTCTCCTCAGGTGAGGCACACGGAGGACTTTGAAAGCTTGGAACGTCGAGCCTGTGTAATGCCTTGGATTATTATTCAACACAGAGAGGTTAAATAAAGAATTTACAAGCAAAAAATACATACTGATGGTCTCATATGTCATAATTTTAGGTTTGTTACTGACTTTGTTATTGAGATGCAGTTTAGTTTTTTTTATCATCTGAAGATGCTTGTCTTATTTCTCTTTATGTTCTCAGGAAATAGTTAATGAGCTGGCAGATGACATCCTGTCTAAACTGCCAGCAGATTTTAAAATGGAGATGGTGATGAAAAAATATCCTGTGATCTATGAGGAGTCCATGAACACGGTTTTGAGACAGGAGCTAATTCGCTTTAACAGGTACAATCATTCATTCATTATGACATCATCACAAGGGACCAAAAGTAAATGACTATTCCCAAGAGACCGTTTCTTTTTTTATGTCGTTAAAAGCTGCATATCTTGAAATTAAGGCATATTCATGTATGATTACATTTTTTTATATAGATCTTTGTCTTTCAGACTTTATTCTGTCTTCCACCATGTTCTACTGAAAAAGAAAAATGTCCAGTCAGAATTTAGACTTTCCATAATTCAGTATTTAAGTAGTTAACAGCTTTCATGTAATGTGACATGCTATTTTTGGCTACTTTCAAAAATAATCCATAATCAGCAGAAACACTGCAGCTTCTGCATTGGTTAGCAATTAAAATGGATCAGCTCATCAATCATATTCTCTGCCACTGGGCTTGAAAATCGAAGATTATTATAGCACAGTACCTCAATAAGCATAAAATTCTTTTTTTTTTTTATCGCAAACTCAAAATACCCTGCTGGCCTTATCAAGTATGTATCATTGTTTGAGAATGAGGGATAAAAATTTTATTACTGTGATCTCAACTTACACAGAAAGTAGACAGATGGCATACGACTTGGACTACTGACAGAGATTGCAGTATTGTTCTTTATCTGCCTACTTAAGACAATTACACAACAGATCATAGATACTGAGCTGAAAAAAAGGTCCCTGAAAGGTTCTTACTTTTTAAAAAGATACTTTTTGCCTTGATAATGACAGTTTTAACTGAATTATATGGACACGTGATCTCTGCCACAGGGGCTGATATTGTGCAGTACAGTATTACTGACAGATTGCTGACTGCGACCATCTCCCCACAGACTGATTGGCGTGGTGCGTGGCAGCCTGGTAAGCATCCGGAAAGCCCTGAAAGGCCTGGTAGTGATGTCAGCTGAACTGGAGAATGTCTTTAACAGCATGTTAGTGGGAATGGTGCCGGCCATGTGGGCTGCAAAGTCATACCCCTCCCTCAAACCGCTGGGCAGCTATGTCTCTGACTTCCTGGCCAGACTACAGTTTCTACAGGTAAGGGAAAGGTTGCCAGAATATTGTAACATTCCCTACAATTCTATCAGACTGGCAGATAACACCAGTGAATCAGAATATCCATTCAGAAGGTTGCAAAGGACCATAGGCAAATATACTAATTAACATTTGTTATCCAACACTGGCTAAGATAGTTCAGGTGTCTTATTAGTTAGCTGCTATTTTATTAATGTGGATGTTTCATTTTGTCTGTTTCAAAGGACTGGATAGACTATGGCCCTCCCAGTGTCTTCTGGCTATCTGGATTTTACTTCACACAGTCCTTTCTCACAGGGGTGTCTCAGAACTTTGCTCGTAAATACAGCATCCCGATTGATTACGTTGGATTTGAGTTTGAGGTAAAGGTCACGCATCACCTCTCCGTCTTCAACTGTGGCTCTTTTGCATACTGAGGCAGCAGCTATCCAAAACATATATGTTGGCTTGAAACCCATAATGACCAATGTCAGCAACAGCTACATGAATTAGATAATCCAGGCAATATGGGCATGAAGCACATACTGTGCAGTGTCAATAATGTTCTTTAGTTATTTCATAATCAATCAAAGTAGTTACAGTGCTTGTGTCTGGTCAGGTGACCGAGCAGGAGACACACATGGCGGAGAAACCTGAGGATGGCGCTTACGTGACGGGCCTTTTCTTAGAGGGAGCACGCTGGGTCCGAGACAACATGGTGATTGGAGAGTCCCTCCCCAAGATTCTCTTTGACCCCCTGCCCATAATCTGGCTAAAGCCAGGGAAGACGGCCACCTTTCTCCATGAGAACACCTACGTCTGCCCAGTTTACAAGACTAGTGCCCGCCGGGGAACACTCGCCACTACGGGCCATTCCACAAACTACGTTCTGTCCATGGAGCTGCCCTCTGACCGGCCTCAGAAGCACTGGACCAACCGGGGCGTAGCATGTCTCTGCCAGCTCGATGACTAGCGCCGGCCTCCTGACATAGTGCAACTGTCACAACGGCCAGCAATAACCTCGAAAGCATGTCATCCTGCTTAAGCACATGACCAATACATTAGGACATGGGTATCGTTCGTGCCAAACATAAACACACCATTTCAGTACCGGTAGGATGGATGACCAAAATAAAGGCATACAATCGTGTTTTTAGACATTTAAGAGTAGAACAGCCACACAAGACAAAGTGGAGCTTATATTTTTGTTATCTTTCTGTTCTAAAGAACAACAAAATGAAGCACAATTAGTTGTCTGAGTAAAGGTACAGGGTTATCCTTTTATCTTTAAAATATGAATATATGCGTCTCTTTATACAGGCTAATAATATTGCAAGCTGCCTTGTCTAAGAGATGAATAGCACAGTGCATTTTATCCCATTTCCTCAACCTAAATATCTCCTGAAGAAGAGTCCCAATTTTACTCTTGAATACCACAGAGGCATCATTTGTATAAAAAATGTACACCGTTGTAAATGGCTTTCACTGATCTGATCAAATGATGGCAAATTATAACAAGCATACCAATATATTAGACACTTAAAATTGAGAATGAACAGAACATACAGTTCCTTAATCCATGTGAAGTTAAATTGGATGTAAGCATACACTTGTACTAGTGCATTGTGAAAAAGACAGGGCTAACATTCTGACTCAGTATCTGAACAGATCTACCCCAACCCGCGCCATTTCATGTTTCATCATGTGACTTTAAATAAATAGGCTTGGCCTGCTTCCTCAGCCTCTCCTGGGTGCGAAGACGCCTCCCCCTCTGACTGGCAAGTCCCATTGGTGGAATGTGGATCTGAAAGGGAAAATTAGCCAATGAAAATGAAAAAAGCTAATGGGTTCTCTGCCATCATAAAGTTTTTTAAGACATCAAAAAATACATCAAGATCAGAATACCACAGAATATGGGCCTCTTCAACCAAGTAGGGAAGTAGCACCCCCCCCAACAAGAACTATTTGCCTATTTGATTTAGAACAGGATCATCAGAGACTTGTTAGCAAACTAATTATATAGTGCTGTGACTAGGGATGGATCAGATTACTTACAGGCCTTGGATATGGATTCCGGTAGTGAAGACCTGTGAAATACCAAAGTGTGTTTTCATTTATTAATTTGTGTTATACGTCACCTATAATTGTGATGTCACATTCCCACATATTAAGCAGTTTAGCCGTCATTAATTTATTCTAGCTATAAACAAAATGAAAAATATCAAAATGTATACATCACATTATATATCACAACAAAAGATAACATTTCCAGGTAAATCAGAATAAGAGCAGAGTAAAATAGAATTCCACCCCCTCATGCCATCCCCAACCTTCATTCAATAATAATATAACTCATAGGCCCCATTTATCAGAAACATACTTGCAAAAATACTTCCTTTTCTTGTCCTAATTACAAATAATAATGGATTGTTTGAAATATCAGAGACTGAGGACAAAAGTAACCGTCAGCTCACTTTAATATTGCAAATTATAATAAATGCATTTACAAAAAATGTGTTACATGCTTGACTGTTTAGTTCTGATAAACTGGTGTTGACAGTAAACTATGACACAAAACGCAGTTAATGGAATTTGGTGTGTCTGATTTCTCTCTTTATATACATATGACTATTTCATAGTCACAAGTGGGAATGCACAAAATCCATGCAATGTCGGGTATTATATCTGAAATATGCCTTGCCTTATGCTGTGTACTGTGAGACAGACTTTAGACTGAGAATCTGTTGTTTAAAATGAATGGGAAACAGTCATCAGCAAACTCCCTGTGTATCAATGTGAAGTTGACATCAACACTCCTCTAAACTAAAAAGCATTGCACATACAGTGGTACCTCAGAACGCGAACTAAATCCGTTCAGAACTCTGGATTGAATCCTAAAAAGTTTGAGTTCTGATCGAATTTTCCCCATAAGAAATAATGGAACACCAATTAATTGGTTCCTGGCCCCAAAAAAATTACACCGAAATGTTTTTTTTTTTTTTTTTTTTAGCATTTACACACAAAATGAACCGGACAAAACAAGAAAAGCATATGCTGCACTAAACGCACTTTAGCACATTTATCAAAACAGTAATATTTAAAGTAAGAAAATAAATGTATCCAAACAATGTGTCCTGCCCCGATCGTCCGCTCCTTCTGTGTGCCACGCCCCCTCGTTAACCCCGTGTGGAATCCCTGTGTGATCAGCTGTTTCTGGTTGTTGTCATTAGTCCTCTGTATTTAGTCTGTGTTTCAGTTCGTTTCCCCAGTCCGGTCATTGTATTGTCAGTCTGCGTTTTGCCTGCCTTACCTATAATTAAACTGTGTAATCCCTGATACCCTAATGTTAATGCTAGGCTGAGACTGAAGCGTTACCCTTTGTTTCCGCTGAGAGACGTGCCACGTGACTCATTTCCCTGCGCGTACAAGTTCTTAGGTCGGCGTTCATGGTTTGACTTCTGGGATTCAGATCGAGTTCTAGGTAATTTTTTTTTAAACTGGTTGGTTCGACTTAAATTCGAATTCTAATGAGTTCGAGAACTAAGGTACCACTGTATATTACTTATAAAAGTTAAAATATGCCAATTTCCCACCAGGAATCAATGAAATACCATCTCATCTCTTTCATACTATCTGTACACATACCACAAGTTGTTATTTGTAAGCAAATTATATTTGTGTCCCATCTAGTGTGCCAAATGCTGCCAGGGACTGGCTCCAGACCCTCCCACCTCAGCTCTGTTCAGGGCAAGTGACTGGCAAATTGATGGATTTCCAAATATGGTTCTCAGGTACATATCAGAATAATTATATATCAAAGCATTGCAACAAGATGTTTCAGTCCAACTTACCAATTTCAATCCTAGCTTGACATTCTTCTATGCATTTCCTGATGGATTCAGCATCAGTTAGCTACAAACAGATTTATGCTTAATGAAACCAATTTATTTTGGTTACACTATCTCATGAAAACCCACAGGGGAATACTCAGTACCTGTTTATTTTGCCGGAAGAGTGTCCTGGACTCCTGGACAATGTAGTTTTTCTCAATTTCCGTGTCATGTGGACGCGTACAGTGGGTCTGCCAGCTCCGAGCAATTCGCAGTATCCTCCTATACAGTGACAGAACCTCTTGCCGCGTGGCAAGTGTCATTGCGGGCCATTAAAAAAATCTAATAATTAAAAGAAGTAAAAAAATAAAGATGAGATGTTTTCAGTTATACACTCACATTGTCGTCACTTCTTTACACAATAAATGAAAAAAAAACAGAAACGTAAATAAGTGAAAATGCGCATATTTTAATTTTAATGCATTCACAGAGTAGATTTTCGCACTGAAGTACATATTATAATCAGAACCACTAGGTGGCAATGTATTGCTTTTTAACTTATAAGATCAAGCATTATCTGTATAGCTGCATGTCATAGAATAAAAGAAAACATGTAAAACATTGCAGAAAACAGAAACAAATATTTATTCGTTTAAAGTAAGCAGTTTTGGAAAATTAGTAATATATCCTGGTTACTGTTGATATGACTAGTAAAGCACTTCAGAGGTAACGAATACTCACTCACTTACTACAATCGTGTAAGGTTAATAGTATCAATAATTGATATAATCTAATACAGAACATAAATAAGAAACAATCCCTCAGGCTCGCAATTTTATAGGATATTTAGGGACAACCAGCAGTTAATAAAATACGAACACAGAATAGAGAAAACAACACGAAAAAGCGCAGCACCTGAGACAGTTTAAATACCTCGTTCGCTTCTCGTACACCTCGCTGGCTGCACCCTCTTAGCGGCGTTTGTCGCTTTCTTATGACGACAAACACGTTTGCCGTGACGTAATACGCAGGCCGTGGGAGCTGCGGCGACGCCGATGCCCTGCAGGAAGTGATGCGGGGAAAATTCTCATTATTATCCACTCCGTAGAGACCGAGAAAAGGGGAAGGAAGGGGTAAGCGCAGAGAATACAGGCATTTATAGCCAGGTATCCGCAGTTTACACACGAGGATCCGCGGGAGTGGCACACGCGTAACACAGCCGAAGGTAAAGGACGTCAGAAACGAGGTGATTTCGATGAGGAAGCTGCTCCGTGTCGCCTAACCCCGAGTGAGCCTGAGCCTCGGGAGCGATGAGTGTCAGTTTCACGGTATTCACCACGGTCTAGAAGGTAAGTTCGCTGTTACCGGGGCCGTACACCCTCTGTTGGATTGCTTACGAGCTTTGACACTTTCTGTCGCTGTAGTTTGAACTTCACAGAACTGTCTGCGGAGGAGAATATGGTGCGATCGGTGGGGCGAAGGTGCGGATGGGTACCCCCAGCTTGCCAAATAGCTTCTCATAACTACAGACGCGTTACTGTATTCAAGCAGGCGGCCCCTTTCGTAACTTTCGACACATGAACCACTTTTAAGAAGCTCGCTGAGTACTTGGTAAAATGTCCTCACTCCTTTTATCATTTATACAAATGAATAAGATGACCATCATCAGCTGCTTACTGTGACCCTGCTACATCCAAATGTCTTTGTTACCCACTCGGCTAAGTGAATTAACCTCCCGACTCCTGGCTAAACAATGATCTCCGCGTTGTTTAATTACCAAACAGGAAAGCTCTGGCTGCATACGAAAGAAAAACGACAAACGTCGGCCAGCTAGTTCGGGTTAGTGAACGTAGCTGCCTAGCCGGCTAGCTAATTCATCTGAGATGCTTCCCAGTCGCCATTCTGACACGCTGAAATATTATTAATTGTTTTTTTAGCTGTCGGTGCGGCTTGCCCGGCAACGTCGTGTGACTTGGTGGGTATGTTGTGGTTTTGTCACGTTTTGCTGACCGATCGACTGCAAAAGTGCGTGGACTCGGGGTGGGATCGGACTGAGACGCCGTATGTATCCGTACGAGATCTGACGTGGTAACTGATTTTTTTTTCTCGAGACCAAGTCAGGAAGCCATCTCGACTGTGAGGCAGCAGCAAAGGAGTGCCTCATCGTTTATCATGGGGTCCACGCCGAATTGGAGCGGCCAGGCTCTCGTACCGCATGGGCTGAGAGTGCTGCCTGGGCATGCCCGCAGCAGGCGTGTGTCCGCGCTCCTCGCATTCACTTTTTGGGATGTAATTCATCTGGTCCCAATTTGGACCCGTGTTACACTCAGAAAGCACAGCATCCAGCTATTAGACTGTAGGCCCAATTTAAGACAATGGCTTTATTTTATGAATTACTTGCCGTTCAGGCTGTGAACCATTCTGTCCTGCATTGGCATGTGCAGGTTTGGCTCCCCCCCCCCTTTTCTGCATAAATTTTATGTTGATGCTTTTCAGAGTTAATCATATCCGGATTTAGGGATGCAAATTTTACCTACTTGTTTGCACGTTTGTCAGCTTTTTACTAGAGGAACTTTTCCCTCATATTACTCCCACTACAGCAAAGTCCGAGGTTTTTTATTAATCTTTACGTTGTAACCACATAACTGTGATATTTGTATGGTGGTTAGAATAAAACAGGATTGCAGTTTTTGAGGCAGGTACAATGCTTAGCGTTTGTAAAGTGGAAATTATTAGTATTAACTAGTTCACTGAATTAGCATGTTTATGATGAATTATATAGCGTTGCAACTCTGTAATTCTGTCCCTATGGGTGCAGCCTATGTAATGTGATGCAGGGTTAATTCATACGTGCAGGGCTAGTCACGTGGCCAACCTCCAGGAGGTTTTGTATTGCAGCAACTCAGCAACGCACAGGCGCGTGCGCACGAGCGCACGCTGACCGTCCCGGAGCTGCTGACATGGCTGTAGGGAAATCTTTCTGTGCCAAAGGCCGCTGCCTCGCCGCGCTCCCCCGGGGCGGCCGCTGTAATTAAGCCGCCTCCCGAGGTGACGTCCCAGCGGAGCATCCCGCTGCCTAAAATCCGTGTCAGGCGGTGACCTTTTAGCGCTCTTGCTGACGCCGTTATGGCGACCCGCTTGTTGTCCTCTTTTGGTTTCAGTGTATCTGCGTTAATGTAACTGGTTATTCCAAAACAGCCAGTTCTAAATGAAGTAACGTTTAAACGCAAGATGTTTCAGACTTGCTGAAGCTGCAGTTTTGAGATCTAGGTTTACAGAGCTCTCTTCTGTGATCTGATCTCTGAAACAGCTGACACTTCAGTATTATTTGCGATCGATTTGCTGTAAACCTGAACAAACTCAAACGTGCAGCTAGATGTACGTATTCTAAACGTTTTGATTTTGGTTCACCTTAAAGTGTTCATTCGCCAGCCTTTCAATGGCAGGTTTTGGAATGCAAAGTTATTATGAATCGTGTATGTTTTGTAACAGTGGTGGACAGGAAGCTTGTGTAGACGGCAACCTGGTAGTAATGACACTGCGGACAGGCGCATGAGATCAGCTGCGTGGGGGGGGGGTACAGAGATGTTTGCGCAACTTTGACAGGCTTCTGAAAGGTATTAACTGTCATACTGAGAGAGACTTGGATCGATTCGGCTCCCTCACCGCTGATCTGGAGGCAAGAGGACACAATGTGTGGCACTGGCAGAATGTCCGTTTTGGAGCAGTAGATCTGCAGTGTGATGTGCAGGGTTTTTATGCCTGAGCCAAAACAATCCACATACAGGTTAGTGCTGAAATCAGAAGAAAACCCCAAATAGTATGTTAAGCTTGGAGGTGTGAGATGCGATATATGGACTCCTGGTTTGGCTGTGGGACACACAGAGCAGACCTGTCTTTGAAAAGGGGCGGGGTCAACTTATTTGGGGCCTCAACTGAGGCTGACATTAATCAAGCAATGAAAATGATCGTGTCTTATTGGTCACTGTAATACAGATGCCACTGTAATGAATAACTCTGCAATCGCTGACAGTTTACCTTGTGCCTCTCACGGGCTTCCTGGCAAGGCATTCTCTGGTTAAGTCTCTGTAATACAGCGCTGAAGCAACATCCAAACGGTAACATGGTCACCCGGGTTACGTTAACCTAGACTATGGGATCACATGTCCCAGGCAGGATTTAGGTTAAGTGGATTTCCAGTGATGAAAACCGACATATTCAGATGAAACATGGCTGCATTCAGTCAGTGGGGAAAAAATATTAAAATATTATTTAGCCGATCATTATCTAGGCAAGTTTCCCTTTTGGGCTTGGCACCCTAGAGGGTGGTGCCCAGTGCAGCCACACCAGTGACATCACCCTAACGACAGGTCTGACGCACAGCATCAGGAGTTAAGTCATGTTAAGCTCTTGATCAAAACAGTCATTGGATTTTATTTTAATTTTTTTAATTCTAAACTTGGGTTCTTCAACCATCTGTGTATCAATGTCCATTACCCAGTCAGTTTATCTGCTTAAGCAATCATTATTTAACCATTAGAAAACAAATTGGCACAGGCTAAACTGGATGACACTGGCAGCACAAAACAGGACCCTAAGTGTTGTACTGAGAGCCTGGGAGGTCGATAGGTTAGGATGCCATTTGATGGAAAACCGTTTGCCATGTTTTAGTTGTGGGTTGGTGGAATCTCCTGCTTTGAGCTTTGTGTCTTCTGTAGTGCTGAGATCTGAGCTGCTTATACCACCTAATTTGCATGTTGTTCTGCAGGGGTAAATGATGATTGTTACTCTTAGTTTGTGTTTCCTGTTTTGTAAATGAAAGGTTTTAGAAAACACTAAATTCTTCTTCCTAAACAATGACTAGCTATCAGGGCGTATGCTGCCAATTTAATATAATTAAGACATTTGAAATGACTAATATTAACCACCCATATTCCATAACTGCTTATGCTGCACAAAGGCTCAGCAAGCCTGGAACCTGTCCCAGGATGCACTGGGCACAAGGCAGGAGGACACCCTGGACAGGATATCAGTTTGTCACAAGGCAAACACTTGCTCGCACAATATGGGTGATTTAGAGACACCGGTTTGCTTATCTGTGTGTTTTTTTTGAACTCGGGGAGGAAACCGGAGTACCCAGAGGAAACATTCAGTACACAGGGAGAGCAGACACTGTCAGAGCAGGGGTGCGATTCAGTGCCCCAGCCCCGCATGTTAAATTTCACCAATTCATACTGAAAAGTTAAACTGTCTGGGGGTAACTTTACACCCCCTGTGTGCTCACTGCCTCTTCATGGAACACTTCATGCTGCTTGCTGTGCCCAGTGTTCTTAGTGCTGGTTACATTCTCACTAATAAAATCATGCCTTGTGTAGTTACAATCTCACATAGTCATATTTTATCTGAATTTGACTGCATCTATCCGGAGTCATGACCCATGGCGAGAAGATTTCTCCTTCAGTGATCAGTGTATGAAAAACACAGGCTGTTCTGTGGGTGAATGAACAACTTGCTATAGCTTTTTTTTCCCCTTTTTATAATGTTGAAGATTTACTATAATGATGTGTTTTAAGCCACCAGCTGTTGGTTCTCTGAAGCGTGTGAGTCTGTAACTGTGGCCCACACGCTGCTGGAGAGCCTGAGTTCTGTGGCTTGGGCTCATCGCTGCCTCTCCACTCGCTGGGTATGTTTCCCCGGCTGTCGGTGAGGGATTTTCGGGTCGTTGTGCATTTTGGCTTTCTGATGAGTTGTGAGAGTGTGTGGTTTGCTTTTGGAATCAGAAAATGATCTCCATCTTGATTTTTTTTTTTTTCTTTTTTTTTTTTGAAGACTTAACCAGCCATCTGTTTTGTTGTGGGGGGGATTCTTGTTAGATATGCGAAATGGATAACATTACGCCATCAGGCAGCAGAGTTTAAGCACGTCTGCACTTACCTTGTGCTTGTTCTGTTGTGGTCCAGCATTGATTGTTCCCTGCAATGCTACTATCAATATCCATAACACTGTTCTAAGAATTTTTGAAGGCAAAAATTGTGCTTGTTTTGCATTCTCTAGTGAACCATATTGCTCAGATTTGTACATCAAGCAGATGTTTGCCCGTTATACCTCTAAAAGATGTCTCTGGGTTTGACCTCTTGGTTCCTGTAGACCATGCCATAGATCTTGCCTACAAGGGCTGGGTGGGGTTCAGCTCTGTGTCCCTGCTACTCGGTGGGGCTGCCGGTCTGGCAGCAGGGGTTGGGTTGAACAGTGTCAGGTGGGATTATCAGATTAAGGTTGGGGTTGTCAGCCAGGCTGGCCCCTGATTCGGGCAGCATTGCCAGCTTGCCGGCACACGGAGGAGACTATGTCCATTGGTCTGGAGATGGAACCGGATGAGCTGTGATGTTCCTGACCTTCAGATGGGCTCGGGGGTGTTGCTGGTTAGCTGGTACCTCTAATCACCCGTGTTAAAACCTGTCGAAATGTTTCAGGTCTTTATGTTCTTTGAAATCTTAAGCTCGTCCACAATTATGCCTCATCCATTAAGAAATACATTAAACACGGCCTGATATATATATATATAGTATTTAAAAAGGCTTTATTGTTCTGCTTGGGTGCCTTCTATGTTGATTGTTTTATTAGGCAAATTTTGGAAATGGCAGCATATAGACTTTATATACATTGTGACCAAACCTCTACAATAACATTGATGTCACGATGGCTAACCAGGAATGTGATTGGTTTAAAGAATGTCTTTGTTCTGTTTTTAAAAGCCACCTTGATAAAAATGACCCTTAACGTTAGCATATTCTTTCTGTCTTTGTTTTCTAAGCTTACCATATTATGTCAAAATGATAAAATCTTGCTGAAATACTTGCATAGCGTCCTTGTTTAAGGATGAGTGTTATGACTAGGCAATATGATTCCAAAGCAATATTACAATTAGTTGAGCATTTTACTTCAATTAACTATTAATGAATAATTATTTTGGATTTGTTTTTTTGTTTTTCTTGCCTTCATATTTCAGTTGCTTGAAATAAAATTGCTTATGAAAGGTCATTTTTAGTTTTAATGTAAAAAGTTCCCAAAAAAGTAGAAAATAAATATTTCTTACAAACAAAATAACAATGGAATCCACTTTTTCACGTCTGTCTGGGTGACATACATCATTTTAACACATTTTTCCCCTTTTCTATGTTTCAGGCACATTACCATCTAATTGACATTTGTATGGTTATTACCCAAATATAAGGTAATAAAACGGATAATGGCTATTTACTGAATGTAAGGGCGCTTTTCCACCGCACAAAGTAAGGTGATTTTGGTACTTTAGCTTTTCCATTGACTTCCGGTCGAGTACCAGTACCAAAATCTCGAGTACCGAAAGTGCCAAACCAGTTGGGGTACTT
>JAODLC010000100.1:19830219-19856718 GCA_026781145.1 Hippopotamyrus pictus | reverse complement strand
GCGGGCGGGCAGAGGACGAGACATGGGCCAGTGTGTCACGAAGTGCAAGAACCCGTCGTCCTCGCTCGGCAGCAAAAGTGGAGACAAGGAGTCGGGCTGCAAGTCTCACAAGAAGGGGGTGGGCGGAGCGGGGGCAGGAGGGGGGAGCGGGGGCGGCGGCCACAAGGAGGAGGCCGGCCCGGGCTGCGGCAAGTCCGCTGGCGAGCTGCTGGCCAACGGCACCAAGACAATGGAGGTGACGGCGGAGACGGCGGCCCCTCCGGCCCCCCTGGGTGAGCAGCGCAGGGATGAGCCATCGCCCAACGGTGAGGAGTTCTCCCTGGTGCACGTCGAGGAGCTCTTCAGCTGCTACAAGGATGAGAAGGACGACGCCATCCTGGAGGAGGGCATGGAGCGCTTCTGCAATGACTTGTGCGTGGATCCAGCAGAGTTCCGCGTACTTCTGCTGGCCTGGAAGTTTCAGGCGGCCACCATGTGCAAGTTCACGAGGTGAGAGACCAAGTCGGCTCTTCTTGCGGCCGCCGAACGGAAAGTGTCGAGTCCGGAAAGTGTCGGTGGTATTCTCACGTCGATAGACCTAGTACCACGTCCCTCGGAAAGCTCGGTGTAAATACGTCAGCGGCCAGCAATGGCACCCCTGCAGTTCAGCTGGGAGGAGTAAGTGAAGGATTCTCAAGGGGTCCCGGTGGTGCAGAATGGTCACTATGGCTATAGCTGAGCGTTTGTTAACTGCAGGGGAATAATGGCTGTCATCATCGAGGGGATTGGGCAACTTCACGTGAAACGAAGGCTGGAGCAAAAAACATGCAGTTACCCATAATGCTAGTGCAAGCATTAATGTTTTTATGGTGGCAAATAAATAATAATAGCGGTTCAGTCCGTCCTGTGACACGATCGTGATGCTGCTGCTGCTGACCCCTGCCCCATTTTTATAGGTAGTTTTAGGATGGCATTTTTAAAGACACAACAATATTGTTTCACAGAGTGTGATTTGTGCCCTATCTCTTACTGCCTGTTATTACTGTGAAATGTATGAAATATTTGATATTCTTATGATAAATGAAGAAATACGTTAATTAACATGAAGTTGGATCAACTCCCTTGAGATTGATTTGTAAAATCCAATTTTGAAATCTATAATCAAACTAAAGCTAAAATTTGATCATCAAGACATTTAGGAAGAGAGAAAGACCAGTGAGACAGGCAACTGTTTTTTTTTTTTGACCCTGTACAATAACCAGAACTAGAACAGGGTCAAAAAATTCTAAACAGAAATAATTGGTAACCTTTGCATTGTTGGCCGTTCTGTTTTATTTATTGTCTGTAATCATTTGCAGTCATGGTTACTGATGACTGAGTGGAAGGGGGTGTTGCCAGGGATAGGAGATCCTGGGAAGGCCACAGGGGTTTGATGACAGCGCTTCTGTAGCTGCAGCAGATTGTACATGCTTCTCCCTGTGGTGGAGTTTGACACTTTCGCCTTTGTGCTTCTTAGCGCCTCAGATTGACTCCAACATATCAAACCTGGAATGAGCCCCAGTGTTTTAGCATTAAATGCTGAAGGTTTTTTCTCTTTCACCTTTCATCTTCTCTTGACACACCCCTCTGTCCTCTAGGGCACACACCAGCTATTTTACTGCTAACCTCTTGTACCAGTGTCTTGTATTTTTAAGGCTGGGAAATTTACCGTGTTAACACATAATGCGTTACTGTTTCTTTAATCATTCAGTGCGGATATTTTGATATCCGAATGGGAATATAAGTACGAACAATGATTTTTAATAGAGTCCTATAACACTCCTTCCTGGTTCTAAATGATATGAGAATTTAGGTCATGACTTTGCGCAGAATCCCAGAATTCAGCGCTAAAATCAAAACATTCAATTAGCGTCACTTGGTGAAGCTAATATTACATGGTTGACTTCGTTTTTAAAAAAAATCATCAGACTGAAGCTGGATTTGCAGTATTTTTTTATTTTATAGAAGGCTTATGTCTTAAAATGTTAAGATTTTTTGTTAAGTGCACTTTCAGAGGTTGTCAGGCTTTTGATTTTAGAACCTTTTGCCAAATAGGTACTGAAGTTTAGATTGATCACGCGGTCAGAATTAGTGTGTTAATCCACCTGTTTAGTTCCTGTCATATGTACATGTGGTATATGCCATTAATTGTACTCGCCACCTTTCCGGGAGCATACACTATATTGCCAAAAGTATTGGGACACCTGCCTTTACGCACACATGAACTTTAATGACATCCCATTCTTAATACATAGGCTTTAAAATGGAGTTGCCCCACTCTTTGCAGCTATAAGAGCTTCAACTCTTCCGGGAAGGCTGTCCACAAGGTTTAGCAGTGTGTTTATGGGAATTTTTGACCATTCTTCCAGGAGAGCATTTGTGAGGTCAGACACTGATGTCTCTGCAGGCCAGTCAAGTTCCTCCACACCAGACTCACCCATTCATTTCCATATGAACCTTGCTTTCTGCACTGGTCGGAACAGGAAGGGGCCATCCTCAAACTGTTCCCACAAAGTTGGGAGCATGGGGAAAGAAGAGCCAAAATGGCTTTGAATGCTGCAGCATTAAGAGTTCCTTTCACTGGAACTAAGGGGCCAAGTCCTACCTCTGAAAAACCACCATACCAACACCACACCATAATCCCCCCTCCACCAAACTTTACTCTTGGTACAATGCAGTCGGGCAAGTACCAAACCCAGACTCATTTGTCACTCCAGAGAACACGTCTCCACTGCTCTAGAGTCCAGTGGCGGTGTGCTTTACACAACTGTGTCCGATGCTTTGCACTGCACTTGGTGATGTAAGGCTTGGATGCAGCTACTCGGCCATGGAAACCCATTCTATTTAGTTCTCTACACACTGTTCTTGAGCTAATCTGAAGGCCACATGAAGTTTGTCTGTAGCTATTGACTCTGCAGACTGTTGGCGACTTCTGCACACTGCACCTCAGCATGCATTGTCCCCGCTCTGTGATTCTATGTGGCCTACCACTTCGCAGCTGAGTTACTGTTGTTCCCAATTGCATCCACTTTGTTATAATACCACTAAATTTTACAAATGGACTTATTGCACAGATGACATCCTATCACGGTACCACTCTTGAATTCACTGAGATCCTGAGAGCGACCCATTCTTTCACAAATGTTTGTCGAAGGTGTCTGCATGCCTAGGTGCTTGATTTTATACATCTGTGGCAATGGAAGTGATTGGAACACCTGAATTCAGTGATTTGGAGGGGTGTCCCAATAGTTGTATATAGCACTGGTCCACCACTGCAGATATGTGAGCCAATAGCTTAAAAAAAACTTTTGCAGGATCTTTTTCTAACCTTCCATGTGTATTTTATGGGTGAGGAACTAAAACTGATTCAATTTTTGAAAGGGGTGTAACGATATATCGCAGTACGATATTTCTTGATGCTAAAATGTTACGATATGTATCGTAGAGTGTTGCCGATATATTTACGATATGACGGCAGTTTAAACCTTTTAACCCTATAATTCTAAACAAGTCGCCTGGACATATTTGGTTGTTTTAGCTGTAGAAGTGTCATAAAACCTGCTGTGAGTATGTGCCTTTGTCCCATTTTTTCACCTAAAATGTCCAATAAAATCACTATTCTGCAGAGCTCCGTCTCACTCACTCACTTTCTCCTCCAACAACCAACATTCAGATTTCCGGGGCTGCAGTGAAGCCGTGCAGTGGACTACCGTAATGACACTAATATCACTGTAATGCGCAGCTTCTCTGCTTTCAGAAACCGTTGGAATTTTTTGTATTGCGCAAACGGTTCAAAAGTTATGGTAATTTAAAAAAAAACATTGGAAAAAACCTGTCGGAGGTGACAGCTTCGGTTTTTTCAGTGACAAAGACATATTCAGTTATTTTGAATGCAGAAGGTTTTTTATTAAAGCTTGAAATGTGTATTGTATGTACAACAAAGAAAGTTATTGAAATTTGATAAAGTTTTTGAAATAAATCTGTTATTTGAATTTCAGTTTCATTTAAAAATCTTGTTCAAAATATCGTGATACATATCGTATCGTAAACCCAGTATAGAGATATGTACCGTATCGTGACCTGGGTATATCATTACACCCCTAATTTTTCAACAACTGGTTCAAAATGTAAGCAGTGCCAGATAGTGATAGCAATAAAAGGGAAGTTTTGGAATTGATCTCGTTAATATGAAAACTCAACGTTTTTGATAGAAGTTTTTCAAACTTTGCAACAGCACTGTATGGGCACCAAAGTAGAGGTGACTAAATTTTGAGGCAGATCTCCCTAAAACTGAAGTGATACCACTTAGTGACAGCAAAGTAAAGGTGAAAGCAGATGACATTTAGCCTTGTGAATATGATGTCAAAACGTATGAATATTGATGACTCTTATTACTGATCTACATCTGATTTTATTTTCATTGAAATTGCCCCAAAAACGAAATAGCAGCACTGTGTGGCAGTGAAAGATGGAAACAGCAGCTGTAGAAGACACTTGGTCTTGTGAACAGAGTGATTCTAAAAGTATTGCAGGGATCTTTTTCAGACTTTGCACATTTGCATAGTGCATTAACTCAAGTATTTAACAGATCTATATCAACCTTTTGCAGACATATTGTAAGGTTGAATATCTGAACCTGGTCAGGTTTTGCGATAAATTGGGGTAAAACTGAAACAACAGTGCTTAGTGATAGTAGAGAGTAGGAAGACATGATTAGAGGCTTTTCCTTGTGAACAGGATCAATTAGTCATTTACTCTACCCCATTTGATCTTTGATGGTTTTCTTATTTCTGCTTCACAAAAACATTAAATGAATGAAAATCTATACCTACAAATGTACAATTGGTCAGATCCAAAACTGCAATGACAGTGGGCAGCAAAATTGGACCTGCCAGGAGAGCCCAGCCCGGAGTGATAACAGCGCCTGTAGCCACCATCTTGTATACATACATATTCTATGGATCTTTTAAACACTGATATTCCCTGAATCTTTGTACATAATTTTAAAACTGGGACGTAAGATTTTCTGAATCTTCTGGAATAAAATTTATATTGATTGTTGATTGTTAGCCTCCCTGTTTGGCAAATTTTATCCGTATGGCACAGATAGATGGCTTTGCTCAGACCCCAAGTTGCACTCTCAGTTGTGTGTGATGTATCTAAAAATGAGTGATTAACCATGTTTACTCATTCATCAGTCAAGATAGTCACTTCTTCACCATTACTACTCGTATTATTACATTATTACTGTATTAATTGTAGTTGATGCAGTTATAAATGTAGATGTGTTTCTGATTACCCTTCTTTTTTCACATTCAACATCTAGGCAGCTATGTGGTTTGGAACTTGATGTGGTTTGGTTCAGTTCAGCTTGCCACACCTCAGCCCAGGTCTCCTTCCTCTCTAACACAATTTCCCATCTTAACCAAGCTTCCTGCTGTGTCATTCCCACCACCCAGCATGATCTGTTCTCTTCCACTGCTGCTCTCACCTCCATCTGGACCAGATGATTTTCCCTTTGATGGTTAAGATAGGATGCTCAGAAAGATCCTAGTCCAGCTCAGACTTGCATCACCACTCCCATCATTATCTTGTGACGCAGCCTTGACTTGGCTTGCAAAATGGCTTCCTCCGCTCCCCATTTCCTGCCAGTCCTCACTGTTGTGCCAGCTCTGGCCACCTTCGGATCCCTTGACCCCCTGTATTGATCAATTCCCTGGCCCTTGTAATCTGGAGTAACTTCTCCAAGGACTTCAGTGGCAGTCATTGGTTTTGATGACCATATAGACCGGTGCCTGCTCAGGCTCCTTG
Organism: Hippopotamyrus pictus; assembly: GCA_026781145.1. Classification (NCBI taxonomy): domain Eukaryota; kingdom Metazoa; phylum Chordata; class Actinopteri; order Osteoglossiformes; family Mormyridae; genus Hippopotamyrus; species Hippopotamyrus pictus. The sequence continues at coordinate 19,850,889 of JAODLC010000100.1, read as the reverse complement.
GAATGCCTAGCCATCTCCAGAGATGTGTACAGGCACGTAATCTGTTCAGTTTTTTAATATTTCTGAGTGTTGCACTTTCCAAATAGATCTGTCTCCAGCTCACCCCCCCCACACACACACACTTCTGTTTTTCCATCAGCTGAGCCCCCATGCAATTCCTTGGTGCCCCAAAGTTTGAATGCTTCTGATAGAGATGCACCAGTCCAATATTGGATCAGTATCCGCTCCGATCCAGACCTATTTGACGGATCGGGTATCAGCCATATGTGACTGATCCACGTCCACTGCTTACTTTGCTGAATCTACTGAATGGCCAGGTTAAACCTCCATCCGTCATCAATTGATTTTTTTTCTTCCCTGGTGGCATGGGCATATTCCAGGACAAGGATGCTAAGATTCATTGGGTTTGAATTGTCAGAGTGGTTCAGGGAGCATGAGGAATCATTTTCACGCATGACTTGGTCACCACAGATTTGTGACCTTTTTAGTAACTTTTTAGACTATTTTTTTTTTAGTATCGGGCTGTTGCGACCCATTCGGATGGAAACGTCAAAGTATGCATCATTAATATCACACGCAAATTCGGGAGAAATAGATTATGTAAGAAGTGATTTATTAGATGTTTTGGAATTTACACAGATCGTGTACTTAATCTGCATTTTCATGAAGCTTCCTTATGTCAAAGCTGCTCCACACTATTAATATTGGTGATTACAAAATTACTTGAATTACTTGAATGCATAATTTAAATGTAGGTAAGGATGGACGCAAGGTTAATACCACAAATTGAGATATTAAAATCCATGCCACGATGTGAAAAGTTGAACATTATTGTGAAATATAGTTCGAATTAAGAAATCACTTTTGCAGTATGTGGGGGAAAAAAAATATTTAACGGCTGTCAGATGAAAATCACAATGTTATTACGAAATACTATTTTTAAAGACTATACATAGAAGATAAATGTTAAATATAATACCCTTTAAAAGGGCACCTTAATTATTGAAATATTTATGTATTTATAGATTAATTTCATTTTGAGTGTTATGACGTTCGTTACAGACATCTTAAACTGTTTGTTCACCATGGAATGCGCCAATAGCTTTTGACGACTTTAAATTGTTGGCAGATCCTGCAGGAAAATGAGATCCGATTACAAGTGGTCAGTCAAGGCTCACGAGGAAACGTATGGCGGTGCCAGGTGTGAAGGGGCATATTTAGCGCTGCCCGCTTGTGATCGCACCACCCCGGGCGTATGTTAATGTCAGGTGTTAACAGGGCCTTAGATGTGTGTTTTGCAGCATTCAACTGAACGCTGCCGCTGCCACTCAGTTTTTTGCTACTCAGTGGCTCTGAGCACAGTGACTGCCACCTGCTATGATGTCACGCGCATACACTTTGCAGCAGAAGTGTAAAAACGGCAACTAGGACCCACTCTGCCCTGACTGGCGTTCTGACGTAAATCACATGTCAAATACCGCTTGCATGTCTAATGGATTTGTACATACTTAGGCCCACAGGAGGGCATCAGCTGAGCAGGTCGGCCCTTCAATGCAGCCCTGGACACGTTCGCCTTCACGCTGCTATAAGAATGTGGCCGCATGCGTCCCAGACCGTCTCCAAATGTGGTTTGAGCGATCCGATCTTGATGTGCTTTCAATCCCTTTTGGGTACGTTCACACATGTAATTAGTGCTGTCCACTTGTCATCGGGTCAACCAGAACGCATGTTAATACCAGGTGCGAACAGGGCCTAGTAGCACAGTGATTTGCAATCTTGACGAAACAAACGGAAGAAAACAGCATAGTTTTGAAACATCGGAGTAGTATTTAGTGGAAAATCCTACTAAACAAGCACCACACATTTATGGAAAACCCTATAAAATAAGTTACTCGGTTACCAAAAACTCAGAATGATTTAGTTCATAAACAGTGCTGGCAGAAAGTTCCATTCAATAAATGCCATGTTGCCAACTTTGGTCAGCTAGCTGGCACGGGATTTTTCAATTTGAGACAAGTCTGCACATCCCTTTACATGTATGTAACAGATTTATTGCTCTGTAAATGGTCTGACCCCATAAGGTTTTGGAATTTTTATCAAACAAAATTTACATAATTCTTTAATGTTTCCTGTTTTAAGTTTCTTGTAAATTATTTGTTTTTATCTTTTTGCCATGATACAGCCATTGTTGCTGATTAAACTTAATCCTACCCACTGTAATTAGGGTTTGCAAATTGCCCAAATGCTTTCAATGCAGCTAATTTTCAGTTTATAATAGAATAATATAGATTTGCCATATGATTTCTTGCATGACCTTGAGTCAGAAAGCATGAGTGTCCACACCAGATCCATGACAGATGGCAACCCTGTAAATCCACTATATTTTATAGGTCTCTAGGAGAAGATCTCCTAGTCACTTTATGTGTCTTGTTTGTGCTAGTGATTCTTTCCAGAAAGTTAGGATGTGTTTGTGAGAGAAGGCAGGGTGCAGGTGAGTGACAGTGGCATCTTAGTGGACCCTTAGATGAGGTGATTTTCCCACAGTGTCTGGCCGGACAGTGGCAGAATCTGCGTAATTTTAATAATCCCCGCATATCCTGCGTACATAATGTGGGCATTAATGACTGTAACCTACCATATTAGTGAAGATGAATAACAGTAAAAATGGTAAGAGAAATTTCAGTATATATGTTGTAACAATAACAGCAATAGTTTACAAATAAAAAAAAAACTTTATATAAAGCACGACTATAGAATCACCTTATTTTGTGACGTCATTCATCTGATCCCAATATACCCCCCCCTGCTAATATGAAACCTATGGCGCCGGAGCAGCATATACGATTCATATGGTTTCCAGATTAATCAGAAGTATTAACTAAACATTGACGGCACTAATATATATTGTAGAAGTTGGTGAGTGTGGAGATGAGTACAGCTTAGATGGCTGGTCCAAATGACAGGGGTGTCCAGGGAATGCAAAACTTCCAGCAGCACAAAATGTAGTTGCCAAGATGTGCAATTAAAACAACTTTAACAGCCCTACTTATAATACAATGCCCTCTCTTGTCTTATTGCCATCTGTTTATCGAGCCTTTTTTGAAAGCATTGAAATTCAGCTTGTACTTGCTTGCAAGTAATATTTTTGTTGAAAATAAAACTTGTGATATACATATTTAAGTTAAACTATTAAACACAAATTAAAACCATGGGTCTTTCTCAGGAATTTTTCCAAAAGTGGTACAATGAAATGCAGTATTTGTTTTATGTATAGAGCCCTTTCCCCCAAATAGGTAGCCAAAAGTCAAGCAACACTAAACTAGGTACATTGCATGTAACCGTCAATAAACCAGTTTTGGTTAATTTTGTCATTTTCCTGCATCCCATTAACTATTGTGTTCAAGGAAATACTTTTGTTTATTACAGAAATTAATGGTAATACTGCAACAATACCCCTATGGCAAAATTAACACCTTTTACATGAAAATAATATCTTTAGGTACAAACGTGTAAGCCAAAATGTTTTATTTTGTCTTGCACTATGATCAAGAGAGACTGTTCCATCCTACTGTATGACTCACGCATCATACGGCAGAAGCTGCAGTAAAAATACTTTGACTTGAAACCATGGTAAATCTCTCAGTTTCACTATTTGGTAAGTGACATTTCAGCTCAAATTTATAAACATGCCTTCACATGTTCAGTCAAAGACCAATCAAATAGAAAAAATGTGTAAGAATTGTGTAGGACGGATGCCTGACCTGAAACCGGTGTCATCCGCACATTGATTAATGAAATGATTTGGAATATTTTCATCTGCCCACGAGATGGGGCATCACTTGTCATCTCCCAAAGGTGCCTCAAAGCTTGTTGCTATGGCAAGAACACAGTGCTCAATTAAAAATGTTGAGCCCTGACGAGGGGAAAGGGGGAGAAACAATGGCCTGCACCAGCATGATCCTTCCTTGGAATTTAATATGCCTCAATTAGCTCTTTCCTGGATGCCGTTTGTCTTTTTGCACATGCGGCGGCTTACGCCGAAGGTTTCTGCCGTTCTTATCACGGAGAGCTGTGTATTTCATTGGCATGTAGAAGGGCAAGGGGACCATAAAATGAATTGGTCGTCCGGCTCCAGAAAATGTTGATCCGACAGTGACCCTGCTGAGATTTGGAGGCGTGGCAGCTGCAGCAAACAGGAACTCTGTCTGCAGGGTGGGTGCCCAATTCGGCCCAGTGCGGAGGTGTTTACGTTTCTCAGCCCCGAGTGACCTTTCAGCATGACTTCGAAACAATACTGCTATAATGAAACGGAACATCTTGATTACAAAACTGTTTGGCTGGCCTTCCCCTTTGGGGGGGGGGGGGGGGGCTGTTTTGTGGCAGACTGTACCATGCCCATAGTAAGGGATAATGAGATTTTGTTGCTGTGACGTGGGCAGACTGTTGTGTATCTGAAATGTAGACATTTCCCAGAACAGGGAGTCTTTATGTATCGGCAAACAGCATTTCTGTTTTTGCTGATACCTGAGCTGGTCTTGCACAGTTACGGAACCATATTGCTTGGTTCTCTCTTCTGGTTTTACCATGGTGCCTTTGAAGTACATTTTTGTACAGTGTATTAAAGCCACATTTGCCCGACATTGAATCTGACAATGTATCCATATTTTAATGTTAGATTTTAATTTTGTTCTTCCATGTAGGTGTTTTCTAATAAAAAAAGATACTTTTAAATAGTCAAAAATATATAACTAAGCAGCAAAGTATTACTCCCAAGTTTAATTTAGGCAGAGTCTGCATAAAAATTTTAGACATTTTGATAATAGACAAGTCATCTAATTTCTTTGTACCAAACAATGCTCACAGAAATTCTACATTCCAATAAAACATTTTTCACATTAACCAATTTGAGAACAGCGATTACATCAGTTAGATGAAATCAGAGAACGGTAGCACAAAGTGCCTTGGCCCTTGGCATCATCAGTCATGACCATTTCTTTTCATGCAAATGCGTAAACAACGAGTGCAGAAGTGTGGCTGTCGCAGTCAGTGGATGCTTGTATCTCATTCCACCTTGTGATTATGGCGTGCATCTGCACCAGCAGACACCGGTGGTTTCCGCACTCCCCTAGCCTGCGGTTTGAGGTGCTGCTGACCTCGTTTCTCACATGTTGTTGACTTGGCATCAGTTGCACCACACCCTGTGCAGATGGGATACAGCGGCAGCATTGCTGTTGACATAGCTGAGTGGTTCTTGACCCAATTCTTAGCTCTCCCTCAAGCTAGTCCACATTTTGTGTTCTACCTCCAGCACACCTGTTTTTTTTTTTTTTTTTTTTTTTTTTTTCTTCTTTTACTTTTTGGCTAATAATAAAGTCCTTCATTACCGGTTTCAGGCAAGCAGGTGGTGATCTGGAAGGGAAAGCAGACTCTGAGAGAGACTGAGAACTGCATTGAGAGCCACTGAAGTAGCCTACTGGGAAAGCTATCCCCTCACACCCCTCACAGTCTCTCTCTACCTCTTCCTCCTCCATTCCCCCCCCACCCCGCACCCCTGCAGGAAGGAGTTTGTCGAGGGCTGCAAGGCCATCAAGGCAGACAGCCTAGATAGCATCTGTGCACGCTTCCCTTGCATGCTACTAGAAGCCCAGGTGGAGGAGAAGTTCAAGGACCTGTACCGCTTCACCTTCCAGTTTGGGCTGGACTCGGAGGAGGGGCAGCGCTCGCTGCATCGGGACATCGCCATCGCGCTCTGGCGCCTGGTCTTCACCCAGGACACTCCGGCCATCCTAGACTGCTGGTTGGACTTCCTGACGGAGAATCCCTCGGGGGTGAAGGGCATCTCGCGGGACACGTGGAACATGTTCCTCAACTTCACTCAGGTCATCGGGCCGGACCTCAGCAACTACAGCGAGGACGAGGCCTGGCCCAGCCTATTCGACACCTTCGTGGAGTGGGAGGTGGAGCGACGGAAGAAGGAGGACGCCTTGGCGAAGAGGGCTCTCGGGGACCCCAGCACGACGACGCCAGGCTCGGAGGATGAGGAGGCAGACGAGGGCAGCCAGATTGGCCACTGACTGATCTGGGATTGCCAATGAAAGACTCACTAAAAGTAAAACTGCATCTGTGAAACTGTCACCATTATTGTTGTTATTATTTTGATTTATTTTTTTTTTTATGAGGTGTGGGTGGGTATGTGAGGGACTGGGGTAATTTCTTAACTACCCTAATATGCCTTGTTTTATGAAAGGGCTCTAGAATATTGTATAATGATGCCAGGCTGTTTTATTTAAATTATTCTTTTTTATTTTCGTTTGGGTAACTGGATGTGTGGTTCTTTTTAAACTCTGACATCCCCCTACACTTAAGTTAACGGTGTCTGGCTCATTGGGGGGGGGGGAGACCAGGGTATAGGGTCACCACATTTCTCCAGGTGATAGCGGATGGTATTATGGAATTTGGTAGGACCAGAACTCATGTGTTTTTAACCGAGGGAGACAATAATGGATTGAAAAAAAGTTGAAATCTCCTGCAGTTATGTCATTTCAGTTCCATTTTTATAACGTGCAGTGATTTATTAAAAATAAAAGTTCATCCAGTGGACCATGAAATGAAACTCCATTAATTTTGTCATTATACCCTCTTTCCATCACTTCCTTCAAAAACAAACCTGCACCTTGCTAGTTTTAGGTTAATTTTTCACAATGGATTTCCCTGCAGGAGGTGTACTTCAGCCCTGAATACAGTTAATGCTTCCAAATGCCGAATGTTAAAGGCTTCCCAGGTGCTAAATTCAGGTCCTCGAATGGCCGGAGCTAGTTTTACAGAGACAGTGATGCGTCTCACGCAATTTTGCTTTGTGCTTCATGCACACTCCCACCAATGCTCTATATTATAGGCCAGTGTTTCCGAACCCCGGACAGTCCACATTTGTGCTTCCACTCAGCTCACAGCGCTCCTGATTTGGTGTTCCTGATTGGCTGGGAGCTAGGAGGGAGCAAAAACGTGGACTGGGTTGGGAAACACTGTTATAGGCCATCCTAAACAGAGAGCTTCTGTGGGAAACTTAGTATCCAAAAGACCAGCAAGAATATCTTGTGATTTTAGGAAGAAGGGCTGTAATTAACTAGATGGCTACAGCCCCATTTCCAAAAAAGTTGGTATGCTGTGTAAAATATAAATAAAAACACTGAAATGATTGCAGATCATATAAACCCATATCTAATTGAAAATAGAATGATGACCTATCAATTGTTGAAACTGAAATTTTATGGTTTTATGGGAAATAAATGCTCAAATTTGAATTCGATGCCAACAACATGTTTCAAAATAGTTGCAACAGGGGCATGTTTACTACTGTGTTGCATCAGCTCTTCTTTTAACGACACTCTGTAAACCTCTAGGAGCTGAGGAGACCCATCGCTGGACCTTTGAAAGTGAAATGTCCCATTCTTGCCTGATATAGGATTTCACCTGCTCAGTCATATCTTTTGTCATATTTTTTGTTTCATAATACACTTGCCACAATATGGGTTTATATGATTTGTAAATTGTTGCATTTTGTTTTTATTTAAATTTTCTACATGGCCACATCTATTTTGAAAATGGTTGTCAAGTAGGTATGCTATTCCTAATTTTATTATTGCTATTATTTTGATCAAATGTATTTTATTGACGGTCCATTGACTTTTTAAATCCTAATAACAGCACAGAATTGCCTTGAGTTGTGATATTGCTGATGAATGAGTTCTGGTGTGCATATTTCAAAAAAAAAAAAAAAAACCTTGTTTCTTTTCAGTAACCTTACTATAATGGAGGCTAAGGTAGGTAATTCCATCTTGGGAATATCTTTTACTTGAAAATCAGAGCAATTGAGCTCAATTATTCTTGACTCATCAGACGTGGTGGTAGATTTCCCTGTGTGTCCTGGGCTACAAAATGCATAGTTATAACTGATTAATGAGGTATAACACTTGCTGTGTTTTTATGCATAACAAGCTGGGGAATTTGCTAACATAAAGAACTACTAAACGGATATCACTGTGAAAAACAAGGAAATGCATCCTTTTTCAGCTGTGGTGGTAGGCGTGAAGGTGGTGGGTGAGCATTAACTCATATTGCTAGGGATTGGGTGTTGGACACATGGTTTGGTTTGTGTCATGAATATCCTTTGTTGTGAAACAGGCTAGGAGCTTGAGTCTGACATCCGGTGTGTTTGTGTGTCTGTGCCGTTTTCCAGTCAGGAGGCTGAGGAGGTGTGTAATGGGTGATGTGGCATGTGGTCATTCTCCTGTACCCATGCATGTGGAGTAGGAGCATTTATGAAAGGGGGGGGGCTTATTAAAATGAAAATGAGAACACACTATTGTAACTAATTGGTGTACTTTTTTTGAGAGTCTAAATCACAGGTAACATGATGGGGTGTTTACAAAGGATTGTGCAATTTGTTTTCAGTTGTACACAGTGCAAAGTCAACCAGGACCCCAAAAGTTTCACTGTGTTGGAGTGTGTTGTCACCAAATGTTTCTCGAAAGTCTTAAAATAGTTAGATTAACTACTACAAACGACTTAAAGATCTAGATTAAAAATATATCAATGAATGGTGGAGAAGGGTTATTACCGTAAAACGTATCTCCCGTTTCACATTCGAAAACTTAGGCATTTTGAGTAAATGTTGTTCTGACTGAATACTAATGATGTATCGGGAAATTATAGACATCGCATCACAGCTGAGGCACGTCGTGACATGTCCCTCCTTTCCTAACCAAACGAAAGTGTGAATGCCATTGTGTGGAAAGCAGGAAGACACGCGCCCTTCCACGCCGCGAGAATCCCGACCCGTCCCGTGCGAAGTGCGGGGCGACGGCGAGGGGGGCGTTTCCATGGCCGTGCGCTTCACGCCATTGGCCGGTGGCTCTCCTGGTAACCGGCGTAACCCGTGTCAACACACCGAAGGCGCACGAGTCTCAATGTTTTTATTATCTAGCCATTTGGGATCGTTTTCAACGACATGACATGGACCGTAAGTTTTTTAAAAAGGAAACTGTCTTCTGGTGCACCTTGTGTTTTGGAGATCGCACAAGAAATGCTGATGAACTGTGAAAATGAAGCCCTACCGAGCTATCTTACTTGTGTTCTTAAAACCAGACCTGTTCAAATAATTGTGAGTTATAGTACACGTTTAGCAGGAGTTACTATACCCTGTAATATGTAGTAATAAGTCGTAGCTTATATAAATGGAATGCATGTGCCTCACACTACTCGGGTTGCTCCATAAAACAAAGCTAACCGATTAGCTAGCAGTAAAAGTTAGGCCTTCATTGTATCCACGGTGTGGACTTTCTTGTGAATGCTGCAAAATCATTTCTTCACGGCATCTACCCTACGTCCGCAGCTTACGCTTATACGATTTTATTTGTCATATAGGATTAAACAGAACCGTGATACCACATTTATTATCATCATACGCCATTACGCCGTTCCGATGTCTTTATATGTCATTGTGCTCTGTTGTCCTGGACGTCTTTGTGTTTCTCTATCGTTATTATTTAAACACTTTCTTTTTACATGCCGAAACACAGGGGTATCCGAAAAAAACGGCACCAGACCCAAGGCAAAAGAGGTAGGCCTTCCCGCTGTGATTTAACTTATTTTACATATTGCAACTAATGTGCACGGATGTGGTGGATGTAATTCACTTCATTATCCAGGCAGCGATTTTATTATCCTTTTAATGACATTGCTCTTTATGGATAACGGATAATTTGTAACGGTTAATATAAGGGATGGCTAAACACAATTTTACCATGGGTAATCAGAGTACGTGACTTGTGGAAATGATTTATCCTCGGTAAGATTACACCCACACGTAGAAGTCAGTGCAGGTGTCCCGCTGCACCCGAGTAATGTCCAGCAGCCTGTAAAACGTGCGCATTTACCACAATGTACCGATACAAGTCGTTATTTCTCCCTCGTTCTCCGTTTTTCCTGCTGATGCCGGTGATTGCCATCTGTCCTCCTTTCTATCCTTGTCTGTCCCTTACAGATGCCGTAGTTGACTGAGAGACTGTAAGAGAGCTGCTGACTTCCTCTTCTTTCTGCATGCTTGTCATTACTCTTTGGCTTATTTGTATAATTCGTTTGCACTCTTGCGACATAAACAGTCGTGGCAGTTTAAAGCATTTTTTTGTAATCCTCTCCTAAGTCGAGTGCATTGGGCTTTTATTGTTAAGCTGTATTTTAGAGTGAGTTATTGTCTGAAGTTTTAATGTTCAACTCTTTCTTACAACATGGACGTGTTTTTATTCTGCTTCTGATGAAAGTTTAGGTCGGCTTCTGAATTCATAAGTTTAATCTTATTTATTCTTATTTATTGATATTCTTTGTACTGTATGGCTTCTCTTATTGCACACTATTAATCTGCGTTTCTGAGTGCCGAGTTGCGTTCCACTTAAATTCTCCGTCTTGTCACTTTCAAGGCATGTCACGGGAGCCCGGGCGGAAGGTTTGCAGCAACAAATATTGAAGAGAAGCTCGATGAATATTTAACCGTCCTTCAAAAGAAAAACAGGTTAGGTGTGACTATAACGTGTGCTCGGAGCTTCTCCTATTACCGGACAAGGCGCCTTTGTGTCCATCCTTCTGATTTGTTAGCTGTGATCGGTTCTCTGAATGAGGTGATGCAACCTGATGGATGCTTTGTTGCCAAAAGAAGGTGATACCTTTGCTTCTGGTGCTCATTGTAGTGTCTTTTCAATCCCCTCTGTGAGTTCAGATTACCCCAGGGTAGATCCATTTAGTATGTGTAGAAAATCCCGCAGTTTGTGCCTGATGACGATGTTGGTAATACACACACACACACACACACACACACACACACACACACATATATATCAATGCTGCATGTACCCTACCCAGAATCTTGCAGATCCTGAGGACCAAAGATCCAAAGCAGATTGAGCTTGAGCGTCTGGAGCAGGGCTTCTCCATATATGTGAACGGAGCAAACTCTCAGGGCGGCAGGCAGCCCAGGAGAGGCGGCCAGAAGCCTGAGTCGCAGCCCCCTGCGGCGAGGGCCACCACTGCAGCCGGTGAGCGGCACAGATCCCCCCGCCACAGGCCCTGCTGCACTTCCTCTATGGCACCTTCCTGGTGCCGCCACACGCTTGCGGATGTGCCTGCAGATCCTGAGTCCCTCCTCCAATCTGCATCCTCCCCAAATCGCGGAATGTGAGACTTTTATGAGTAAACGATGGGGGAAAAATCCATCTGCACAGGGACAGCCATTTATCAGGCACCCTGGAGCTTTTTTGTGGGTGGGGTTATTCTGCTGAGAACGCATGGACGTAAATTATGGGGGGGATGGGAGGTTGTAGCCCCCCCAATAATCATTTTTCTCCCGTAATGGGTGGAGACCTCAACCCCACCAATGTTCCAGCCAAAGTTACGCCCTTGTGAGAACGGGATTCAAATCGGTGATAATTTGATCACAGGCACAGAGACCTAACCCACTGAGTCACATACTGCCCCCCGGTGGATCCTCTCGATTGCGTGAATGTTATCATATACACTCATCCTTGTACATCCCTCTGTATTTTATTGTTATACTGTATCTTTGACCTCTCCCCTGTAATGATTGAGATCCATCCAGATTGCATCCTCACTTCCAGGACAAAATCCAGCCAATGGATACCTACATATATTTTTTATCCTCCAATTGTTTGGATTAGATGTTTCCAGAAGGATTGTGGGTCTAGCAGAAGATCTGCAAGATATTGAGAAGGTTCGAAAAGGGAGGAGTCAGACCGCTCCTGAAAGAGTGCAGCGGAAAGAATGGATTCAGGTAGGCTTGGGTTACTGCTACAATTGTCAGCTGGGCCTGACAGATTGAGCAGGTCTCTGTGGTTCTCTGTAGGTGATCGTGATGAGGTTCCACTGCTCAGCACCGAGCCACTGAAAGTTATGTAGGATATATAAAGCAGTGATGGAGAGAAACCAGGCATGTTAAAGCCATAGTGGGCGGGATTATCGTGTGCTGCCAATCACTGACCAATGGGAGCTGCCCATTGGATTAAGCCTCCCTGTGATTGGCAGCGTGCTGCCGGACCACCCACTGTGAGACTGAGAGCCTAATGTTCTTGTATCACTTTTTAAAATAGGACTGCGGAGGAAGAGATTAAATTTAGAGATGGCCGCACCGGCCAAACTCTGAATCATTTAGAATCTTCTTCAAATTTTAATATGTCTTCGTAGACTTCGGTTCATCTTAAGGCAGAGGAGGGACCGTCTCTACACATTCGCCCGGAGTGCCACTACTCTGAGGACTTCGAGCCCTACGAGAGCGTCGTGATGGCGGTAAGGGAGTCGCTGGCATCCATGATCCCGTGGCCATTTCTTCGGGTGACGTGTTTAAGACAAGTATCTGTCCTCTGTGTGTCTGCCTCCCCCCGTAGCACTCAGGAACTCAGTCGCCTCACAGAGACCCTCGGACGGCCCCCAGGCCTTTCAGTGCTAGGATGGAGAGGCGAGGGAGTCAGGGTGAACAGGAGCGTGGGGAAAGAGTCCTCCTCAACATGGATGAAGTCAAGGTCTGTACACCTCTGACTTTGTGAGGTTCAGCCATGCAGCTATGTGGCAGCAGTGGGCTTACTACTGAGACCAGAGCCCTTATTACAACACACAGTATACCTCAGGTATCAGTGGCTAGCATTGCTGAAGGTCACTTTGAATTTATAGCTGATGCTGGAGAGGCAGGAGCCAACTGGACTGAGTTCAGGGATGGGCTATGTTCTAAGAGCCAATCAGCGATGGGCTGAGTTCTAAGAGCCAGTCAGGGGTGGACTGAGTTCTAAGGGTCAATCAGGGATGGACTGAGTTCTAGAAGCCAATCAGGGATGACCATGTCCCCTACCTCTTTTATTAGATGTTGCGGCGGAGCCTGGAGGCTAGTGTGAGCGTGAGGCGTGGCAGCCGCGATTCTGCAGGGGAGGAGTCTGAGGAGGAGTGGGTAGAGGAGCAGATCGAGAGGGAGGAGAGTGCGGAGAGCCTGGAGGAGCTCGGCCTTCCCTCTAAAATGCCTGCCTCCAGCCTGCAGCCCAGCGAGCCCCCCAGCTGCCACCTCGACCCCGGAGACCTGATAGTGCTGGACTTCGGCCCGTCTCCAAACGGTGACCGCCTGCTGACACGTTAGGGGAAAACATCCCAGGGACACAACATTGGTGCCAGGTTCAGTCTCCGTCCCTTTCTGATGACCTGTAGTACGTTTCCTGTACTTTAATATATATCTACAGGTGGAAAGATTCAGCGTTCCCTCTCGGCCAAAAGGAAAGCCGGCGTGGACGCGTATATTCCGACTAAGCCAGTCCTGGTGAAGAGCAGACTGCTCGATAAGGCTCCTTCTACCTCAGGAAGAGATGCACCAAGTCAGTAGTTCCTGCCTTAATCCACCCTGGAGTTTGAAGAGTTATTGGCGTGAACGTATATTACCTGGGCCTCATCAGAAACGGGCGCGGTATCCTGGGGTGAGTCTGAATGACGCGCTTTTAATCGACGGCTTGTTTTTTCTCAGGGCCGAGGAGCCGCACGGAGCGCCCCCTGTCTGCCGCCCGGAAGAGCGCCGAGGAGGGGCGGGACTCCGAGGAGGCGGCGTGCAGGGTGTTCCAGGCGCTTCAGAAAGAGAACAGCGTGCTGCAGCCGGGACCGCGGGCCCTGGATCAGAGCCGCCCGGTACAGCCCGCTGAGCAGAATGCCGGCCAGCTCTGGCTCTGCATAAAGCGGCAAAGCTGGGCCTCTTTCTTTTAATGATTATTTACATTGAAATTAATCACCAGTTGTGGAGCAGTTGTCCAGCTTCTCTCACTAAAATTCACATATCCCATTTTTGCACCAGTTCTTTTAGATTATAACTCACACGCTAGCTCACCTTTTTGTGAAAGCCTGCATGTGCTCCCTGTGGCAAGCCACCCTGCAGAGTTCATTTTATTTACTTAGTGGGAGATTTTATCCATAAAAAGGTCTGTCAGTGCTTAGAGCAATTGGGCCACAATGGAGTCACTCCGCAAATCCTGGGATTTGAACCAGTGACCTTCTGAGCACAAGCACAGCATCTTAACCCTCTGAGCCGCACGCTGCTTCCCGTATCTTTGCCCTATTTGATCCCACCGCGACCTCGGTGACGGCGCATCTTCCCCGAGGCGCAGTGTGTCACGCTCCCCCGATCTCGTCCCCGCGTAGATCAGAATGTGCCAAAGGAGTGACGTCTCAGAGGCTGACGGGCAGAACGGGGTCACCAAGGCTATGCAGAGAATCTCGCTCATGGAGCCAAGGTACGCCCGCAGTCGTGCTTCTCACAGTATACCAACAAAGTGCGAAAGGTCTCATTTGTCACGGTGACTCAGTGTTAATTTTTTTTTCTCTTGGCTCTCTCCGCTTTCGAGTTTAATAAAATACTTTTTCTCTGTACCTCAGCCAACAGAAGAAACTGCTGAAGGCTTTGGAGAAGATTGAGGCGAACAGTAATGTTGAGGACCCCCAAACGGCAGAGACCAAGAGCAGCAGAGCCCGGCTGCCGGTGAGTGCGACTGCCAGCTTGTAACTGGAGAGACCAACCCGGGAAACGTGGACAAAAATGACCCCCTCCAGTAGAATTTTTGACAATGCCACCGAGTCCTTTGCTATGGGAACATGTGAAGATATCCAGCTATTATAGTCAGGGCCCGTGACTGACAGAGCTGTGGCAGTCATGTTAATGTCTAATATATTATTTCAGATTAGGGGAATATATTGTGCATTTATTGTGAATTGTGCATGTGGGAAATAATTAGGGATGGGCCGATCCACATTTTTTCAGTTCCGATCCGATTCCGATATATAACTGCCGATACCGATACAAGAGCGCTTTTTACTTTTTTTTACTTTGTTACACTTTATATATTATTTTTTTAAGCCAGTAAATACAGATGGAAAAAAATGTACGACAAAAAAATATTTAATTAGGCTACTATAAACACATAATGTACTGTTCCACCTCATTTGTACGTCTTGTTTTAAGTGTTTTTGAGGCATTTTTAGTTCAGTATGAATATCTTCAAAAGAAGTATACACAAGTGCCGAATGCTTAAAATTTTAAACAATTTTTCTCCCATTGGCGTCAGCTCAGTTAGACTTTGTTGCAATGGCAGCCCCTCTTGTATCACAAGCTGCCGCAAGTTCGCAGGACAGTCCAGGTTAACGACTCCCAAATCATCCATTGCTTTTTTTTGTCTCGCACAGTTGCGTGCACTTTAAGTGGGATTGTCCATTAAACGCTATTCCCACCTCTCAAAACTTTATTTTTCAAAGATTGCAAATCGCTGTGCTACTGGTTTCTGTTAAAAGTGTATAATACTCCCAGATCGTCACGTCTCAAGTTATGCTCCTCGTACTGCGAAGGGTATGCGCATGAAGCCACAGCAGGAGGAAGTCACTGTACTCATAACCACTGAGTATCAAAAAAGACAGAGGGGCAGCGTTAGCGTTCGATTTGAATGCCGCAAAAAACACATGTGAAATGGGAAAGAGCTATCGTGCGATTGATTGTAGAAATAGATTTAACAGGAAATAGGAGTTATCTTTTTAGAGATTTCAAAAAACTAAATAAGTAAGTACAGGGCGTGGATCGGTCACGCATGGCTGATACCCGATCCGTCAAATAGGTCTGGATCGGCGCCGATACAGATCCCAATATCGGATTGGTGCATCTCTAGAAATAATGGGCGATGTCTTATGGCAGCAGAGATCTCCAGTGCCAGTGGAGGTCACTCCCTCTCTCTACGTAACCATGGAGATCCTGTCCAACTGGGGGAACAGCCAGCAGGTGGGGCTTACCGAGATGCAGTTCTTCTGCCCGAAGAACCGGAAGCTGTTCGTGTCTCTGCACGACTTGGATATCCGGAACGCCGACAGCCCAGGGAATCTGGGAGCGCTAGTCAATGGGAAAGCCAAGGTGATGTTTCACACACCCAGAACCTTTCCTGCAATGAGGGGGAACCTTTATGGTTCCTTGTTAATGAGCATACAGGGGTAATCGTGATGAGTCACACCTGTTTTTAATGTCCTGATCTACTTCCCGGCCCTATATGGACAGACCACCAAGGAGCGGAACATGTGGACCTGTCCTTTCCACCCTCCAGTCCAGCTGTACTTTATCATCCGCAACCCCGAGCGATCCCCTGACTTCGGCATCTCCAAGATTAAGATCTGGAACTACAACAGGAGCCTGAATGTAAGCAGCATGCCCCTCCCCCTTTACCTGGCCACACCCCCATCCATTAGTACAGCCTCCATCATCTATGGCAGGGGTGGCCAATCTTACCCGGAAAGGGCCGGTGTGTGTGCAGGTTTTTGGGATAACCTGTAGGTCAGCTTTTCAAACCCAGGTGTGAGGACTCTTCAGCCAATCAGTCCTCTAATTAGTAATCTAATTTGGGACCGAAAACCCGCATACACACCGGCCCTTTGCGGATAAGATTGGCCACCCCTGATCTATGGCCTGTATAGGGCTGCACCAGAGGTAGATGGTTCAGGTTCAGAAAGTACAAATCCAGACCAAGATTTTGTTTCAACCAGCCAATTGAGCATGAAGAGTCACAGTAACAGAGTATTCAGTTGGTTGGTTGAAACAAAACTTTGGTCTGGATTTTTGCTTTGTGGACCTGAACTATCTACTTCAGGGCTGCACTGTGACCTAGCCATCTGTCTTGCCAGGAACTGAGGCAGTGTGGAGTCTTTATGTAAAATCATATATGGATCAATATTTCCATACAGTTTGAGTTTATACTGGCCTGTGTGATCATTAAAAAAAAGAAATAAACAGGCTTTGTTCAGAGCTCCATTCACCTGTGTGCTCTCAGACAGTTTACAGTCACTAGTTCATCTGATATACATTTCTGTATACCGTTAGACTTGGTACCCAGAGGAAACAACACAGTAATGAGAGGAGTGACTGGGGATTGGTTCAGAGGTAGAATGCTGATGCTGTGACAGCTGTGGTGTTGATCTTCAAAGGATACAGGGTGGCTCAAAACTAGGGTTACAGATGTCCGTGTAAGGATTATATGCTCACATTCTGGCCCATGAATTTTCATTAATTTTTCTATTTTTCAAATGGGAAATATGATTTTTTTTTTTTTTTTTAATAAATATATTTGGCAAATGACAGTTGAATGGTAACCCTGCTTTTGTATACTGTGTTTATGCAAAAATGAGTCATAATTGCTGCAGACTGTAGCCCAGCGGCCCTGTACCCTGTAGACTGTAGCCCAGTGGCCCTGTACCCTGCAGACTGTAGCCCAGTGGTCCTGTACCCTGCAGACTGTAGCCCAGTGGCCCTGTACCCTGCAGACTGTAGCCCAGTGGCCCTGTACCCTGCAGACTGTAGCCCTGTGGCCCTGTACCCTGCAGACTGTAGCCCAGAGGCCCTGTACCCTGCAGACTGTAGCCCAGTGGCCCTGTTCTCCCAGGCCACTTCCTGTGACAGACCTATTTCCTCCTGTAGCCCACAGATATGCAGTTTAGCTTATTGGTGTCTGATCCACCTGTAGCATATGGATGTATTGGAGTGCTTGCATGTATGTGCCTGTGTGGCAGCCCTGTGCTGTCTGGTGGGTTACAGCTGACTGGGATAACCAGGTACAAGAGGAATAGATGGCTGACTGGCTGGATGGATGATTTAGACATAGATATACTACATGCCTTTGGTTGTGCCTGCTATATTTAGACAAACACACTCACATGGTCATAGGCGTGGGTAGGAAGACGTGAGCTGACAAACCAGATTGTGCTTTTAGAGCAGGCTGTATATGTACAATTGATGGTTTAGACGTAGATATACTATGTGCATTAGATTATGCCTGCTGTATTTAGACAAACACACTCACATGGTCATGTGTACACATGTGTAGGAAGACCTGAGCTGACTAACCAGTCTGTGCTTTTAGAGCAGGCTGTGTATCTACGATGGATGGTTTAGACATAGATGTACTATATGCCATAGATTATGCCTGCTATACTTAGACGAACACACTCACATGGTCACAGCCATATGTAGGAAGACCTGAGCTGACTAGTCAGTCTGTGCAGTCAGAACAGGCTGTATATAGATCTACGACGGATGGGTCCAGAGCTAGCGTGGAGCGGCAGGCGCCGATGTGACGGTGATGATGGTGCCGGCCGAGCGAGTGGCCTTGGCTGCGCGACGCAGCTGCAGGAGCACGGTGCGGAATGTAGAGCAGAGGGGGATTAGGAGCGGGATTAGGGCCGGATAGCGGCGGCCTCATCCTCCTGTGCGTCTCCATAGCCGTCGCATGCAGGGACCGGGCAGCTGCCTGCCGGCGCTCTATGGCTGGGGCGTCTCCAAGCTGTTTTGTGCGCGTAGGTGAGTACCGGTGTGGGGGGGTCGCCGTCTCCCCCAGCAGGCTAGCGGGGTTAGTGTGGTTGTCCTGGATACGCGTTGGATCCCTTAGCCTGCGGACTGAGCGACCAGCAGTCCTATTGGGCATGTCGGCCAGACGAGAGAATGGCTGTTTGTGTACTCAGACTGTAATGTGCATGCAATGCTGCGACCTTTATAGACATAGACAGAAGGGCAGATAGAATTTATTAGGAAACCCTTTTAACTATATATTTAGCATTGTTTATGAATGAGATATGTTTGTCCTTGCTGGGAATGTTGCTTGGATGTTTGTGTGTGTGAGGCATGGTGCACAAACGTACTTCAGGGCTTCATGTCATCATTTGCCATCTGTTGAGAGAATGAAGAGTCTGTTGTTTCTTTAAGGATCTGGACATCGGTGCCCGACACGTGAGGCTCTACCTAAACAGCACACTGGTGTTCGAAGGCGAGCTCGAGAAGGGCTGCGGTAACCAGGTCTTCGACTACAGCACCACGGTGGAGCTTCAGGCCCTCGGCCAGGAGTCCACATCCCCCAGCTTGGTGTCATCTGGCCACAGCCTTATCGGTGAGAGCTCCAGCCCCGGCCATGACACCCAACGGGGTGAAGTGACCGAGAGCCAGGGCAACTTGTGCACGGATCCCACGCTCGCGGCCAGCCCTGCCTCCATGTCACCCATGCAGAAGGACTCCCTGGAGCTATCGGACAGCTCCTCGCTGGATGAGGAGCTGCTGCTGAGGCAGATCCCGGAGCAGCCGGCGGAGCCACCCGCCTCAAAGTGCGTCCCCACTTATTCCCACCCCGTGACCCCCCCTTGGCTCCAGCCCCTGAGCCGGACAGACCAAGACGGGCCGGAATGTGGGAAGGAGAGGCCTCCGTGGCTGTCCTCGGACCTGGAAGCCAAACCCTCAGCAATAAGCAAATTGGATGGCGACTCGGGTAAAGCTGGCCCACCACCGGGCCTGGGGAAGGAGCAATCTCTCAATGGCGGGGCAAGGGGCCCCTCCTCGGAGTTCGAGACCGATTCGCTGGACCTGAGCAGAGGCGACCTGCTAGAGGGTTTCTGTGTGAAGCTGGACCGGCCCGTCAGCGGCAGGAGGAGCTTGATAAAGAACGCAAAGCAGACGGAGCCAAACGACGAGGGGCTGCCAGATCTGAGCAGAAGAGGTAGGTGTAGCTCTGTCCGTCTGCTGAAATCCCTGTGGTTGTAGATTGTAGGGTCTTTGTATCTTGCAGAATTGTCAATGCAGGTTTGTAACTTCAATAACGACTTCATCAACATCTTAACAACGTTCGTTGTGAATTCACGCCTTGTGCGTAGGGTGTGATGTGACCACATCGGTATGGCTGGAATGTGCCAGCGTTGTTCTCGCTCTTTGAGACCAGGGTCGTGGCCGGTGGCAACTTGACAAATTTGTATCTAGCATTTCTGTGCATGCGAATCACTACACCAACAAAGTCATAGTATCCCGGTCTGATTTCTGTGCTCAGAAATGCCAAATTTGTTCATCTCACTTGTTTTGATCTCACTTAATTTAAAGTGAGGAAGAGTTGCATACTGTGGAAATCTTGGGTTCATTAAACATGGATGGTTACTGTAGAGTGAAATTGTTTCTTCAAACATTATTGCTGTGGTCAGCTTGTATCTCAGAGCGCTACGCTGGTCCCGGTACCCTCTTGGTGTCAGTCTGTAACTGCCTTGAGAAACCATTTATCCCATGAGTACAAGTTGATGGTTTTCTTGGTAAAATCATGACAGTTAATGGTGATGTCTGTGTTATGTGAAATTCAATGCTGATGGTTTGTCCTCTGGATGTTAAGGTGCATGTCTATCACTTCCCTGCAAATCCTGAGTATTTATTTAACCAGCAGCCTGCAGCGCACATAGCTGCTACAGACTGAAGGATAAAGGCGGATTATCTTGCTGCTGGCGCTTTCCAGCCTCACGCCTGCTTGTTTACTGAGACTCCCCAGTGTCTGTAATGGCGCTATCACCGACTGCGCTGAGAATCCCTAAGTGGGTCATAAGCACGCCTTGCCCACATTTGACTGGCAGACGGTCCTCTACATTTATTAGGTATTAAAGATTATTAAATTTCTTACTTACACGGTGAAACCTGCAAACACACTGGCCCTTTCTGAATAAGATATAAATAAAGAGGACAAACAAAATACAAACTTAAGATATGAAACGTAAAGTCCTTTGAACAAAAACACAAAAACAACAACAACCAAATCAAAGTTA
>JAODLC010000100.1:19819933-19830180 GCA_026781145.1 Hippopotamyrus pictus | reverse complement strand
CTATAAAGTAAATTAAAGTATAAAAGCCTATAAAGTAAATATTGGTAATCAGATAAATTCGTTTTGTCATTCAAAGTAGGTCTAATTAGATTTTTTTTTTAATTTCACGTAACGCTGTCAGACCCCAATTCTGGTCTTTGATATCGACTCAGGACTTCACTGTTTAGCATTGCTGAACCTTGTACTGGCCTTGCGCGAATGTAAAGGTGGGCTTGTATCCGCAGAGGAGCTGGACTCAGTCACGGGCACCAGGAGGCTGTGGAGCCCACGGTCCCGGCGCCGCAGCGAGCAGGACAACACGCTGATGGAGTCCTGGGACTCGCTCGTCAAGTTCAACCAGTGTCAGCGGGGCCGCATCTCCAACATGGGCTTCGAGGGCGACATCTTTGACGAGTTCCTGCAGCGGCAGGGCCGTCCTGACGCGGGGCTCGGCGGCCAGCCCCCCCAGGCCACGCGGCAGGAGATCGCCGGCGAGGAGCCGGAAGAGGAACCCCTGGGCGAGACCGAGCGCGACGAGGAGTTTGAGATCCCCGTCCTGCCGCGGGGCCAGCATCTGCTCATCAACATCCTGTCCACATGGGGCGACCGACATTACGTGGGGCTCAACGGCCTGGAGATATTCAGCTCCAGTGGGGAGCCCGTGCTTCCGGCCTCCATCCGCGCGGACCCCCCAGACATCAACGTCCTCCCCGCCTACGGCAAGGACCCACGCGTCGTGGCCAACCTCATCGACGGCGTCAACCGCACGCAGGATGACATGCACCTGTGGTTGGCGCCGTTCACGCCGGGGAGGCTCCACCTCATCTACGTCGACTTCCACAGCCCCCGCCGAGTGGCCATGATCCGCGTCTGGAACTACAACAAGTCGCGCATTCACTCCTTCCGCGGTGTGAAGGAGGTAGAGATGCTGCTGGACGGGAAGTGCATCTTCAGGGGAGAGATCGCCAAGGCGTCGGGGACCCTGTCTGGAGGTACGTTGCTATTCTCCAAATAAACAGACATCACGTTTCTATGATAGAATGATGATCTGCCGTCACGTGAGATTCTGATAATTTGGCTAAATGTTTGTCTACACTGATTTTCTTTAAGATCTACTATCATGGAAGGAATAAATACAACAAAGGATAACGTAAAAGTAGAATAAATAAGAAACTGTGATAAAATTAAACTATATCTAGAAAGAAATCACTGTGCATAAGTGTGTGTTGCTATGGTAAATATAGTAGTGTGGCTCCTGTGTGAATAGCATATGCACATTTACCCTTACTCTCGGTGCACCTGTACCCTGTACAGCAGGATTGCCCAGTTCTGGTCCTGGAGGGCCAATCTACAGCACAGTTTACAGATTTCCTTGCTCAAACACAATAACTAAACCTGGCTATTAGCTGTTGAGCTGAATAAGGTGCGTTTGAGCAGGGAAATCTGCAAACTGCGGTGCAGACCGTCCCCCAGGACTCCAGCTTCTACTACACCTTTGTACCAAAGTGGGCGGTTCTTCATCCACGTCTCCTCTCTGCAATCCTCTACTCCGCCGCCGCAGGGGTGGAGCAGTTCGGCGACACCATCCTGTTCACGACAGATGACGACATCCTGGAGGCCGTGTCCCGCTACGACGAGACGTTTGAGGGCGAGGAGCAGGGCCCCGGCTCGCTGGCGTGCGAGGAGGAGCTGCAGCGGCCACGCACGGCGGACGGCGAGGGCGACGAGCGGCCCTTCACGCAGGCCGGCTTCAGGAAGGACGACGAGCGGCAGGTCGGCCGTTCACTCTGCCCCCGGTGTCACCACCCTCGATATTCCTATTTACGCCTTTATTTGCTTTAACTTTACCGTTCTGCGCTCCTGCTCCACAGGTGCGGTTGCAGCTTTCGGCGGCGTGTAACCTGTCTGAAGGAGCAGCGGAGACCGTTCCCGGGATGTACACTGGAAAGTGTGGGTACTCCTCGTAGATCCCTGCGGAACATCCATCGGCCGTCTCGCTCGTTTATATGTTATCATATACGAGCTCCTTCACACCTTCAGGCCTTAAGATCAACCTCAGTATGACGTGGGGGGATTCTCATTACCTGGGCATCACGGGCCTCGAGCTGGTGGGCAGAGACGGGCAGAGCGTGCCCCTGGACCTCAGCATGATGAGTGCCTCCCCCCAGGACCTCAACGACCTGCCCGGATACGGCAGTGACGCACGTACCTTGGACAAGTACGTTCCCTCTCTTGCATTCCCACCTTTCCGTTACCCTCCATCAGACTGTTCCATCAGTCTTCCCAGCTGTCTCTCCTGACTTTTGGATGCTTGACCGAGAGTCGACGTTAGCGGGGATGATGCTTGGCTTAGTGGGTAAGGACGCCATGGCCGCGATCGGAAGGTTTCCGGTTCAAGTCCCAGTGTTGGCAGAGTGACCGTTGAGTCCTTCAGCGTGACCCTTGAGCCCTGTAGCTCCTGGCACTGTCTGACCTGCATTTCTCAAAAAAATGTTTGTCATTGGACAAAAGCGTCTGCTAATTAAGTAAATGCGCTGGAGGTACAGCAGCATACAAAGGTCTCAGACAGTCAGAGAAAATGTTTTAAGCTATTTATGTGAGTGTCAGGTATGTATTTGCTTAAGAAAAATGGATGGCCAGATGAACACCACTTCAGTTCCCAAACCTCTCCTCAGGGGCACCTCAGCCGTTCCATGTATCTGTTACATTTCCCCACCAGCTCAAATAATTAATTAACCTAATTAGTTAAATAACTCAGTGAGGTATTGATTAGCCATATGAGGTGCGCTAGTGGTCCAGCCAAAAAGTACATGGAGGAGCTGAATCCATCTGTTATCTGCTGCTTATCTGGGGCCGGGTCGTGGGGTAGCGGTCTGAACAAGGATCCCCAGACGTCTGTCTCTTCCAGTTCCTCCAAAGGGACACCCACCGTGTCCGGGATCTGCCCTGAGGTCTCCCCCTGGCTGGACGTCCCTAGGGAGGCGTCCAGGAGGCGTTCTAGATAGATGCCCAAACAACCTCAGCTGGTTCCTTTATGTCTGAGCTCCTCACTCTAAGGCTGAGCACAGACAGCCTGTGAAGGAAGCCCATTTCCATCGCT
Source organism: Hippopotamyrus pictus (assembly GCA_026781145.1). Lineage (NCBI taxonomy): Eukaryota > Metazoa > Chordata > Actinopteri > Osteoglossiformes > Mormyridae > Hippopotamyrus > Hippopotamyrus pictus. The sequence goes on along the minus strand of JAODLC010000100.1, from coordinate 19,827,101 downwards.
TGTATCCCTGATCTCGTTGTTTTGGGCACTTACCCAGAGCTTGTGACCTTAAGTGAGGGTCGGAACGTAGATCGACCGGTAAATCGATGGTTTTGCCTTTCAGCACAGCTCTCTTTTCACCATTATTGACCAGTACAGTGTCCACACAAATGCTGATGCTGCATTTACCGATCTGCCTGCCGATCTCCCGCTCCCTCGTTCCCTCACTCATGAGCAAGACCCCGAAATATATAATTCTGGTGCCAGGTGCACTTATGAACACCCGTATGCTTGAACATGGTGTTCGTTATGGACAAACTGTGATTAGCACAGAAGTCCAATAACTGATCACCACTTGGATTCCAGTCGGGCAGCCCATTCCTCCCAGTCACACCCTTCCAGGTTTCACTGTCATTATCCACATAACTGTTAAAGTCCCCCAGGAGAACAATGGAGTCCCCAGAATGGGCGCCTTCCAGCACCCCCCACCAAAGTCTCTAAGAAGACTGGATACTCCGAACTGCTGTTCGGTAGGTACGCATAGACAACAGTCAGAGCCCGTTTCCCTGCTGCAAGTCGAAGGGAGGCGACTCTCTCTTTCACCGGGGTAAACTCCAACATACTGGCACAGAACCGGGGGCTATACCCACGCCAGCCGACACCCAAGGGAACTCCAGAATGGAATAGAGTCCCTTCGGGGTTTAGGTCCAGAGCCTGTGCAGTGCAGTGAAGTGAGCCTGACCATATCTACATGGTATCTTTCTACCTCCCACACCAGTTCAAAGTCCCTTTCCATCAGAAAGGTTACACTCCATATCCCTGAAGCCAGTTTTGATAGCCAGGGATAGTCTGCCTCCCCACCCCACCTCCTATGGCACCCTGAGAAGGTGGCGAGTCCACAAGAGTGGCGTATTGGATGGTCACTGCAAAGATTAGGAGAGGTTTTGAAATGGCTAAGCTAACAAACATAATTTAAACATAATTTTCTTGCACTTTCAGCAGTGTTTGAATGGTCACCACAGTGACTGTCTAGCTTCATGTTGGTCCCTGTGTCCCCTGTCAGGCTGATTGACGGACATAACATAACTATGGAGGACGAGCACATGTGGCTGATCCCCTTCGAGTACGGGACGGAGCACATTCTCTCCGTGCATTTCGAGGAACCTCAGACTGTAGCTGGCCTGCGTATCTGGAACTACAATAAATCGCCTGAGGACACTTACCGGGGGGTGGGTTTGTCCGCCATCTTGCATTTCGCTGCATACAGCTGGGACATCACTTTGATGCTCTATAGAAGCTGGATTTTTCTCATATTCGTTTAACAACCCCCCCCCCCCCCTCCCCACACACATGCACGCAGGTGAAAGTGATCCACGTCTCCGTGGATGACACCACTATCTCTCCACCTGAAGGCTTCTTGATCCGGAAGGGTCCAGGGAACTGCCATTTTGACTTTGCGCAGGAAATCCTCTTCATCGATCACCTGCCGTCCACCAGCAGCAAGGCCTCAGACACTCTGCAGGCCCACAGGTTGGTAATGGTGATACTCTGTAGTGTGATATACTGATAACAGTGAACTGTGTCGCCAGGAAACTGTAGTTTAGTCAGTAGACTCACTAATCACTTTGTACTACATCAAGGAGGTGTCAAGTCTCCTTTAGAAAGATTTCATCCCGTATTTGATTTCAGACAAATCGATCAACTGGGTGTTTACGGCCTGGTACCAGAGATGGGGACCCAAGTTTGTGACTTGGACTCGAGTCACACACGAGTCCCTCTTAAATTGACTGACTTGACTCCGTCTCATTGATAGCAACTTGTGGACAATAAAAGTAAGGCTCTGTTGAAATTTCTACACGTGCGATGCATCAAGTGATGCATTATACATAGAAGACAAACATTATGAAATACCTTTTATGGAATTACTTTAAAATAAAGACACATTATCTATTTGTTTATTTTCTATTATTTATAGAATATATATATATATTTATTTCATTTGGAGTATTATGCCACTCCATACAAACATTTTAGGCGATTCGTTTATCCTGAAATGTGCCAGTAGCTATTGATTTCTTCTTCTTTTAATGTTCGGCAGATTCTGCTTACGGAAGTGATTAACGTGCTTATTTAAATGAACACATCCCGATTTGCGGCGGTGCACACAGCATAGGTACTGGAGCCAGAGAAGCGTGACGTCAGGTGATAGCAACAAACAACACAGTCCTTTTGTTTTGCCACTAGTACAGATTATGGACCCGATCTGACAAAGCACGGGATATTCCCAGTTTTATTTTATGTTAGAAGGCACTGCTTAGAAATAGGCGTTGCTTAACCTGCGCCATAAATTATATATATGTTGTGTTGTTATACAGTGACACAGATCATTGTCAGTTGGTTTGGCTCCAGAGCAGGGTCAGTCTGACATTCTTTCAGCACAGCGATTTGTGCACATAAGTACAGTCCAACTCAGGAGTTCATGCCAAAATGTCCTGTATGGGATGTCTTCGTCATATTGTTACTTTTGAGAAAGTATTATTAGAAAAGTGCTTAGGTTCTTACAAAGGCATTTGAAATGCCAATTACTTTGTAAATGTATATAAACCTAAGGAAATATGAAACATGCAGTGTTCGAACGTTCAAGTGGTGATTCCCATTAAGTCGCATCAACAAATAGGCACTTAAATTTTTGATAAATAGCAATGTCAAATTGAAACCACGATGGAGACTTGAGACTTGACTCAGACTCTGAGGCCCTGTTCACACCTGGTATCCACATGTGTCCTGGGTGATCAATGGGCAGCACTAATTACAGGTGCGAACGCATCCAAAACGCATCGAGGACGCATTGAGATTCGATCGCTCAAATCACATTTGGAGATGATCTGAGATGCATGTGGCGAATGTGTCCCGGGCCGCATTGTAGGACCTCCAGCTCAGCTGACGTCCGCGTGTGGGCGTAAGTATGTACATATGCATTAAACCCACCAGCGGTATTTGACAGATTATATGTCATAGCATCTGTCAGTGCAGAATGGGTCACTGTGTAGTAAACTGCATTGTGAACAACAGTGCATCTTTTTCAGTACAAAACCAATGAATATGTTTGAATCTGCTGGGAAGTTGGTTTAATATTTCATGCGTGACCCATTCGCATAGAAACCTTGACAAAGGTCCGCATCATTAATGTTGTGTGCAAATTCGGGAGAAATAAATTTTGAAAGAAGTGGTTTATTTAATGATGTTTTAGAATTTGCACCGATCATATTTAATGTGCTCTTTGAAACTTCCTTATTTATGTCAAAGATGCTCTACGCTTTATTAGTATTGGTGAACCGTACCGGTAAAAGTTACATGGACGTAAAAATTAAAGCATGTAGGTGACAATGTGCATTCAATAGCGTACAAAATGGGTATGTCAATAGAAACATAACAATAGCATAATTGTCTATATAGTTTTATATTGGACTGTTCGGGGGCTTGAACTCTTGGTCAGAAATTCAGTCCCATTCCAGTGAAACAATGAGCCTCTTCATTGAAATTTTCGCAGATTTTGAGCTTCACTGGTTATGATTGAAAGCCGAAATATTATCATATGACAACCAACTTAATGCTTTTCAGACAGAACCCTTTGCCCTTGAATAGAATGTACTAGCCTTGCCTAGTTGTATCTTAGTACTGAAAGACCTTTTTAACATGTACATTTGTACTGTGTTGACATGGTATAAAAATGCATGTCTACACATAGGAAGTTGAACTTCACTGTGAAATATAGTTTGAATTTTTGAAGTAGTCACTCTTGCACTATGTAAAATATTTTATGATAATGACTGTCTAATGAAAATCACAACGTTATTATGAAACACAATTTTAAAATTATACATAGAAGACCAACATTATGAAATACCTTTTATGGAATTACTTTAAAATAAAGACACATTATCTATTTGTTTGTTTGTTTATTTTCTATTATTTATAGAATATATATATATTTATTTCATTTGGAGTATTATGCCACTCCATACAAACGTTTTAGGCGGTTCGGTTACCCTGAAATGTGCCAATAGCTATTGATTTCTTCTTCTTTTAATGTTCGGCAGGTTCTGCTTACGGAAGTGATTAACGTGCTTATTTAAATAAAGTGCAGGAAAGTGAGATCCGATTACAAGTGGTCAGTCAAGACACATGCGGAGATACATGTTAATACCAGGTGTGAACAGGGCCTGTTTCAGAAACTTGAGACTTAACTCAGACTCTAATTTTGTGATCCCTGAATATCTGCCTGGATCTGACTACTCTCTCTACTGGTAGCGTTACCCCTGTGCGCGGTGCTGTCTGGTAATGGCTGGAGATCTGGAGGCACTGGAGATGCTTGTTTGTCTGTCTTGGCCTCTGAGATTCTCTCGGTTCAGCCTGGTTACCCGGCAGTCTGCCATTCAGTCTCTTCTCGTGAGATAGTGCGGGAGGCGTTCTGTTACATGAGCAGCATATGCGTGTTTGCACTGGAGCATGCTCAGATCCTGGTGAGTCTAAGTAGCTAATTAGATCTCTAGGCTTTAAGCGAGCAGTGTCCTGTAGTCTGGCTGCCATAGATTCACTGTAAGAGGAGGATGGGGGCAACTAGACACTGCAGCTTGTAAAACGAGCCTCCACTGCGGAGGGCTTTGTGAACAGAGTCTGATTGGTCCTGAGCTGGTGATTCCACTTCAGGTGTATCCGGGGGAGGAGGGGGGGAGCAGATCAAATTAAAATTAAAGTCTTACGGCACATTACTTGATCTGTTCTTTAGCACCGGGTTCCTTCAGCCTGTCATGGTGAACAATGAATTATCGTTTAATCAAATGATCCACAGAATATCAATTACATAGCCAATATCAAATTTAAACATTAAACGTGTGCATATTAACAATTTTTAGGAAATTTGGTCATTAAAAAGAGGGTTGAACATTTATTTTTAATTTTATTTATACTTGATGAATAGTTTATTCGAGTAGCTGGTAGTTGACTCTGAGACCAGACATGAGATTCTTTGTTCAAGATGATGTCACAGGATGTGATGCTGATGTCATAGTGTGTGATGCTGATGTCGTTGCCCAGTTTTCCAACCAGAGGCAGCTCACAGAAAGAGGAGCAGGCTAGCATGGACTACGAGGCCCCTCTGATGCCCTGTGGATGTATCCTTCTGTTCCCGCTCTTTGTAGACATGACTGGCTGCAGGTGGGCAGTGGGGATTAGGTAAGCATGTGTGTGTGTCTGTCCCACACTTTGCACTTTCCTTAACAGAGGGCCACCAGTCATCTTTCAGCTGCAGCTGTTGACGACCTGGGGTGATCCCTACTACATCGGACTAAACGGCCTGGAGATGTACGACCAGAATGACGAGTGCATTCCTCTTACTGACAACAGTACCCTTTCATGTTTTTCACACGTGGTCATTCATGTAAAACTATGTTACTGAGCCTGTAGTCAATCCAAAATGTGTCTGGTAAATTAGGGAGCAGAAAGTATAGGCAGATCTTATACAGGTGCTCCTCAGCGTGAGATACGTTCTAGTGATCCCATCGTAATTGGAAAATATTTTAAGTGGAATATGAATATTATATGATAAGTAAATTAATACAGTAAAATCCCGTTATAGTGGACTCGCTTATAATGGAATATCATCTATAACAGACGAGGTCCGCTGGTCCCAGCCGTGCGCCTTTAAGAACATGCAGAAAAAGCATCGGATATAGCGGATTCGCATATAACGGAATTTCGCTTATAATGAACAAACAATTTGCTCCTCAGGGCCGCTTTTAGCTGTAGTTTTGTTCGGCTATAATGGACATGCAGCTAACTGATTACTGTGCCTAACTAAATACCAGTAATTAAAAACTAAATAAATGTCTACAAGTTTATTAAACACAGAAAAAAAAACACGGTATGATACATTGTAAACTGTAAAACACTATGAGATGTTTACACTCGTGTTTGCTACAGAGACTGGAGAAAGTATCGTACAGTGTGTTTAACCAACTGAACTTTAGTTTTAATTACTCGTATATAGTTAGTTACAGTAATCATGTGCATCATCATGAAGTCAAAATATTGTAAGTTTAATCATCGTGAAGCAAAGAGCGTCTGTAGACTGCACAGTGAGAAATGTGATTGTCTTTTCTTGGAGTGGAAATTAAACCGGGAGACTTTCAGCTTGCAGCGAAAGAGTTGCGTAACATTTCAGAGGCATTAATTGGGAGACTTAACGGGCCACGCTTAGACATCGCGGCCTTCCCAGACAGCGTGAACGTGCTGGACAGCGTGAACGGCGACGTGCGTACTCCCGAGAAGCTGGTGGATGGCGTCAACAACACGCACGACGGCCGTCACATGTGGCTGGCTCCGGTGCTGCCGGGGGTGGTGAGTGTGTCTATAATGACGTCACACACGAGTTAACGGTGTTCCAGTACAGAAAGTCGAAAAGCCAAGTAGCAGTACCAGGGACCCGTTTCAAAAAGCTAGATTTCTTGCTTATCTGAATAACTTGCAGGATTTCATTTACCCCAATTTAAATGCCCTTTACCTTCTTTCACTTGCATTTAAACCAGACTATATTAAATCTGACAAGTTGTCTGCTTAAGCAAGAAACTCTGCTTAATGAAATGGGCCCCAATTATAATCCAGTTAATTGTTAGCTATTGTTAGCAGTATCAGTGCATAACAACACATTACGCGGTATTTTGCGTAGCAACACTGCCACAGATAGCGGATGGACAGTATTGTGTCTACGACCGGTTTAATGAAGTAATTAATAATTAAATAAGACACAAATGTTAATAAACAGTATAAACCTACAGCTTTAACTTCAGTTGATAAAGGGCGCGGCCATGTTGAATTCTGAGCTTAGTGTTGTGTCGACTCCTCCGAGTTCCCAAGTCAGAATTCCGACCTCGGGGCATTCCAGTTGAAATTTCCGACTAGGATCTCGGAATTTACGAGTTACAAGTTCAAATGGAACGCAGCATTAAATCCCATTAGTGGAGGGTGGACGGTGTAACAGTAAAATATGTCCCGCTCATCCAGGGTCTTAGGCATATGATGCAATCTTAAGTCATGTGATGTGTGTATGTCACGTCAGTGTTTTGTGTTTTCTGTAAACAGGTGAACCGTGTTTACATTATATTTGACCAGCCAGTGACGGTGTCCATGA
>JAODLC010000100.1:19797693-19809521 GCA_026781145.1 Hippopotamyrus pictus | reverse complement strand
TTTCCGCCCATCCCCCCAAAGCGGGGTCCGGGGGGGGGGGAGGGGGGGGGCGGGGCTTGGTGTCTTTTCCAGGATGAACATGGCTGGGGAACACCATGGATGGGGAACGCCAATGGTCGGGGGGAACGCCATGTATGGGGAACACCATGGATGGGGAACGCAATGGCCGGGGGAACACCATGGATGGGGGAACACCATAGGCGGGAAACGCCATGGATGGGGGACACCATCGACGGGGAATGCCATGGCATGGGGAACGCCAATGGTCGGGGAACGCCATGGATGGGGGACACCATCGTCGGGGAACGCCATGGACGGGGTGCCCGTCCGTCACAGAGCAGACATGCTCCCAGCAGCTTCGGTCATGCTGGACTGTATCTTGTGGCTCCATTTACTAAGAAACCCAAGCTATTTGGGACACATTAAATATACATGCGCTAGACATTGGCTACCAGGCAAGAGAGAGTGATGCAAGAGGTTTCAAAAGGACTTTACTGGTCAAAAAATAACCAGCAACCTTCAGCTCCCACAGTGGCTCCAAATCTACCCAGATGACCCATTTTAAAACTCTACTGAGATAATCAATCTAATCTAGGTCAGCAGGGCGCCAGAGTCGTTTAGGGGCTGGTGATCAATTTCTATGGAGGTGCAAAAGTTCACCCAATCCCATCTCCCCGGTACTGTCCTGCATCCTGCCTATGCCAATAAGATTAGCCCAAGCAGCTGTGAATACCACCCCTGAAATATTAAAGCATGTATTTCAGCGAACTGGCATCTTAGTGTGTGAGTATGTGTATGTGCCCTGCAGTGGACTGGCATCTTAGTGTGTGAGTATGTGTATGTGCCCTGCAGTGGACTGGCATCTTAGTGTGTGAGTATGTGTATGTGCCCTGCAGTGGACTGGCATCTTGTCCAGCGTGTTTCCCAGATAGACTTCAGTCTTCCCCTCCACCACCACCCTGTACTGAAAGATGGATCGATGGGTACTGTATGTAGTGTGTGATGGTGTGTGGGTGCGCCCCCGGTGGTAGGATGGTGTCACATCAGGGTGTTCCCCTGCCCCGTGCCCTGTGCTTCCTGGGACTGGTTCCCGGCTTACTGTGACCCTGTGCTCTGCTAGGTCGCTGTGAAGGGTGGACGGATTTATGCCCTGACCCAAGTCCCAGGGCTGAGCTGGTACACTCTCTCTTTTGTTCCATCCAAAGCATCCACATAAAATGAATACCGTTACAAAACACTGATCTACATGATCCCTCCATTAAATGCTGAAAGGAACATTAGGTCACTAATAAATGTAAAATTGTATTTCTTTAATAAAAGTAAAATCTGTTCATCCAGATTTCATGCCTTTGTGCCCCAAAAGCAAAAGATTATTTTTTCTGCAATATCAATCACTGAAAAAAAATCAGCATCCACTTTGGTCACTTGGTGTAACGTTACTGGATTTGGCTCTTCTACTTTTGACAAATTATTTATTAATAAATAATATGAGAGAATGAAAGTTTCATTACATTTTTATATCAGAAGATGCTATTAATATCTCAGGGTAGGAGTGCTGTCAGCTCATGGTCTGTGCTGAGCGTGTGAATCTGTCATCGTGTCTGGGACTGGGGAGGGCAGCTCTGCAGTGGAGCCCTCCGTACCACAGCGCATTTCAGCAGAGAGCAGAGGCAGCACACAGGCATCCTGCGATGGTGCATGCTGGGATTGGCGGCAGGCGTGTCGGGGGGGGTGACACAGGAAGGTGCTACTTTGGCCTTTTCCTTTTCGCGCCGCACAGGACGTTAGCTGTTAGGATGTGACGTGTTTAGGAGATAAATGAGTCGAGGCTGAAAGTAAAGCCTGACTCTCAGCCTTCAGACTGTCGGCTTAAAGCCCACAGACCTGTGAAGCGTCTGTGTTGAAGCTGAGTCTGAGAAAAGCTTCCCAGATCTCCTGATCAATCCCTCCCGTGGCCCCCTTTAATTGAAGGACTCAGCTCTCTGAGACATCTTCTCTGAGCTGCCACTTAGTGAGGGTCACAGTGCTGCATGCCCCCGCCCTCACAGTTACAGGCAGGATGACCTGTCCCGACCATGATCGCTGGATGACAGGGACAGGCCTGTCCCCGCATCACTAATGCGCTTGGAAACCCATCACACCGTCCGTACATTACATCAGAGATTCTCAGTCCTGTTCCTGGTACTCACCCTGCCAGAATGCTTTCATTCCAACCCTATCTCAATCAGGCTTATATGGTTCTTAATAGGTTAATAATGCATTTGCCGGTAGGAAGCAGTGTGGGTTAGAATGAAAACATTCTGGAAGGGGGGGCACCAGGAACAGGACTGAGAACCACTGCATCACCTCACTGCCAGTGTTACACACGCACAAGTGGCCAAAATTGTGGAGACTGCAGAACTTAATTCCAGTTACTCCAATGACATTTGTAAATATTCTTTGATTGTTTATAAACATTATTGCCAATATTCGTGCAGTGATTTTTAAGGCATAATGCCAAAAATGCAAGGTGTTTCCACAACTTTGGTCACAAATTTCCAATACTCAGTTCATGAGATACATTTTCAAGAATATTTCTGTGGACTTTGTGAGTTTTGGTAATTTAACAAAAGTTCTGTGTTGGATTACATGAGGAGTGAGTGAGTTTTGGTTCCCAGTACTGTAACATATGACGAGGAAGCCTGACTTCAGGACATTGATGGTCTCATCTCAAAAACGACAAAAAATGGAGTGAGTTAGTTTTGTAAACTTCCTCTTCACTTTGTGACAGGAACTACATTTGCACCTTTGTTTTGAAGTATTACATTCAAAAACTAACAGCTAGGAGGCTAAATTTAGCTTGCCTGGCAAGATATTTTCTTACATGTTCTTCTGTGTTTTTTGACTCAGCAGAAGTGGAACTGATGTCTATTATTTGAATTCCTTAGTTCTTAAGTTTCTGAGCTTGACCTTGAACTCACCTTTAAACGCCACTAAGTTGTTAACAGTGTTGCTTGTCTCCAGAAGCATGTCGGGGAGATGTGGGTGGAGCATGTAGAAGAAGCACTCGTCTCTTGCTGGGTGCTGCTAGGGCAGCCATTTTTACAGCTGTGTCAGTGAGTGCTTATGCAACAGAGTTAATGACTGCTGACTGACAGCACCACCCTTTCCGAGTTAAAGCAACTGGCAAAAATTAGAGATAGAAGAAAACGTGGATCGTGGAACTTGTAAATGCATCTTTCATCGCAGATAAATTAGCAGCTGATTATGGTGATCAGTGGTCATGGTGGATCGCACATACCGAGGATTTAGACAGCATGTTGCCCCGGAAGAGGATGATGGAGAGGGAATTGATGGTGCTGACTGAGGCTGGTCTGGGTATGTTGGATGGAGCCAGCAACCTCAGCTCCCAAAGCACCTCTCCTGAGGTCCCGTCCAGGACCATGACGTGTCACACGCCACAATAGCACGCTCCAGGCACAGGGATCCCAACAAACACCCTGGAGGCCTGAGCTAACGTCGTGACTAAAATAAACTGTCATTTGTCGTTGTTAACAATATGAATATAAATCTGAAGTTCAGTAAGTTTTTATGAAGCCATATTTTTATGAAGCCAAGTCACTTGTGCTCTCGCGGACCCATTTCATGTCGTCTTCCATAAAGACCAGTTCCAATACTAAGAACAGAAATATAGAGGCCGGTAAAAATACCCAGGTATCATTCTTGCCCCACCCCAAATATCAAGGATACACCAGTTGCATCTTCGCAGAAGGAGACAAATCCTATGATTCATTGCACTCCAAGTCAGCAAAACCGGCCTTCACAGGACCACAAGTACGATATTTGCGTTTTTGGTATTGAGAAACACCCATACCAGTTATACCAGTGTTTCCCAACCTGGTCCTCAGGGACCCCCAGACAGACCACATTTTTGCCCAGGAGCTGGGAGGGAGCAAAAATATGGACGGTCTCGGGGTCTCCGAGAACCATTTTGGGAAGCACTGATCTATACTACAAATATACTATATACACAATATATCTTTGTCAATAAAAAAAGATTCAAATATGACTGTTTAACAAAGTAGAATATTCCACAAACAACAGTGTCCCCCCTCAGCAGAACCTGTGGTTGGTTTGTTCCAATTAGAATGAGGTCAGTGACTCCATCCCCATGGAGGTCAGGCACAGTCTGGGTTGGCGTCTTGTGGATCATCTTAGGGAGCTGGGCCAGTTGCCATATGTCCTCCCCTTCATTATGGAGGACAGCGAGAGAATCTCACATCTAACATTCGCTCTGTGAGATCTGAGTGCTGTTTGATCATCACTATGGTCCAAGGTGACTGGTTAAGCTCACACTTCTGGTCTTAATATTCCAGTATGTATTCCCATTTCCAGTAAAGGTTTTTTGCAACAGCCCTCTGAACATAATATATAAACAATGATATCTCAGTGGATAGCGCTGTCACCACGCACCTTCAGGCTCGGGGGTCTGAATTCCCTTCCCAGCCCTGTGTGTGGGGAGTTTGTTCATTCCCTCTGGGTAGTTCCTCTTGCAGTCTGATAACATGGTGTCTTTAAATTGCCTCGTGTGTGTGAATTAGTAAATTCTGACAAAGTGCTACAGTGCTATGTTGGCAGGAGTGAAAGTGATGAGTACTGAGAGGTTCACACAGACAAAGAATTTAACATTGAAAGAAACAAGGCTTCAGAAGCAGCAGTAGGTGGGAATACCGTGCATTGTCCAGTGATTTAATACAATGGGAAGCAGCAAAGTAACCAATAAGAGGTAGGTTAAACCACTCAGTGACTGACAGCATGTGGTAAGTCCCGCCCACTGTTGCCCAGAAACGGAAACACAAAGATTATCCCACAGGAAGCAGGAAATAAAACTGTTTTTATTGCAGTAACTGATACTGGTGGCCAGACCTGCGTTGTGAAAGGTTCAGTTCCAGCTGCCTGGGTGGGAAGCCGACGCGTGACATGGGACATTGAAGGCAGAGACAAAGACAACCATGAGGCAGAGGAGGACGGAGAGGACGAAGGCTGCAGTGTGCCAGTGACAGGCCTGAACGGCCTTCATAACCTCGCACCTCATTGGCCGCACCTTCATAATGCTCTCAGCAGCTCCGAACATTAAAGGCCAGTCCATCTTAACATACATTCTCCAAATGTCATCCAGTAAACAACACTGCTGTATATAATTGTGTGCTGTATATAATTTCATTGCATTTGTTTCTTGCATTCCCATTTTCACTGTAATTTAAGCCTTTTGTTCTCATTCAAATCTCTTCTCAGTTTTACAGTTGTTTCATAAGCAACTTAAATACAGATTATTTCTACTTATTTGTTTTTTTGACATAAATATTGTAGTCATGCATAGGGGATGAATATTGGAAATATACAGCATAATGAAATTATGAAATGATATTAGTAATTTGTGATGCATGTTCCTTGTCCTTCTCCTTTAAGGATATTTACCAGGATTGCAAATAAACCTGAAAAATGGTAACTTCCTTTTCTAAGGAATTTGACCATGGACTTTGTTCAGATGTAGGTAAATAATGTAGAGAAACAGAAGGACTACAGCTCTGGTAACACTAGTGAAACCCAACCAGGTGTGTGACACAGAGCACCTCCCAAAGATCCAACACCCCCCCAGTCTGATACTGAGGGGGGATCAAGAGCTTTAAAGCAGAATTTTCCAGAAGGACATTATACTATAGCATCCTGCAGACTGGTTTTTATCTCTCCATGCTCATTTCTAGACTTGTATAAAGCAGTCGTGAGAAATTACCCTTTTCACATTTCTACACAAGTGTAGAAGTTACCCCCCCCCCCCCACAAAGAGGGGTCTGATTTAATCACATAAAAAAACTATAATAGCTTTATTTTGTAATTAATGGTTTTCAAGACACACACACACGTACACACACACACACACACACATATATATATGTGTGTGTGTGTGTGTGTGTATGTATGTATAATGCTTAGGCTCGAAAATGGATAATATTGTCTGTCTAACATAAAGCATCCAGACTCATACTACATGATAAATCCACATGACTATCCTATGTATACTACTAAATGTATTTTTTTAATCAAAAAAATGCATGTAACCAATGAATCGTACTGGGAGCAGTTTTATTGTAAACACGGGCTATCCTCAGAGGGCCTGCTGGTGTAAGAAAGTGAAACTGTTTATCTTTGTTTGTTCCAGAACCATGGAAGCAGAGATAACTGATCGCTGTATATAAAAGACCCCAGAAGGCCTTTAAAAACCTAGGAGTGATAGACTCTACAGACAATGTTTAAGCATTCAGGACTTTCAAAGACGTCACACCCTACTCAACCTGCTACGGGCTGAAGGAGGAGCGCCAACCTCTGGAGACCCATTTGCTTAGCTTCACTGAAAGGTTATTACAATTAAAGGAAGCAAGATGGTAGAAGATAATTGGCTGAAAGAGGCCCCAGTGACACTGGTCCTATTTCCACGATTCACTCCTGCCAACATAGCGCTGTAGCCAAATGAACAGCAGCAGACCAGAACAGGGCAGAAATGGACAGGTCATTGAACCTTCCAACAATCCCTGGTCACCTGACAGTAACTCAGAGGCAACTGCTGGCCAGTGCAGATTGTTCTAGATCACGGTTCCCCAATTCCAATCTTGGAGGGTCAGAATCCAGCAGATTGCAGATTTCCCTGTTCAAACACATTTATTAAATCTGGTAATTAACTGATTAAAATGTGTTTGAGCAGGGCAGCCTGCAGACTGTGTTGGGTTCTGACCTTCCAGGCCTGGAATTGGGGAACCCTGTTCTAGATCCCTAGCATACGATTTTTTAATTTACTTATGCCACTTATACAACACATGAAAAAGTTTAACTATTATTTAAATTCTCACTATGCACTTGCTTCTGTAGTTGAGTGGCTAGTGAAGTATTTCGCGAAATGGTAAAAACCAGAGATGATCAAACGAAACTGAAAAAGATGCGGTTTTGATAGGGACAAGAGAGCAAAAGATAAATTTATGCACACAAAAAATGGGGGAGTCAGTCTCCCCTGGGGCCTGGGCTTCCAGAGGCGAAGATACACACTCACATATAAACAAGGGAACAAATGTGGGTGGGAGGAAAATTGTACTGTGAGCTAACTAACCTCCTGGGATAAACAGTGGCCCTGCCCCCCTCCACATACAGTAGACACACAAACTAAACCATGTTGTCCTTGTGGACTTGGCTGGTGCCAAAACACATCTCAGTAAGAAGGAGCTTTCGATTACAGGCTTCTAAATATGGCTGTTTTTATGCAATATTTTGGTAACAGCTGAGTTTCGGCTTTCAAGAAGTAAAAAAATCTTTTGCCACCTACTGAACATTCAAATAGTCCTTCTTTCCGATCTCAGGTACTTGTGCAGCTGTTTCTGACCCACGGAAACTGACTGTTGTCACTGGTATTTCACCGGCTTTTTGCTCCAATGCCTTTTTTCCGGATTTCCCAGTTTGGGAGAAATTTATATTTGCCAATGTATTTTGCGCAATGTCTCGATCATATTTTATGACTGTGAAATCTTCCAAATTTGTAAGTGTATTCTGAGTTTTAATGAATCATACATGGTGCAATATCAGAATAATAATTTTCATAGCATTCACATCAGATGTTTTTTTTTTCCAAAGGGACATACAGTAGAGGGAAGGATTACAATGTATGTGTGCTCCCTGGGATTGAAATCCACAACCAGTGCAATGTACTACTTGTTAAGCTACAGAATACACCACCGTTTAGTTTACCTCCTTTGTTACAATAATGTGGAAAATATGTTGTGAATGTAAAAATGCTGCATGAGAAAGTAAATCATTATAGCATAAAATGTATTTCAATGCATTTACATCTCCAGCAGGCAGCTAGACCCAGACTATACAACCCGAAACGGCGCGTCACCTTACAACCCACGCTGGTCTCTTTCGTCGTCTGCGCATGCGGAAGACCTTACGTCACGTCCTCCCCGGATTCCACAGAAATCGACGAAGAGAAGACTGAGCCGAGGTGGAAGGGGCGTTACGGAGTGGAAAATAGTTATAACACGCTTCGGATAAAATTACAGTTTACGTATAGTGCATTTTAACAAAGGGTACAACAAACCACGCGACCGCAATGTCGGCCCATGCTCAAATGAGAGCTCTGCTCGACCAGTTAATGGGAACTGCGAGGGATGGTGAGTAACTAGCAGGCTAGTCGGCTAGCTCGCACCGAAGGTAGTTAGCGATTATTTTATTTCTAAGATGAACACGATCTGATTTCGCCCGAAGAGGATGGTTTAAATCCGGCTTGGTAGGATCATACGGCTCTGCACTGTCTCGCTAGTAAAATGGTGTCAACTGGTATTTAATGTTTGTATCCTGCATTTTTATGTTCGGTAGTTAGCTAAAGTGTTTACCAGGCAGCCGGGGCCTTGTTCGTGGAGCAAGGCCTGCTTTTATCTTCCTAGATCAGGATCATCGTGTAGCTTGGATAATATGTCTAGACCATTGTTCTGCATGTCAGTTTTGTAGTCCCACGTCAGAATATGTTTGGAGTAAAACCACATAAAACCAGTCTGCATGTCTCCGTGCAAGATGACTGACGTTTTTAGTTAGCCACCTAGCCGCCGTATATCATTGTCCACCTAAACAATAGCTCTGCTTTGGTTACGGCCTGAACTTTCTCTTTCGCCCCCTCCGCGGGACTTAGTTCACTTGGGTTTTATATTTTGAAGGATATGGTTGTAAGTTAAATGCAGGAGACTTTCCCAGCCCAGTAAAATGTGGAGATTTCCGCGTGTGCAGTAGTGTCAATGGATACAAACATTAAACAATATTAGCCGCGGTGCAGGGAACTCGCTTTGAGCCTGAGGCGGAAGGCTTTCCTGGGTTTTTCTTCTGCCGTCCAGTCGAAATACTTTTCTGGGCAAGGACTAGCTCGTAAACAAAGAAACAAAAACGGTTTACATCTACGTGGCTGATCTTAGACTTGGTTCTAACTTTTGCTCAGACTAATGATTGCTAGTTGTGTGGAGTGAGTTTGTCTGTGTGTATGTATTTAAGATTAATTATAAATGCTTCCCATACCTATGTTCCATACAAACTGAACAATTGTGGCCCCTTTATTTTATTTATAAAGGTTCAGTGTATCTTTGCCAGCCTACATCAATCTGCAAGGGAGTTGCAGAAAAGCCTCATGTTCATCGAGCCGTGAGTCACAAATATAATTTTTAACGCTGTTATGAATATCGAAACAATTTGTTTGCTTTTCAGAAGTAATTATAATTTTGATCATATCAAAAGCTCATCAACTTAAGAGCAAAAAAAAGAGGAGAAAAACATACCTTGAAATGCAAACAGCAGAAGTATTTGCATCATAACTGAGGAGTATTTGGTTGCCTGCAAGCCATGGAGCAGTTCATACAGTAGTGAGTTTCTAGTAACACGTTTATCATAGAGACAGAGTAGCTTTAAAATATGCCGCAAAGCATTTACTCTGACTTGTGTATCATTCCCAACTTCCTTACTACAGGTGTGGGCAAGAAAGCTTTTCCCTTTTATACTTTTCAACAGCGGGTTTAAAATTCTGCAGCTGAGGTCTTGAAGATGCAGATGGGTACAGTATATGTGGAAGCTCGCAGTGTGTATTAACTAACCGCTTTTTTATTTTGATTTTTTTCCCCCTACAAATCCCTCCTCATTCAGACTTTGTGTTAAGGTTTGGTCAACAGAAACACATGCAGTCACGTTGTCCTTGTTGTAAAGGTCTGCACAGCCATGAGGATTTAACAGCTGCCACAGTAACCCAGCAGGGTTAAATTTGAATGAGGAGGTCATGAGACAAAGGTAGTTCTCTACCACCTGCCTGTGTCAGTCATCGGCAGGTCCTCCTTCCCATCAGGCAGACGGGTGAATCATTCTGGGTTTGGTCGGACCTGAAATAGATTTCTTTGCCCGTTTCCTGTAATGAAGGCCATCGGCAGAGGTCCTCTCATGACAATCTAATTGCAGCACTTCATGTGAACTGTCGCTTTGAGGTAGTTCAACTGATCTTCTCAAACTTGCTGGTCTCAGCATTACAAATTGGCCCAATCCCACCCTCGTGTGTGTTTGGGGAGTCTGAAGGTTTTATTTCAGAAATCTGCTTCAGCACATTTCCCAAGTGATGGATACACAGTTAAAGCCCTGACTAGTGAAATATACGCAGCCTTAGTATTTTCTACTTCTAATCATGTTCCTCTTGGTAAATTAAGAGGTAAGCAGAATTTGCAGCTCTGGTACCAATAAAACGGCTTCGATTTGACAGGACGAGATGGTCGCACTGATTTCACCTGCCGGTGCAATGCATTTCAGTTAAATCGGCTTTTGGAATTATGAAAATAAAATTCAGGCATAACTCGCTCATCCATAATCCATGATACTCAAGTGAAAGATGCCCTTTCAGAAAGAACGAAAAGCACACAATACTGCTGTAGGGGGGGTCATTAGGATTGCACCCCACTACCAAGTCCAAGCCTATTCTTTGCTCAGCTTGTTTTCCAAAAGCGTGTGGTCTCACTCTCTGCTCTGTTCTGCTGCGACCTTTTTCAGGTGACGAAACTCGACAGAGGGTGAAGTTCACTGACGAGCGAGTCTGCAAAAGTCACCTCTTGAACTGCTGCCCCCATGACATCCTCTCTGGAACTGTAAGTGACGTATGGATATCCGTGTGTTTCATGGAGTCTTCTGCACTGTCAGTATTGACTGCATTTTCATATCTTTTAAAAAATTTTGCCACATGAGGGATATTAGTCTGTTATATTGAGGACCTGTAGGTAAAATAAATATTGCCATTTATTGGGAATGATTGCTGGTAATTGCTAATCTCAATTCATATAAGTGATATGCCATAGACTTTGGTAAAAGGAGGTGAAATATGTGTTGTGGCTTTCAATGAACTAGTTGAGTGTTTTTTTTGCCTTTGCTGGAACGTTTTTGCTGTGTGTGCTTTCCAGACTTTCCGTGAGAATGTGCATCTTTCTCCTCCACAGCGCATGGACCTCGGAGAGTGTTCAAAGATTCATGACCTGGCGCTCCGGGCCGATTACGAAATCGCTTCCAAGGAAAGAGACCTCTTCTTCGAGCTCGACGTAGGTCATGCCACTGCTCCTGGTCCTGAGTGTTTCAGCCTTGGTGTCATGGCCTGATTGTCACCCCTCCCCGTCTTCATGTCGTCTAGGCCGTTGACCATCTGGAGTCCTTCATCGCTGACTGTGACAGAAGAACGGAGCTGGCCAAGAAGCGCCTTGCGGAGACCCAGGAGGAGATCAGCGCCGAGGTCGCTGCCAAGGTGAGTGGGCGCTCGGCAGTTAACCAGATGCTCTACGGGAGGCACGGTGACGTTCTCGGGGACTTTTTGGCTGATGGTGCGGGGTGAGGGTGCCGCCAGTGCCATGCTCACCTCACTGTCTCTGAATGCAGGCTGAGAAGGTGCACGAGCTGAACGAGGAGATCGGCAAGCTGCTGGCTAAGGCAGAGCAGCTCGGTGCTGAGGGCAACGTGGACGAGGCCCAGAAGGTCCTGCAGGAGGTGGAGAAGGTCCGAAGCAAGAAGAGGGATGCTGAGGTAGGGAGGCCTATCACCGGGCAGTAGGGCCACGCAAAAACACTGACCTGGAATCAGTTTTACTCAACTTGGTTGCACTTGAAGCATAGAGAATCTAGAAGCTTGAGGTGATATTTAATGGACATTTTAAATAAGAACATAAGAACAATACAAACGAGAGGAGTCCATTCGGCCCATCAAGCTCGCTTGGGGAGAACTTAACTAATAGCTCAGAGTTGTTAAAA
>JAODLC010000100.1:19768781-19794427 GCA_026781145.1 Hippopotamyrus pictus | reverse complement strand
TCACTTTTGCTTTAGGGGTACTTACCCCCCCCCCCCCCCCCACCCCGCCCCGAACATTAATTAAGAAGAGCTGTTAAAAGGGTTTAAGAGCGTGCTTATAGGCAGTGTACTGCATGACTGAAGATCAGCTTTTTTGTGAATAAGCAGCCGAACCTTTTTTGCATTGTTGAACTTTGCAGCCCAGATGGAGTTTATATGAAGAAAAGCTTCGTCAAGTTGGAAAGTGTTCAGTGTTTGGTTTTCTTTTTAAGTATTGATGCAACTGACAATTGGCTTTTCTTCTTTTAGTCAGGCTATCTGATAATACCTGCATATCCCCCTCTAAGATACTGCAAAGATTATGTTCACTTGTACTGTTGTTTTTTCCCCTCCCCCCACCCAAATTATATCGATCTGGGGGTCTTTTTCATATTGGACTCAAACATTATGCATCTCTTTCCCATCAAAGGTTGTACGTGGACTCCAAAGTATAAAGTTATCCTGTTCTCCAAAGGCATCTACTCCAGTTTCTTTATATTCTTCGTTCTGTATTTAAATAGAACATTTGGTCTGTATTTGTTTCCTTTTTCCATGGTAGCCTTTAATAAATGGAGAATGACTGAGGAACAGTGACTGATTTCTATCAGATATTCCTGTTGTGGGAAGTTTGTAGCTTTTTACTTTTGTTGAAAGCCCCTCCCCATTTGTCACAGACTGTGACACTCTGTTGTCCTGTAGTTGTAATTGCGGCGAGTTTCGATGAAGTCTGTGTCTCGACATGGTGCCCAACAGCCTTATGGTCTGGTCTCCTTGTGCTCAGTTCAGTCGTGTGTCATAAGACTGGATGCCTTTGGAACTTGGGCAAATTTGGTGTCTCCCAGACAACGTGAAAGGGTCAGTATTTCGTCCTTTCTGTCCTGCTCAGTGTCCATATCCTTTAGTTTTGCCGTTGTAGTTCTGTTGCTGCAACTCTAACAAGCTCCAAGGTTTGCTTTGTTCTTGTTTTGCTGGGGGCATCGATGCTGTAAATATTCAAGAGGTTTTAATCGGAAATGCTAATGATGACCACTTTCTCGATTTTAATTAATGCTGTTTGGGCATTTGGTTAATTTTTTTCTATGGCGAAATTGATGTTGAGGCTAAGTGGAAGAATATGTACATGAAGTTATATTTAAATGTAATACCTGGAATCGTTGGATTGTTAGGTTGCTTGCGATTTGTTCATGAAGATGTCTTCTAAAGTTGTATTCCCTGTTTTATTCATTGATATCAATTAAAAATTCTTGAACTAGCTAGAAATGCTATCTGTCTCTTCTATGTGCGGATAGCTTGTGTTAGGCCAAGCTGTCATCGAGGGTTGGCCACATTTATTAATTTTTAAATCGATCAATGTCCCTATATTAAGTTGTTTGCATGACACTTTTCCATGATGTTGGTATTTCACAAACACTTGTCGCTAGTGTTCAGATGAGTCATTTGGTTTGGGGACAAAATGCTTTTAGTAGCTTTTTTCTGTTTTATTATAAATTATTTAACCTAGGAGTGGAAAATGTTTATACAATTCCAAAGCATTTGGTTGCAGCAGTTTAAGTATAGTTTAATCCCAACTCTGTCATTTTGTCGTTTACATGGTCCCTAACTATCATGCTTGGTGATTGACAGTGTGTTCATATATCAAGGTAACATATCAAATGTTGTGCTCCTGTTACAAGCATTAATTTCCTAGTCAGGATTTAGAATCTATGATGACAAATTCATCTTACAGTTTCCTATATTCTAGATTGGCGAGTTCTTGAAATTGTCCTTACAACACTTTTATTCACTGATAGGGTAAGGGGTTATGCAAAGCTAGAACCTAAAAGTTATACAAGACAGTGGTATCCATCTTCAGTTGTGACAATACTGCCATTTATGTCCAATCTTATACACAGTTAACGGTCATACAGTTAAATCTTACACTGGCAAGCAACCTCCAGATAATCTTTATCTTAAAAAAAAAATCCACACATTGTTTAGTCATTTTCAGTTTTTCAGATGATTTATATACTCTAAATATTTCCTCAGCATGCATGTCTTGCATTTTGATACAAAATACATTTGTTGTGTATCTTCAGCACCCCTGGCTCTATGGAGCTAAAGCAGGACACAGCAGCAGGAGATAGGCTGAGCAGAAAGGCGGATTTGAAAATGTATTGATTTATCAGTCTTTAGATCATTGTGGCATTAAGGTGATGTGTTTGCGTGCCTACAGATAAGCTGAGTCCAGAACTGAAGCCTTTGAAACTTTCTCAGAAGGAATTCTGCGTGGGACCCAGTTAACTTGAGCCTGTGCACTGCTGATGTCTTGGTGTCCCTCAGAATGTGGTGCTTTCGAGATTGTGGTCCACCTTCATCTTCTGCTTCTCCATTACTGCCTCCAGTTCTGAGACCTTGTGGGCATCCTGATACAGAGAGTGCAGGTTGGGGAGTGGAGGATAAATAAAGATCTATAATGCATAGGGTGTGTCAGATTAAGAAATAGGCAGAAACATACTGGAATAAGGACAGATCCCTCTCCTCCTAGGAATCTCTAATAAACCTCTTCTTACAAACACGTCAACCCTAAATCCGCTACAGAGACTGTCAGTAATCCACACTGAGCAATTAACTGTGGTTCCCAATCGCAAAAGCTGGCAGCGCTCATAAACATGAACAAAAAAAAAACAGGACAAACAAAGTATCGTCAGGTACCTCCAGCAAAGCCTTTTGCACCATGATCTGACTGTAGACTCTGGCGCCCTCATCTGGCAAAACAGCACGCAGCTCCTCTTTGTTGAGGGAGAATAGCTGAGCACCAGTCAACACGCCCAAGCAGCTCACAGTACTAAAGAGAGAGAATTAACAGTGGAATACCTCTGTGTTTTCTTGGTAAAAACCTTTACTTACAAATCATTGCATATGGTCTGTGCTTGAGATCTGAAAGATTAGCACATGTACCAGATCTCCGCTTGAGGGGCATATTGTAACGTCATCATTCTCTAAATGACGTGTCCGCCTTTTGTTTTGGGTTGAACCGTTTTTAACTGATGAATCTTATCACTCTGCACTTTCCATGCCAACGCCCATACCAGCTTGGGAGTGGTGAAGCACTGGCGTGTTCACTGTGAGCCACCTGCTTTGTTATGGAAGGTGTCCATGTCCTCCAGCCAAGCAGCCAACAGGAGGCTGCTATAGACCTGCGGTTCCCAAACCTCTCTATGAACACCATAGCCACAGTGCCAGTCACCCCATTAGGTGACACGTGACTGCTTGGATGGGGGTGGAGGTTGGCGTTGAAGGTTGCCTAGGTTACCACACAAGCTTCAATGGCTACTGTGTAGCCGTCACATATATCTGGTACACTTCACCTCCAACACACCTGACTCAACTGACTGAATGGGTTTGAAGAAAAGTTAATCACGTTAAACATGTCTGTGTTTTGGAGGTGCTGACATGGAGAGAAACCCAGCCAGATTAAGTTATCTGGGCTAGTGATGGTGAATGCAACATAGTGGGTTTGAACTCGGGTCAGACCTTGGTTTGACCATTGCGCCCCTTCCTGGTGCTTTTGAATGACAGCTAGATAAGCTGCATATGTCTAAGTCAAACACAATATCTGTAATGCATCCTGAGAGATCGGAGGTGCGCTCACGGCTCGCTGAAGCCCTTTCCTCGCAGCCACTCCTCCACCTCGGAGGGGGGGGAGTTGTAGTGCAGGGGGGCGGAGGTGTCTGAGGAGCGGGGAATGACCAGGGGGCGGGAAAAGCTGGCCTTCCCATGCGTCAGCCGCTGCAGAAGTTCATCGTTCATCACCATCACTGGGGGGGCAGACAGATGTCACCAGAATTGTTATTTGTCACTTCTGCTGGGGGGGCAATATCCCAAAGAGTGACCATTGAAGTCTTATACCTCTATTCACACGCACGCACACACACACACACACACACAGGCAAAAGCACGGCAGTCATATGAATGGTGCCACACTCTCACACTGTCCCTGAGAGGCGTCATCGGTACCTCGGTCTGCGCTGTCCCCGGACATCATGTGGGAGGGGTTGGAAGGCATACTGCGCGGCCGGAAAGTTGTCGATTCGGGGAAGGGGGGTGAAGCGGGAGGGGCGTATGAGTACGGTCTGGCTGCTGGTGGGGAGGCATTTCCCTACGAAAAACAGGAGAGAAACATACAGAAATCCAAAGAAACCAAAGTCAAGGGCACACAACGGTGCAGAACTCTGACTAATGTGACTCAGATTGCATGTTTCAACTTGACAAGATAGACCAAGTGATCATGTGACTTAACTGCATGACTCAGGGAAATGTTTCTCTGGCTGGGCAGTGCCACCATATGCAATTAAGCATTTAAGCTTGCGAGGGCAGGTGCGTATGTAAGCTCTGCCGGAGTCAGCGGGGCCCGGCTGCGTATGCGTGCCCCGCCGGAGTCAGCGGGGCCCGGCTGCGTATGCGTGCCCCGCCGGAGTGAGTGGGGCCCGGCTGCGTATGTAAGCTCTGCCGGAGTCAGCGGGGCCCGGCTGCGTATGCGTGCCCTGCCGGAGTGAGCGGGGCCCGGCTGCGTATGCGTGCCCTGCCGGAGTCAGCGGGGCCCGGCTGCGTATGCGTGCCCTGCCGGAGTGAGCGGGGCCCGGCTACCTAGAAGAAGGAGACCCACTCACCTTGGGTTTCGTCTGATCATCCAGGTTTTGCATGTTTGTGTCGTTCAAGGCGGACAGCGGCTCCAGGATGTTGAAGGGCACGAAGCCGATCTGATCGAACCGATTGCGACACTTCCACCATCGCTTTGATGACTCGATCACCTGAGAAGAAACCGCAGGAATATGCACAACACCAGTCATTCAGAGCTCGATAAACGACGAACTGCAGTTTTTACATTTACCTTTATTTATTTATCTATCAGGAGCTTTTATCCAAAATGACGTTCAATAAAGCAGATATTACATTGCAAGCATGCAGCTGTAATGGTGTCAACTTAAAGTGTCACTAGGCTGAGCCTCCAGTGAGGGACTAGTACCAAGCGCTAGCTTAGCATTGGAGTAGAAGTTTAACGTCAGAAAAGCTAGGCGCTGTGATTCATCATGAGGACTTGGTACCTGCTTGACACGAGCAAAATACAAGAAATGAGCATCCAGTGTTGCCAAGCAACCACTAAATGGTCACTGCAGACTGTGAAAAGGTCAGTGGCATAATGATTTATTTGCGCGCTTCTGGAAGATTAAAACAGTACCTCCAGGGTCTCTCCATGCAGCACAGACAGCTCACTGCTGTTCCGAGCCACAAAGTCATAGCTGCAGCGGTAGAGTCTCTCTGTCTCTGGAGGAAGTTCACTACCCTCCCTGAGAAGAAGGAAGGAGGAAGGACAGTGTGTGAGAAATCACAGAATACACTGCATAGTTTAATCAGCAGAACCTGACACGGTTGGAAAATTACTTAACATGTGTAAAGGAAGAATCCAGTGACATTGCAATGCGGGTTTGCAACATAAAGTCAAAATAAAACTTACACTTCGTCGCCAGTATGTGCCGCAAACTTGGGAAGCTCGACCGATCGAATAGAAGACCTCTGTTGGCGAGAGCAGGAAGGGCCCACGCCCAGTTTGCAGATATGTACAGTATCTGATCATGGATTAACTGCATTCAAAATGTCATATGAATTCTCACAGTATTCTGAGATTGCGATTGTTTAAACCCTTTACATTTATGGGTGGAGTGGAGGTGACCCTCGGGTGGGCGGGACACAGACCATGACTGGCGGCTCAAATCCCCACTCAGAGCCTGACTGCCCTCTTACCTGCTGCTTTCTCTGTGAGTCCAGTTTGTGTTGTGCCTCTATGGGATCCTCCCACACCTGTCCATGCGGGTCGACTGGGTCGGGCTTCCAGCCATCCAGGAAGACGGGGGTGTAGGGCAGAACTGGGCCTCGCTGCTGAGAGCTGTGGGGGTCAGGTGTCCATACAGACATGTTTACTGAGTAAACATTTGCAACATATTTTCTTACAGGCTACAAAAGCACCTAAGATAGTAACCTTGGTGGTGTGGACTCTCAGTGACTGAAATGGGAGCAGTTCAAAGCTGCGACATTGAGCTATGAGACCTCAGTGAAGCCCCATAAGGTAACATAAGAGGCACTAATCTCCTAATGAGCAAGGGATGGGAGATGAATTGAGCCTGCTGACCGTGGTTGTGTCCAGTTGGGTCCCAGGGCTGTCCACAGCTGTGTCTCTTCTGGAGTAAGGTTGTCCTGCAGCAGTGACACAGCTGCATCGGTCAGGGCTGGGCTGGTCACCTCCGCCCCCAGCGTCGGCCCCCCCGTGGTTTTCACGATCTGTAACGAGGCATTGCGATGACTGGCTCATTCGCTGATTGGCTGCAGGGTTCCGGCCGGGCGGGAGGCCGGTCATGTGACACATACCCAACCCACATGTAATATTTTCCATGTGCTCCTTATAAACACTCGTCCTGTGAGGTTGAGTCGTTGTTTCCTGTAGCTTTATGCCATAGCTCTGCTCATCCTTACGGAATACCAGAGAGACATGGACGCACCATCAATCCCAAAAGAGGTGACCAAAGAGAGCACAACCTCTCCATTCACAGTGCTTCCTTGGGACCCTGCTTTCTCAATCCCAAAAGTATTTTCACAGTAATCCAATGTTTAAAACAACTCTGTTCACAATACATTAAGTATAAGTTGCTCTGGAAATAAATAATTCAACTCTGAACTTACCTAAATGTGGAAACTAATAAATTTAATTTCAAGTACACTATTTACCCTGCATACTATATACATCCAAAGGTCATTTCCAGTCATCTGATGGTTTTATGACCCAGTGTAACAGAGAGAACGTCAGGGCTATACAAGTCACCGTTCTGCTTAAATGGAACACAGTTATTCAAAGACTCACCATATCCAGGGGTTTGAAGACATGGTGAAGCAGCTCTTCTGAGCTTGGGTTTGTGATGGACGTTCTTAGCCGGGCCTGGGCGACAGCAATGCGCAGCGTTTAATCTATCCATCTGGCAATGCATGACTACATAGACGTGTTTTTATGCACATCAACATGTTGAAAGGTGAACCAAGTTCTCACCAACAGACTGAAGCAGTACTTGAATTTCTGAAAGATATCAATGAATTCATTTTCAGAAGGTGGCCGTGCTCTCAGGGTGAGTAAGTCATCTACAGAAAGGAGAGAGACAGGAATGGGAAACAATGCAAGACATATTCATTACACTCCTCCCTCCAATGTCTTCTCCTCCTCTTCCTTTGTCACCTTGAGCTTGCACTGCTACTTGTAACACTTTTCCTCTTTTCCTCACATACCTTTCAAAGAATGCGAACTGTGCTTCCTCTCTCACAGAACCTCATCTGTACTCATTGTTCAAACATTCTTCCTTTGAGACTTTTACCTGTCGCTTGAAGCCCATATTTTGACTGTCTGCCTCGTTAGTCCTAAACACTGCAGTGTTCCTCTCAGTTTTCCATGTTGGGTGTTACTGGTTATTTTCTTGCTGAATCTGTATTTCATTCTGGTTTTTCCAGGGTTCTCCTACTTTCTTTGTGAGGATGAATATCAAAGTTTACTGTGGCAGCAGCCTCTGATTTTTGACCAGACTTCAGCCAACATCCAAAGATTAAGGATCACTGCAGACTGTAATTAGGGACAATAAGAGGAGACACTAACAATTTAATGTTTGTAAGATCAAATATCCTCAGTGGCCACTTTATTAGGTCCATAGTACCAAGTAGAGGCTCATTTTTCTCCATAACCGCTTCAAAGGTTGATGAGTTTTGAGTCCAAAGATTACTTTTGAACTTGTGGCCTTCCTGTTAGCTTTAACGAGTCTGGCCATTCTCCTCTGACCAATCTCAATAGCGAGGTTAAGGTGTTTGGCCGCATGCCAATGACTGGATGTTTTTTTTGCTTATTGTATCATTCTCTGTAAACTCTAGACACTGTAAAATGTGAAAATCACAGGAGGGTGGCTGTTTCTGACCATTATAATGATTACCTGCACAGTAACCTGTGACCTTCTTGGCCCTGTCTGCAGGAGTATATATATTCAGTTGCAGCCATGTGATTTGAGCAGGTGAACCTAATTAACTGGAGTGTGGTTTATCATAGAGTAACAGGAGTATAGAAATGAAACCCCACCATCAATGTAATCTAAGCCAGATGCCCCAATATCACTGAAAAGCACCTTTCAAGAGATCATCAAGGCTTTAAGCTATTAGGTAACCAAAGGAATGCAGTTTATATTGTTCAAAAATAAAAAAATATTTCCTTGAAAATAAGAAACTATTAGGTCACTTTTTCTGAGAAGAGCTGCAGAACCTTGCACCTTAAGCTGGCAGTTGCATCTTTTTCATATGAACTTCACTGTCTCCCTCACCTTCTGTGTTTTTGCTGCTTTTCTTCTTCTTCTTGCTCCTCTGGCTCAGGATGCTGTGGGCCTCCGCTGATTTTTGCAGCTTGCCCATGAAGATCTCAATGTCGTTGAAACAGTGGTTAAGGATTTCCTGTGAGAGCGTGACAAGCAGTGAACTCATCATGTACCAGTGGACTGTGCACCATATCACAGACAGACACAGAGACAGAGATAAACACACACACACACACACACACACACACACTCACACACACAATTTTACTGCAATTCACAGTCAATAAGCAAAACTCCAGTAGCTCAGAAACCAATTAAAACAATAAATTTGAGCTTTTCGTCTTTTTCATTATAAAACAGAAAGGCTCTTTTTTCTTTATTAAAACAGATTTCTCCATGAAGCAGCGCATTTTGAGCTAAACATGTCCACACACGCATACGCGCATGCACACACATACATACACACACACACACTCGAAAGTGGTTCAATATGCTGACGTGCATTAGACAGACAGACACAGTATCATACCACTTCTCTCTGGGCCTGTCTGAAAGCCTGACTGGCCTGGTCACCACTGGATCCGTTCACTAGTGGCAGAGGGAGATGATCAGAAGTGAGCCCCTGTGTCCATGTTAGCCCCCTCCTGCCAGCACTTACCAACTTCTGCTCCACAAACACACAGAGCAGAACCTCATCACATATGCCGTCATGGTCAGTGATTAAAGACCAGTCCAAACCCAGTGCGGACACACCCAAACCCTGCCTGCACTGCACCGGCTCCCTGATTACAGACAGTGGCTCCCGTGTGCCTTCGCCACAGCCCACATGACAGCAGTGCGCCCCCCCCCAAGAAGGCCCATCTGCATGCTGTTCAGTGGCATTCCTCCGCCACCATGCCATTGCATCTCGCCCACCTCTGCTGTTTGCTCTGTATTAATGAAGCAGCCTGCCCCCCCCCCCCCCCCCCCCCCCTCACCTTTCATTCCTGAGTGTGGGGGAGGCGTGGAGGGAGGAGGGTTGGGGGCTTGCAGCAGAGGGGGGTTGGGAATCCCCTGGGGGCCCTGTTCCTTCATGGCTCCAGCGGCAGTAGAAGGTTGGACCAATCGGGCCTGGTTCATCCTGGGCATCAGAAAGATGGCCGGTTAGCAGGGGGGGGGATTCTAAGCACTGCCCGGGCTAGGCTACGCCTGCTGGGTGATGGCCAGAACGGCACTGCTTAGCAGCCTGTATCACAGCTGGTAAATGACAATGGGGCAGCAGCCCCTGTATGCTTCGTCTTCACCGGCAGGACCATGACCGTGACCGTGACCGTGACCGTGACCATGACCATGACCATGACCATGACCGTGACTGACCGTGACCAAGCCTCAGCTCTAGGTCACTATTTAACACTTTTTAAGTGATAATAAGGAAGCATCTTATTAGTAACCTACTGCTTATATTTTAGGCCAGTGGTTCCCAGTCTGGTCCTCAGGGACTCACAGGTAGTTCACGTTTTTGCTACCGGGAGCTGGGAGGGAACTAAACTATGGACTGGCTGTGGGTCCCCAAGGACCAGATTTGGACATACTATATTAGGCCATTTATGCCGCTACATGGATAAAATATTACGCAGTTTCACAAATGATATTTTCAGTGATTGATTACTGAAAGCCTTTATGTCTTAAATTTTTTAATAAACTGTAACACTATATTGTTAGCATATAGAAATAACCATTTGCCCATAATGGATATACACGCATAAATATCCAAAGAGAATATTCATGTATTAAGCAATGATATGAACAACACTGATACAAAAATCTGATACAAATACGGCGATCTGGAGAAGCTGAAAAATTGGGAATTCAATCCAATCGACCTCAAATGGTAACATTTCCCAGAATATCAGGCAATGACATGTTAGCTGTTCTGACCTGTTTAAAAAGAGACACGCTGTTTCATGACAGCTAAATGCACGCTAATCGTAGTCTGGAGGTCTGGATTGATGACGAACCTGACCTGGACTCTTGTCCTGTGAACAGGTAATCAAGTATGGCAGTCTATCCTTTACATTAGTTGCAACAGCCTTATTTTCTCGGTCACACCTTGCTAAGTAATGCGAAAACGAGTCAGACGAGTCCGTCGTTTCTCTGCTGGTCACTCGTTTTCTATTCCCAAGTGTCGAAGCTTTGTCAACACAAAACTGAGTGGGCTAGAGAGATCAGCTTGTTGAAACATCAACAGTATTATACAGGTGACACATTTTTTGCATTTTAGAAAAAGAATTCTAGTAGATCAAATCTATGCTGTGACGGGGAGAAAAAGTATTACTTTCAAACTATTGCCTGTCAGGTTTCTGGTTTAACAATCACATATAATCTGTGACAGCTGTTTACACAGAGTCTGGTTTCAAAATCATGCTTTGAGAGAGAATAAGTACATTCTGTAGTTATCAATAGGAACTTTGTTATGTCAACCTCCAGTGAAAAAAAAAATTACATTTCCACATAATCTTATAAATTCATTGGTGAGTGTGAATATATTCATTTATTCATTTCAGATTAAGTTCTTTGTACATAAATAAGTGTAATTTACATTTGCTCCACCACTTCCCACCATTACCATGAAACATTCTTTCGGCTTTCTGAAACAACAGTATAACATCTGAATGTAAAATGGGTCCCCTTAGCATGGTATGACTCTGACGACACTCAGTTGATTGTTTATTTCCAGCCTTGTTTTCATTTAAAGCAGACCTCCTTGTCTGTCAGGCTAGAACACTTCCCCTGCCTCTGTCATCTGGGTGTCCTGTGTTACATAACTAACTAGCTGAATGACTTTACTAAACAATTTGGCTAAATCTTGTGAGACCCTTGAACAAGGCCCTTAGCCCCAATTGTTCCATAGACTAGCTGCTCTCTTAACTGTATGTTTTTTAATAAAAGCTTTTGCTAAATAAATATAAATGTCATTACACCCAAGCCATGCAATGACAGTGAAAAAACTTTGATCCACCCTCTTTGAAAACCACTTCCTTCCACCACTGCGTTCCAGTGAAATCCTATTCAATGCACTGACCTGTACAGTCAGAGAATTGCTGGAGATCTCAGTTTGCTTATACCTGAATCTCTGCCGGCTCCCTCACTGGTGCCAGATTGTCCTTAACCATACTCTGTGACATACCTCAAAACCTCAGGACGCCTGTTAGTCTTCGACGTGTGATCAGACACTGCACTGATGATGTCATCACGGATCGGTTCCGCCTGCAAACACGAGGCATTCACCAGATGAATTGCATACTTTAGGGGGGGACATGCGACATTGTGGATGTTCTGCTTGGAGCATGTGTGAAATGTGGTGGAAAGACACATTTAGCCATTAACCGGGTACAGTGTCTGCATGAGGCTCAAAGCAGACACTTAGAGATCAAATCGTGACATAAGCTCTCACGGTACAGCACAAGGAAGAGCTGCACAGCACTGACACTCATACTCTAGCACTCACCCCTACGTTCTCACAGTTGAAGAAATGAATGTCTGGCTTTTTTCTGGGACCGTACTGACACACAAGGAGCAGCAAGGATGGAAACTGTTTCTCTGTGAGGATAGCATCACAGCGATGGATGCAGGACACGGGATAAGCTTCCAGCTCATCCTGTGCACAAACACAATTGAAAAGTTTCAGTGCCAGGTAGCACAACCTTGTCATTTAATTTTTTAAATCGAAAAGTAGAAGCAATGCTTTTGATATGATTAATTTAGTTACATCTATCCAGTCATCTTCCATAACCACTTTAGCAGTACAGGGCCTGGCATACTAAAATGATCGCTTTCAAAATAATAATTACAGACATTTCTCAAGTCAAAGAGCATGTTAAATAAACATATAGCAAAGTCTTAGGCAGTAAAAAAAAAAATAATAATCTTCATGTTGATGAAAAACTATAGTACTATGTTCGTCAGAGTATGTTAGCTTAAAACCTCTGTTAAAGTCTGCATTTTCAGCAACCATCCAGTATTCCCATGTTTTTGTTGGCTCAGCCACCAGCACACCATGTCTGGCTAATGAATACCTCTGGGTTATTTAACTAATCGAGTTTGGGAACTGAAGCTGTGTTCTTCTAGCCATCCAACAAGATGCCCGTTTTGGAGAACAGAAGAAATTCTTATTACTTTTAATTGTTTTTTTCCCTAAGGGAATATACATACACTACCAGATAAATCGTTTTAAGCATTTATTTTGGCTGCATAAGACTTTAGCACAGTACAACATACAATATAAATAAAAACACATATAATAAGAATTGGCAATAAACTTTGGCTAGTATATACCCTGTCACCTTGTTCATAGACTTTGGCCGGTATATACCCTGTCACCTTGTTCATAAACTTTGGCCGGTATATACCCTGTCACCTTGTTCATAAACTTTGGCCGGTATATACCCTGTCACCTTGTTCATAAACTTTGGCCGGTATATACCCTGTCACCTTGTTGATCTCAGTTCAGTGAACTATAGGACACTCTACTCAGATGGTTTAGCACATTAACACCTTAGCACCTGCTGACAATGTGCCCGATAGTTGGTCGTTGTGACCCAGTGTGACACAGTGCCCCCCACGGGTCCATTTCAGGGCTGAGCACGAGGGCCATACCTGGTTCTGAGCATCCCTCAGCCTGACAGTGTCCCGACTGACTTCTACCAGCATCTCCTGGCTCCAGAGGCGGTCCGTGCGGGCCAGGTGGGAGAGCCGTGACAGGGCCTCCTCCACGCTCTGGACCTCCCCACCCTGCAGGGAGAAGGTCACCAGGTGCTGGGGTTTGGGGCGAGGCCAAGAGGAGGAACAAGAGAGATATCAGTGGAGAGAGCTTATTACATGTGTGAAGTCACTTTATCATTCACAGAACAGGTTTGGGCTGACATTAAGCACATTAACAAACACATGTGTCATACACACCTACAAAAGCACAGAATTGCAATTCAGCATGTGAAAAACTTACATTGACTAAGTATTGTGAGATATCAGCCATTGCTAAATCCTCAATGAAGACGGAGATGGCTCTGAAAAAGAGATTAATGGGAGAACAATCAATACAAAGAATTACAATGAGCACATTTAAGTGATGATACCTTTTTAAACATTCATCTTCTAGGTACTCAACAGCCGTAGACTTATAGTTTGATGTCTTTGTGATGAGTCGCCTCAGCCAATGGAGTAAGAGACAGTTTGATATTGGGAGGGGTACAGCTTAATAATATAAACCATAAAAGGTCTGTTTGTTGATGTGGGGTGGAGGGGGGTGAAGCAAATTTAAATATTTGGGAGGTACACACCCTAGCCCCCTTCCCCCGGTTCCTAAGCCCCTGTCCTCAGCACTAGAAAGTATAATTCTGCAACACCTTAAAACTATTCTATAATCTAAGAGGGGTGTGAATGCTGTAATTATAAATAATACATTATAAATAACACATTTAATATTATTATACATCGTCATAATAAATCTTCCAAACGACATCTATACATGATACACATATTTGGGGACTATGACAAAACAAGTATTATTATACTGCAGTAGTCAGTGCAGTATTAGGTACTTTAAAAAGACAGCGAAAAGGAAAAATATTTGAATTATGACTAAAACTGATAAAATATTTATTGCAATTAGTGAGATATAGATGAGCTGATAAAGAGTCGCATATGAACCTAATGAAAAACATTTTACATTCAATTTTTAAACATTTACACGAGCACTTAAACTCTATTTAAATAAAACTGACATGCAAGTAACGCAATTATCATAATACAGCACAGACATATTTACGCAAGGACTACATAGGCAAGTGAGTCTGCAGTCACAAGGGAATAAAATAATAATGAAAACAATCCTGCTGCCTGATTAAACAGAGGTCGTTATACAAAGTACAAGTCAGAACAACGAGCCAGATCCCCACGTTAAGGCAGAAAAAGGCTTCCACGGCAGGCCACCAAACATTTTTGAATGAAAAGTGTCCTTACTGACTCGGCCGCTCACTCCTTACTGCTTCTGTCGCTTTATTGGCCACCCCTCCTCCTTTCTCTTTTTATAGCCTGAAACTGTAGAGTTACTCATCCAGTTTGACCAGGTACGTGAGAATACCTAGCATTTAACTCCTTCCAGCCTTGTTATTCTCATGCCCAATACTGTGTCTGACCTCCACTATTATTCCGACGTCGTCCTTGTGTAAGAGTTTAATACGAACAACCACAGTACACAGGCACCAATATTCTCAAGTCAAATAAGTTTCAATAGGTAAATTATTTTATAAGGCGAATAAAAAAATTATAATTCGATCCAAAATAAACTACACACTACTCTCGCCCTTGATTTCTACTGTAAGTTTGACTCATGCCATCGACAATAAAGCCTCACGAAAACATGCCATTAATTGTTCGTGCATGGATGAAATGTGATGACTATGTTGGAAATTCAATAAATTAAAGCACATAAAACGTCCTCAGACTAACACATTTATTACCCCATGCTCTGACTGCCTACAGGGGTAAGAGACCGCAGCACTTGCGAAACACGAGCGAGTCTTTAAAACTGACCAAGCGGCTCACACATGCCGCACCTTTAGCTCAAATCCATGGCTTATATTTTTTCTTCACGTGACTAATATAATTTCCACATATTTGAAGCCTCCTCTTATCTAATGGGGGTAGCAGTGACCCCGATCTGCGTGAAGCCCGCGCCGTAAGGTAAAGCGCCTTAGCCAATCAGACGGCGAGCGCCCGCAAACTAATGTGATGTCCACCGTGAACCCCCCCAACACACACACACACACACACACACACACAGCGTTTCAAAGTTTAAATCAAAGTATTTCTCTTTGTATTACAGTGTTTCAGAAGAACATGCCAACTCCATCAAAAAAAAAAAAGTCGTCTTACCCAAAGGGCTCTGTATGCATCGAACCATGAGTAACATTTCAGATTTCAAATATTACTTGGTTATTTTACTCTTCCATACTGTATATTTACTATTCCTGCCAGCCCATTCAAAGAAGCAGATAAACCCAAGGTCGACAAATATATAGTTCATTGCATTTTAAATATCATATGTACTTCTGTGGTGCTAAGAGAATAACAAATAACTCTTACCTTAAAGAATCTACTTTGATGTCTCTTCCATAAGAATAACTGAAAAAAACTGGCAAAAAGAAAACAGAGATGCCAAAAAATGATATCAGATGTTTTGTTTTCTATAGGATTTTAAAATACTTTGGTTATTTGTGTATCTACTTATGTCTTGCCCAGTTCCCTGCGTCTGTCTGCGGCGGCTTTTCCTGTTTTACCTTCGCTATCCACCTGCCTGACTGTCACTTACAGCTACACTAGTAGATAACAGCTGGAAGCATTTCAGTCAGCCTCTGTCTCTCGGGGTGTGTCACTCTCGGCCATTATGAAGCATTGCAATTGAATGGTGTGTCACGCCACCAAGCCCTGCAAACTCCACCTTAGAAATACAGCAACGGGAATGCAAACAAATATAAATGTGCGGAGGGACCACGGGGGCGTGCACTGCAGGGCGGTGCTGACGCGGCGTCATTATGTTCACATGGGATGCTGACTGAAAAGATAGAGGACATATTAAACATACCCGTTAAAGCAATCTGTTTTTCTTCAGTTGCTGCCGGCTCACTTCTTTCAAGGTGTGTCGGAAATAGAGAAGAATAAACGAATAACACATAGCCAAACAATATGCCTGCTTATAAAACTGTTTGTTATCCAAATCTAAAATTTACACCCACAGGGAAAGAGGCCGTGTATATCTATAAACATCACCAACGTTTTTTACATTAGCCTTACGCGTATTTTTTTTTTTTTAAGAAACGTGCTCAGTTTCCCATGACGGTTGTTGTTGTTGTGGTTTGATGTGGAAATACTATTTTGATCAGGGAAAAAAAACTGATACTGATACCGACAACAACAGCAGCAACACACACATACCAGGGGCAGGCTGGCTGTTCCAGTGGGCCGCTGTGTCAGAGATCCAGGAGTGAATTAAAAGGGGTGTAATTTGCCAGCCCGATGTTTGTTCCCAGTCCATCCCCGATTCAAACACACACGAACGCGCACAGCTGAGAACCTGGGCAGCGTGGGGGAGGGGCACATCACTGTATTATAGCTGCTCCATTTGTATCTGCCTGTCACAGCCTTGAAAGGGAAGCCAGTGAACACCAATAATAGCTGGGGTATACAGCCATCTTTGGCTTATGATATGTTTGCATGAGTTTTTAACTTCACTTTTCAGGTTTGTGTTATGTGAGTATTATTTAAAATAATATTTACACTTTGAAAATTTTCTGTAATACTTTTTATGTCATGCCAATAGATTCTGATAAATTGAACAGAGAGAGAGAGAAAGAGAGAGAGAGAGACTCGTCCCATTATAATGTCCTTAGTGCAACTCATTAAGGAAACTATGCACTACTTCAGTTTTGCCCAGTATTTTCAAAGGTAATCAATCGTGTCATAAAGATAAAGCAAACCTGTTTCACACAAAACACGTCATTGCTGTTTTTTCATCAACTGATAAAATAAGATCACAGTGGGATCAACATGACAAACTGAAAATGGGCGAAGTATCGATTAGGCTGTGGTGGCATACTGTTCAATCCGGAAGACGGAGGAAATAAAATCCGAAGAGGCTGTAATTTAAACTGCTGCAAGGGCAGCATAAAGTTAAAGGTTAATGCAGGATAAATTCTACATCCAGCAATTTAAGGTTGTTTTATGTCAAATAAATTTGTACAGACATGCAAATGAATGCACTAGGCGAAGTTTGAATTGAGGCAGAGGAACAATGGTGATCTTTGTGGTATACATTTTGGGATTGTTCTTCTGGTAGCCTACTATAAATCAAGACCAAATAACAAAAGCTTCACTGGAGCAAACAGTGAGGCCTGCTGAAAATTTTGGGGTGGCCACCAGGAGGCGCACCGCACTGTGTTTCTTCTATGGTTCCACGTAGGAAACAGAATAATCCATATTTCGTTTTTGCTATTTTGGGGTGCCCATGTTCACCCCTAGGAGCAAAATCTAATGTAAACTAGTAAACACAGTTGGCCGGTAGGACCACGACTGAAAAGAACAGGCTTAGAACCTTAGGTAGCGTCATTTTAAACATGTAGTAGTGGACAACCAATCAAATAGCAGGGGGCGTAACCTTTCGCTTCTTCTAGAATTTGATGGACGTGCGTGGTCCAACGTGGCGTGGTGGCGTGTTAGTCTTTACAACTTGACAACCTGAAGTTTAAAGATACTTTAAAGAAAAGCGGACTTCTTGTGTATATGCAGTTTACTCACTTCCAGAATTTGTGCGTGTTAAGCAAAATATTATCTCTGTGTTTTTACGTTGAAGACGAAGAATGAAAAGGTGCCTCACTATAGACTTAAAGTTATTTCCCTGGTAGTGCAAGGTAAACTGTTTTTAAAATACTTTTTATGGCATGTGGCATTATTAACGTACTATGAGTATATTATTTATTCTTACAGATTTTGTTATGGAGAGTCATCATTCGCATGTTTTGTTTATTTAGAAATGATTTTTAAAAAGTTTAAGGAAGAGGTATGTAACACGTACACCGTTTCTAAAGAAGTATTTATAACTGCATTGACTTTAAGTTTGTATCCTATTCGTTACATATATTACACGCATTAGTTTGATCCTAGAAAAATAATTAAATTAATGTTTGCCTAGTTATTGTTACCGGCTTATTTAATATTAAGTTTTTATTTGTTCATGTGGTGATGCATTGTGAATGTATACCATCAACAACCCTTTGCGTTTAAAATTACATAATATGCGATTGATTTCTCTTTCAGTAAAACAATTCGCCATCATGATTTTTGTTACATTGTTCATGATTTGCGGTAGCATATGGCAACGATATCAAACGATTGCATCATCCATCCTTTGGCGGTGAGGGGGCGGGGTGACGGTCACGAACGGGAATGCAGCTTATCCGCGGACACTGTGACACGCTCCCTTACACACTCAGACAGTACAGAATAAATGGCAACAACATGCATCTGATTCGAATTATTAAAATACATTACTCTAAAACATAAACCGATGATTAGTCGCTACAGGTTTTTCTATTCTCGGAGCATTTCGATACGTTTTGTTTAGGGAAACATTGGAAGTAATATTTTAGTATCACATACATTTTTGTGTGATCTTACGTGTTACCTAACATGGCTACAATTCGTAAGATGTTCCATAGCAAGAAATACATCTCGGTGTGGCAAATTCTTTGCTTGACGTAGTTATATTAATTTTCCAACATGGAATTAGTGGTACTAGTTCACCTAGAAATTAGTGTCGATCTCTGAGGACTCCGTTAGGTATTTACAGCAGTGTACAAGGAAGCCTAACATGTCAGCCTGCATCACTCTTCACTCATCTTGAGCTGAGAATTCCTTTTTCAGCTGAATAATAATAAACCTAATCAAACCTAGACGCTCTGACTCTGACTGGTTCAAAGTAACATGACAAGATATAGAAACTGCTGTGTGTCAATTAAGTGAAATACTATTTCCACAGGTAATAGATGGTTATTACGGAATCGTGCAAAACTGGTAGATGGTTATTTAGAAAAACCACAGTAAATGTTTCCAATAGCCTGTAGAACTTCAAACATATTTCACTGTCGTTTTAGTATATATCTATAGAACTATTGTGTGCAGACTGATGTGCTTCATCAGTCTGTACCAGTCATAATTTTGAAATCCCACTGTTTGGTATGGTGGTAAACCACACACAGAGGTTACTTAATGTCATACAGCCTAATTTTGAAGTTTTCTTCCACTTATGGTGGGTGTGCCTTTGGGTGGATACTGTGTGCACTGTGTGAGTGTAACTATTCTGAGGAGAGCTTGCAGAAGGTGATTGCAGACTGTATTCAAGGTGATTATATATTGAGCCTCAGTTCACAGCAGTAGAAGTCACTTTGACAAGTTCTTCATTTTTGATTATGCTGCTCTTCTTATTTGCCTGTAGCTTGTTTTGTGTTTTCTTCTCCTTTGTGGACTGTTTTACATGTTACCAAAAGAGCTAAAGTTCCAGTCTCCCTTTCTGCGTAGGCTCAGAATTTGTTTTTGCAAATACTTGTGGCAGTATATTTAACTTTCTTTTCCTCATGAAATTGTGGTTGCTATATGATTTTTAAGGTTTGGGTTTTATCGTTGTATGTAAATTAGCATATTGAGAAATGGTAGATACTAGATAAACCTTTATTCATACAGAAAGATAAACCATTATATTCCAGTTATCCTCAATAAAAAGTATAACTTTGAAGGATTATACGTAGCATATACTCATCATATCACTTATACTGTATGGCCAAATTGTGTCTTAAATGAAGTGTGATACTCAAACATTAGGTTAAAACTGGAAATTGTGTCTTATCTGAATGCTGCGTGCGATTCTGATAAAGCTTTATGAGCATGTGTTTTTCAATGGTGTGAATGGTAAACGCTCTGACTTGAAAGAGTGCCTATGGACAGTGGATGAAAAGCAAGATTAGGGGCATGTGAAGGCTGGAATTGAGTGGCCGTTTAATTCTCATTACACTTATGAGCTGGTGCTGCTTCTTAGCCTTAATTTCTTGTCTCTATTATGTAATAATTTTTGATGCAAGTAAAATGCTACCGATAATGAACTGGGTGAAATAAGCCATCAGAATGCACAGGCTAAGACCTGTTAGTACCTGTCCTATGCACAGGCTAAGACCAGTTAGTACCTGATCGGGGACCTGTGAGTAAGGATGGGTTTTGGATTTTAATCATTATTAACAGCCGTGGAATAGAGTGGTATACGGCAGCAAGAGTGTTTTACTAGAGTTTTAATGACTTTGTGGTTTATTACTACTGTCAGGATGGCCGAGCGGTCTAAGGCGCTGCGTTCAGGTCGCAGTCTCCCCTGGAGGCGTGGGTTCGAATCCCACTTCTGACAAAGCTTTTATGGGGCAGTGTGTGACTCAGTGGGCTAAGCCTGTGTGCCTGTAATCACAAGGTCTCCAGTTCAAACCCAGCCTCAGCACGTCTGCGGGTCCTTGAGCAAGACCCTTAACCCCCAGCTCCCTGGGTGCCACTACAGGTGGCTGCCCTTCGTGGATAACTTGCTCTACAAAGTTGAGGGAGGCGTAAAAACAATTTCCCCCTGGGGATCAATAAAGTATTTAGGGCAGTGGTTGCTTGACGCTTAGGGAAGCGCACTTGTAATTGAAAGATTGCAGGTTCGAATCCCCGACCCGCAAGGTACCATCCCCAAGCACTGCTCCCCGGGCGCTGAATTAGCTGCCCCCTGCCATGTCATGGAAGTCACATATGGGTCAAATGCAGAGGACACATTTCATTGTTGCGTGCTGTGGTGTGTTGACAATGACCACTGATCGCTAAATTCTATAGAGCCTGTCATTAGCTGTGGCTGATGGTTGACTTGCTTGATGCCTTTAGAATGATATTTGAGTTTTGAAATTGCACTTGGCCTGGGTCTCATTGGTATTGCGTGTCTTTTTCCCCCTCTGATGATTCTTTGAATGTACCCATTTTTTAATCCTGTAAATAAAACTATGACAAGCAGCATGACTTTCCGTCACACTGAAACGTAACTTTGCTGTTGGTGTATTTGGTCTGTTTAGCATTGCAGGTCCTAAGCTTCCGGTGAAGGGGGGGGGTTGTACGCTACTGTATTTAATGAAAACGAAGTGATAAAGGCTGGGTACGATCTGAGCCTTGGCACCTGCACATTGTCACTCAGCTAAGGCGTGTGCTGACTCCATTGAGTAGTTTGCTATTGCAGACATCAGGCTGCATTTAGGATGGATACATTGTCTATTATATGCATTTGAAATGGTATTTGAATAGCTAAATAGTGGTATTGTAATGGCAATATGGTTTCTAAATGAATTGAAAAAATTATTTGTTTCAGATTCTGAAAGGAGTTGTTTAAGGATTCGGTGCATGTGAGTGTGATGTGAATTCTGGCCTCTCCTCATTGCATTTCCAGTTGGTGTATATGTTTGCTGTATGTCTGTATGTTCCAAGCTTATGAATTTTTTTTAACCTGTCAGTATATCTTGCACAAATATGAAAAACGTATTTAATTAGGGAAACCAACAAAGGGGAAGTGGAATTTAACCTGCCAAGAAAAGTGAAGTGTTCTGTCACTCTTAGTGATACAGATTTGATTTATGTTGTCTGTGCTGCTTTGATCATTTTAGCATTCAGATTATGAATGAAGACCTGCGGCTTTTATGGTCTTTGACACCATGTGAGAGTCTGCCAGTATCTAGACTTCAATCACAGGGGCGTGGCACCATTTTCCCACAATAAAATCAATTAAACTATCGGAAGTATCATTCCACAATATACCCTAAACTTTTTTTCATTATTATCTGGAGCTTCATAGTGACATGGTTTTAAACTAGTGTCTTGATGGTCACGTTATTGAATGTTCACCGCTCTGAGGACAGGGGCAAGGAGTTCGTGAGCAATGCTCGTTTTGGCGCTAAAGAAATTATGCAGTGCAATGATGGAGTCAAGTCGCAATTACACACAAGCTATTTCAGGAAGCATCGCCAAACACCAGTTTTAAGAGGCTATTTTTAATGTGCATATTAATATAATTTACCCACCTGTGTGTGCATAGTGATGTGGTTACCATCGTGGACAGCAGGTGGTACTGTGCAGTACAATATTATCTTTGTCCGTGTTTGCATGGTGCTGAATTCCTCCCACACCCCAAAAATATGTTAGGACGACTAGTGTCACCGACTTGTTCCGAGTGTGTGCGCGCGCGCAATATAAGCTGCACCCCCGCTGGAAGATCAATGTGTTTCTGAGCAATCCATAATGATGTATAATATAATTGGATACACGTGTTATTATTATTATTTCTAATTTGGGCGCACTCTCAGTTTGCCTCGAAATTGCACCAGTAACTGATATGTTTTTCAAAGCCCTCCACGGCTTATTAAATGGTTTAAATGGGCATAGCACAGCAGCCTGAATTCGTGCTCAGCACCTTGGTCGCGATCCCGCGTTATCTAGTAGGCAGGCAGCCGGAAGACGGCGAGGAAGAGCTATCCACCGGCTGCCGCCTCCCGATCGGGGACGGTAAGTTATATAATGTATCGTATATAACAAATACTGTCGGCCGCGGTGTGTGGGTCATGGTCACAGCTCTTCCTTTTCTTTATTTTATAGCTAAATACAGTCGGATTATAGACTATAACAGATAAGGTCGTGATGAAAAGCGAACGAGGCCAGCTACATTTACGCCAAAGGGAAATCAATACAAAAGAAAAGACCGGAAAACATTTCTGGATACGTGTATCACTGCGGTGTGTAACAGTAGTAAAGCGTGGACCGTGTGATCAATTTTTTATTGTTATTTATACTTCCCGGGAATAGCCCGATACACCATGTGGTGCCTCCATGTGCTGTTACGGCGCCTGTTGTTCCGAACAGCGACCAGGGCGGTGATTTAATTGAAAATAGTTAACAATAACCCGGATTTTTAACGCTACAAAGCCGCAAATTCCTGTTTGAGTGTGTAGTTTAAGAAAAAGAGCCAGTATGATACACGGACAAGCCGAAGAGACAATGTGCTCATTTAATACGAGGAAATAACGGTAGATCTCTGGGGCGGTTATTTTGTAATGGTTTTCTTTATGGTGTTTTGCATCCGTAAAATGTGTGTCACGTTAAACCGCAAATACTCTCTATCAACTGACAAATGCCTGTCGGAAAAGTCTGCGGTGTCATTTTTCCATTTCGATTAAAGCATGTAGCCCAGTGCAGATGCGCCTTCCGAGAAGTTGGCTAGTGTTATACCTATTATAAACTAATAAACTTTAAAGTAACTGTTTATTTTGAAAGTAGTTTACTTGTAACGTGTCGTTTTAATTTGATGTTGATATAGGTGCCTCCATAGATTTTTTTTTTTCTTCTGTATTTATGCTTGAAAAAAGCCATGTATGTGAAGAACTAGCGAAAGTTTCAACAATAAGATTCACTACCGCAGGTACTATTGTATTTTTTACGTTAGCTAGAACTAGGCTGGATGAAATATGAAAATCCATAACCTCATGTGCGTTGCCGAGGATTTCTTTGTATGATTAATGCAATTAGGCAGTAGTTGTGTATGCAGTGTTCTGTCCTGACACTGTGTCACAGTTGCTGGTGTCACTGTCTTGCCAGATGGAGAAGACCCCTTTGCCAGCTGACGAGGATGGCAGAATGATGGCTGACACCCAGTCTGATGCGCAGCTCTTGGATGGAAATGGCAGCTCACTGGGCACTGCCATGGAGCCGGCCCGTGACGCCTGGGCCAGTAAGATGCAGTACCTGCTAGCCCAGGTGGGCTTCAGTGTCGGGTTGGGGAACGTCTGGAGGTTCCCGTACCTTTGCCATCAGAACGGGGGAGGTGAGTTCTGCTATTATGTTACTTCACTTTCGACGGGAATTGGGTTGCAGCCTGTAATGGAGTCCTGTTCATAGTGTGCATTGTGCATCCTGGAATGGGATCCAGGCCCCTTAAGAACATACTGTACCAGTTCTAGGAGATGAATAGATGGATGCCTGCAGTAAATATTCTCATGTGCACTGCGATTGCGTGCTAGGTTAATCGAATGCGAGTGCAAGATCCTGCCCAAAATTCTGCTAGTGAATCTGGCGTCAGACAGTTGTGATGTAATTGCAGTGGTTTTTTAGTTTTAACGACAATTTAAGTTGTTTCCTGAAACACTGAGTTTTGGCCTTGGAAGGCCAAGAATGGCAGCTTTACATCGAATGTCTAGACTCTAAAGGTTTCCTGCTGTAATAGAGCATGTAAACTGTAAATGTACATTTACATGCATGAAATGTGTGTTTTGAGTTTTAGCAGTGAATTTGGGTAGAAACAAAATTACAGCATGTGCGTTTTGGGGGTTTAATTTCCATGTGGAATGATGAAGCACAGTTAAAAATGGCTGGTGCTATTAACCGTGTACGAAGTGGACATTTCAGGTCGAGAAAGCAAGAATCCAGACCAAAATTTTATTTCAACCGATCAGTTGAGTGCTCTGTGACTGTGACTCTGTATAATGAACTGATTTGTCTGGATTTTTACTTTCTGGACCTGAACTTTCCACCTCCGCATGTGGTATGTGCACATAGCGCGGTGTGGATTCACTCTTCTTTTGCTGCATTTATGCTCTTACAGTGTACATGTGGCTTCTGTGAGATTATGCAGCCTCTCCCTGGCTCTCCCCCCAGGAGCCTTCCTCCTGCTTTACGTGCTCCTGCTCGCTGTGGTGGGAGTTCCCCTCTTCTTCTTGGAGCTGGCGGCCGGACAGTGCATCCGACAGGGCAGCATCGGAGTGTGGAAACACATCTCTCCAAAACTGGCAGGAATAGGATACTCCAGCTGTGTGGTGAGCAGATGATGCTCTCTCATTCCCTGCTGCTATACTCGACATACTTTATTTGTTTTTCATGTTAGCTACAAAGACTAAATAATTTCCACATTTAGATGCTTGTATGGATGTGGTTTAGTAGAGCTGCAGATATATCCTGTGGTCTTAGTCTGGCAGTTTTATGGCTGAAGGTGTCCTGTCCCTGCTTTTGCTGTGATGTGATGAGATGTGCACATCTATCAGTCTGTCTGTGTTTCGGAATTTTCACTTTTTCTAATTGATTTAGTACCTGGCTGTTCGGTTTCCCACATCACCCCGCAGACTGACTGCCTTCTTACATCTATACCTCCTTATCTTTATGGCAGTAAAGTGAATTGTTTGACTGTTCACC
This sequence comes from Hippopotamyrus pictus, assembly GCA_026781145.1. Lineage (NCBI taxonomy): Eukaryota > Metazoa > Chordata > Actinopteri > Osteoglossiformes > Mormyridae > Hippopotamyrus > Hippopotamyrus pictus. Next base: position 19,769,222 of record JAODLC010000100.1, on the reverse strand, counting down.
TTTTTATTGAATTAGAGTTATTTTCAGTGTTTTGTCATTTTCCCCTATCAATACCATGATACCATCACACTAAAACCATCTGTTGTAACCTGTTTTGTAAAGAAAAAACATGTTTACACTTCTAATAATAATTTTCAGTTAACTGCTTGTATGACAATGATGCCTGATACACAGCACAGAGTAGCATTATTGGTGACTGTGTGTGTTTTGGCTTTTTTACTCAAATTGACTGAACTTGCTGGAATAGTTACAGTGGTACCTCAGTTCTCAAACTCACTAGAACTTGAATTTCTTGAAAGGCGAACAAACCAGTTTGACCTAGAACTTGATCTGAATATCAGAAGTCAAACCATGAACGCTGACTTAATATAAATTGTACGCGCCAGGAAATGAGTCATACTACAATGCAATTCTTACTTGAATGCCTTCTTCACAGACTGG
>JAODLC010000100.1:19729823-19748803 GCA_026781145.1 Hippopotamyrus pictus | reverse complement strand
GTGGTTCAGGGAGCATGAGGAATCATTTTCACGCATGACTTGGTCACCTCAGAGTTGTGACCTTAACCTCATTGAAGTGATGTGCTGGGATGTGCTGAAGGAGGCTTTATGAAGTGGTTCAACTCACTTGTCAATACAGGATCTTGGTGAGAAATGAATGCAAATCTGGATGAAAATAAAGAGTGAGATGTTGCATAAGCCTGTGGAAACAATGCCATGACAAATATGCACCATAATCAAAGCTAAAGACGGTCCAACGAAAAATTCAAATGGCGACTTTTTTTTTTGGACGGGCAGTGTATATTAGATGATCTATAAAAGGAATAATTATAATTGCAAAGCTAGCTAAAGTTTTTTTTTTTTGTATAAGACAGGATAAAGATGTTTTAGCGAAACTTTAACTCCCTGTGCTATAATGCCCATACAGAACTGAAAGTAAGAAAAAGCCTGGTGTTAATTTATCTGATTAGCAATGTAAGAATTGCATGTGCAACATCATCCAGCCCAATAATGTGCTACACCCATTTTTCAAATTCAGTACAGAATACCCCGTCTTGTGTTGTGATGTCATTCGGCACTGGTACCAGTTTTTACACAAGTGGAAAACCAACACTACACCTTGAAGTACGGTACCTGGTGTGTTGGACAGGCGTCCTTAGAGTTGCCTGTTTCATGATAGGAGCAACCCACTAGCATGCATACTTTTTTATGTAAGGGGTTGGAAATGGTCAAGTTCCGAGTTATCGGGAATTCATCTGATGATCCACGCATATCCACACTGACCACTGGTATCATTTCGACCAATCACATGGCTGTGATGCAACTTACTCAGTTTGGTCATGCATTAGGCTCCGCTAGAAGCAGGGCTGTGTCGGCACAGGTACAGGTCAGGTACGACATGCATACTTTGTAGTGGAAAACTGTCAGTTTGTGGTACCGGTCAGGTACAGCTCGGTTCCTCGTGGCAGTGGAAAAGCACCATTATATTCATTTCAGTAGTCTAACTGATAAGCATCTGATATATTGGATTTTAGTTGCTTAATTAACAGTGTGGAACCACCTGTTCTCGTAAGTGCATAAGCATGTCCTGGGTTGGGACAGTAACCAGTATGTCTGTGTGTTTCAGATGTGGAAGACCAGCCTCACAAGTTAATGGTGAAAGAAGAGACCTCTGACCATCCTGTTACATCACTATTATCAGCTTCTACCTGCAAAGCACCATCATGCTCTGCCAATAAAAAAAATGGTCAGTGTAGGATTTATGCTGTATATGTCTGTAAAAGGTTGACCTCTCTGTGTTGCCTGTGTGTTTTCTTGTGTTTTTCTGGGTGGAGATATAGCCATGGTCCTCTCTCCTGCTTTCCCCTGCAGATGTGCCTTCTGATCTTCCTGTGTCATACCCCTGCTCTTACTGTGACATTTGCTTTACTGCCTCTCACTACTTGGAGAAACACTTCAAGCGTTCACACCGGAAACAATACCTAGAACTGCTGCAAGGTCAAGGCATCTCTGCCAAAAAACCGCCCCCCTCCCCTGCTGGCCTCTCAGGCCTGTCGTCTTCTCATAAAGTCCCTGTGTCCTCTCCCGGCCTCTTCCTTGGTCACTCTGGGTGTCATTCACAATTTGTTGACCCTGATGGGTCAGCTCGCAGCAAAACTAGTTCGGCAACATCGGATCAACTTATTGATAATAGGCCTCAGACACCTCCTGCCTCGAACTCAGGGTCGTCTTTGATTCCATCCCACTGCTGTTCCAAGACAATAACAAAGACCATTCCTAGCCAACTGACACCTCCAGACGTTGCACAGTCTTCAGGAACTCCGGTTGGGAGGAAAGAGACTGAGAGAAATGCCACGCCGTCCGGCATTCACTATAGAGGTGCAGAGAAAGGGGATCAGCAGGGGAAAGTAGGAGAGGAGCTCTCGCATGAACAAGGCAGCTCTGTACTTTGTGAGTGTGGTCAAAGCTTCCCATCATTGGAGTCCCTCAGCCACCACCAGGACCAAACCCACCGAATCAAGGTGGAGGAGGCGGCGGAAGGGGAGGAGGGCGAAACCTTGTACTTGTGCACTGAATGTGGCCTCAGCTTCCCCTGCCTGGACCTCCTCCGCCAGCACCAGTCCTTGCACGATTCCCTAGGACACGCGGTCAGAGACGAGGAAAATGAGGAGGACGGGAAGGAGGATGCGGACTCTCCCCGACCTTTAGCCTTCAGCCAATCGCACTCTTGCCCCAGCTGCCATAAAACGTTCAAAACGGCCCGCTATTTGAAAACCCACATGAAGATCCACAGCGGCCAGGTACCCTACCACTGCGACCAGTGCGACAAGCCCTTCACCCAACTAGGTGACCTAAAGACCCATCAGCGAACGCACACCGGCGAGCGGCCTTACCAGTGCTCCCAGTGTGGCAAGTGTTTTGGGCGCTCGGGGACCCTTAAGAAGCACTGGCGCACTCACACAGGAGAGACCCCTTATGTGTGCACGATGTGTGGGAAGCAGTTTAACCAGCTGGGGGCGCTAAAAACGCACGAGCGCATCCATACTGGCCTGCGGCCTTACTTCTGCACCCTTTGCTTGCAGCACTTCACCTACTCCTACCAACTGAAGAGGCATCGCTGTGTACGGAAGGAAACTTTGGATTGAGATCAAGGACGAGCATCATTGGTGTTTTCACTGTATGTCGTCTGTCATGTCGAAGTTCGTCGGTCCACATCTGCACAAACGTATGGGTGTAGACAGATTACCCATAATGCAACTGCTGACACTAAGAAACTGGGAGAAGAAACACTGCTGACATGCAGTGGCTGGAAACTGATACACTGCTGACACAGAGATTAGGAACAATGCTGATTTGTGCACTGATGAAAACTGGATGAGAGGAAAGTATTAGACTGGATAGCAGCATCATTGCCTAAATACTGACACATAGAAACAGTTCAGATTCCAATAGAAATCCAAGTAACACATCTGGAGAATTATTAATGACGACTTTCTTCAATGTGGTAATAGCATATTTATGTTTTCACAAAATTATGGTCAAAGTTTTTATTTTTTTTTAATTAAGATCAGCAGTGTAATTCCACTAATCATTCTTTGTCAGCATCCTATCAGTCTAGTACAGTGATTCAAAACCCACTTGTCAGACATCCCCCTCCCCCCTGAGAATCTGCATTCTTGGTTTAGTCCACCTCCTCTGTGCCTAGGCCAAGAGGCAATCAAGGCTTTTATAATCAGCTGACAAGTGAAATTAGGTGTGTCCCTGGTGGAAGAGGAGAAAAACATAGGCTAGCTAGGTGGCTGTGGATCGGGGGAGACCCACTGGTTTAAAGGAGCAGAGGTGCTAAACACGAAAGAACATTCTGGCATATTAGTATACATGTATGTGTAAAAGTCAGTTGTAACTGCCATCCAGTCAGACCAGCTTACTGTTCTCAACCTTGGAGGTTTATGGAGAAATACAGCATATTCCTTTCAAAACTACAAAGTATTGTGTGTTAAACATTCACAGTCTCTTCCCACTTTTGTGTAGCTCCTATGAATAGCTCACTTCCCTTTTTATCAAGACCCATTTGACACAATGTTCCTTTTTTGTAGCGTTTGCACTAAAGCCAGGATTTTTTTTTTTTACAGTGAAATGCAGTTTCAGACGGATTATATACGTACAGCAGACATTAAACCATAGTGGTGACCCGTACAAATACCTCACTCATGAACTCCTTAGCAAATTGTGTTTATGTATTTGCTTTCCTTTCTGTTTTTCTTTTCCATTAAAAAGATGTTTTGGTGACTCCCCTGCTGTGTGTGTGTGTGTGGGGAATATGCCAGTTCTTCCCAAGTTTCCTTCAGGTTCCCCGGGTTCCTCCTGCATTCCAAAGACCTGTATTTACCAAAGAAGCATCTCTGTATCGTCTGTAGTGTGTGGTTGGGTGGGTGAATGTGTATGTTGCTTGTGATGCAGTGGGATCCTGCCCCAGGTGATCCTGCCCCAGGTATACCCCTACAGTGTAACCGGAGGTGGATAGTTAAGATCCAGAAAGTAAAAATCCAGACCAAGATTTTGTTTCAACCAACCAATTGAGTATGCTGTACTGAACTGGTTGGTTGAAACAAAATCTTGGTCTGGATTTGTACTTTCTGTACCTGAACTGTCTACCTTCATATGTAACCTTTGCTGCTTGGGAGAGGCTCCAGGATCCCTGCAGGCCTGCATTTGATAGGTGGTTGGAAAGTGGATGGATGGTAAATCTGAAATCATGTACTTATTGATAGCTTTGTTAATATGCATTTGGTTTATATGGTCATTAATACTCAGGGGCGGCCCTGGCACATGCGGTACCCTAGGTGGGCGTCGCCACCATAATTCTAACAGCACCCTACATCACATAGTTGTGAGCTAGAACTGAAGAGGGTAAGAGTACTCCTGTGTCACTCCTTTTGCTTTGTCTTAGGCGGTGTGCACCATGCACAGGTGAAATCATACAGTTTACATATATACAGACTGTACAAGATGGACGGAAGAATAAAATTTGTATGTGTACTGGGTGGTAGTTTGTTGGGCAGGACTGCAGCCTCACACATGTGGGACCCAGTTCTGGCCCTGGTTCTGTGCCTGCTTTGTGGGGTATTCCCTTGCCTTGTCCCCTGTCCATCCTGGAATAGGCTCCAGACTTGCTATTCCCCTGTGCTGGATAGGCAGTTATGGAAGACAGAGGGATACATGCTAAAAATTATTCGTTATACCATTCATGAACATTTTAATAGTATTAAAATGCTTAATTTAATATAAATATATACGTCTTTCTTGCAATATGGGCTTCACATAGAATGTTCTCGCATTGTTTGCATAGATTAATGCCCAGGGAGATGTTGTCTTGGTAGCGTTTCCACCCTGGGACTGAGAGACAGCAACAGGCTTGTTGGTGACGGCGACTGCAGGGCACCAGGAAGCAGGCATAGACTCAGGTGCTAAACGGCGCAGAGAGCAGGAGATCACGCAGCTAAAGGCGAAGGAGGAGATCCGTGAGTACGGCTGTGACCGGACTGTTAATGAGGAAAATGGGTAAAATGCTGTAACAGAGGTCCATAACTGTAGAGGGAGGGGTGATAAAAATCAAAGGTGAAAAAACAAAAGCAGCGATGAAGATGAACGGAGGAACTCCGCTGCAATTTGACCAAAATACAGACAATTAGATTAAGGAAAATAGGTGGTTATCTTCAAAGAAAGTGCACTTTCAATGTTTATGCTGCTTGATAGATATTAATTGCTGAAAGAGTGTGAAATAAGATTAAAATATATTGAGAAAAATGTTCTAGGACTCAGTAGGTGCTTCTTAAGGTTTACCTGGACAATAAAGGGCCTATTTATGGCAAACGGTTACAGCACATAGATACATCATTTCTTATTTGGAAAAAAAAAATGTTATACTGAAGATTTGCTGCTTTGATCTTTATTTGGGAGATTTGGTATGAATCAGAGGTTTGGCAGGTTGACTTCATTAGACCAGAGCTTTTGCAGTACAGGAAATACGCTCAGCTTGATAGCAAAGGCAGGAACAACTGAGGAGTGAAGCGCAGAAGCAGCTGTGTCTGCCCCCCTGCTGCACCCTGCTTTCTCACTCGCGACTCATTTCATGTCCCATGCCATCAAGGGCGTTACTTTCTTTTTAACAATTGGGTGATGGGGGGGGGGGGGCATCGCTGTTTAAATATCGGCCTCGATGACAGATACAAAGACGGCCATTGATGCTTGTGTTTTTAATCCGTCCCTGTTTAGTAATTAGAAAGCAGTCGTACTGTCACTTTTGTTTTCCATATAGAGAATGCGTTTCTGGACTGATTTGTTTACCCCTTTTATCCCCCCGCAATACTCCCACACACATGCAAATGACCGATCGCTCGTTCAGCTTTTCATGCTCACAACATTGGGTGAGATAATCCATGTTAGGGAAGACACTTTGAACTAGGAGAAGATTTACAAACTGCCATTTCAATTAAAATGCCCTGGATTTCATTTAGGCACTGAGTCCTTGCTGTGTGCTGATTGGTCAGTCTCCTATAATCATGCATGTGTCACTAATGTTAATGTCAAACACCTGGATGAGTCTTTCAATCAAGGAAACAAACCAGTCAAAGCGCAAGAAGAACTGAACTATTCAGCCAAGCACAGAAACCTTTCAGTTTTTAAGTAGTTTGCGAATGGCAGATGTGGACATGAATTATCTGGTCACAAAGGTTTCTCATACACCCTGTCAGAGTTGCTCCTTGTAATATTTTGGTATTACGTCCACTACAGCTATAGATAATCTGGCTCCCGATCTGTGACACTGCTTGACTTTATGCTGAATCCCTTGTAATGTAATTAAAAATGCAGAACATGTAGTAAAATACCCCCTTACAGTTTTTCCCATAGAACACATTTTTTTTTTACACATCAATATGTAAATATTTAAATAAGTTAAAAAATAATTCAAATATAAATATGTGATACTGCAACTTAAAGCCTCACATTTGTGCACATAAAAAAGTGCACTTATGTAGCAGATTCTATAATCCAAAGCAAATTACACTTCCGAAAGCAGGATTAGCCAGATTTAGGAGCAATTGGGGTTAAGGGCCTTGCTCAAGGTCTCAACAGTGACATCACTCTGTCGCTTATGGGGTTTGAACCAGCAACCATCCAGTCAAAGGCACAAAGTCCTAACCCACTGAGCTACACTGAGCACGTAATGGGTACTGTACCTGTAACTTAATGGACTAAGGATGTTGACAGCCATCACTGGTAATATTCTTGTTTTCTTCCCTTGCTGTACAGTAGGACACGGCAATGGCCTTCCTCCTGGTTCTCAGTGTGTGCCTGGGTGTCCACTCCTGCCTGTCTCAGAGCTCGAGGTACGGGCAGCTGGACCATGCCCCGGCCCCTCTTGTTCAAGCAGATCCAGGAGCCAGGCCACTGGCCTCCATCCCTTCGGAAGGCCGCTATGAAGAAGAGGAGGAGACTCACATCACACAGGAAAAACACTGTAAGGCGAAACCGCCCATTCGAACGCAGTGACGAGCATAGCTCAGTGACGGTAATAGGAGCAGCATGTATTTACCGTATTATTCACACATGAGTTAATGCTCATTTTTATTTACTGTATCTAGTACTGGGTAGTATAATTAGGGCAAAACTGAAAATGACAATAACGTATAATGAAATGCAATGCAATTTCTCAACCCAGTCCTCCCGGAGCAAAAACACGGACCGTCCGGGGGTCCCCGAGGACTGATAGAAATTCACCTCTTACAGAGGGAGAGAAGGTGGTGACAAAGTAATTATTTGCTTTGTAACATTTAAAATGAAGACAGGAAACCTAGGGATTACTGGCTCACGCATGTTAATGTGGATGTATAATGAACAATTCTAATCACAGATAAAATATTTCAAAGAATATCAGCTGGACAGTCCATATGCTGAGCCCTCTGTACCCATAAGCCCCAGCACTGTACTGAGGGAGTGCTTCGCTCTGCAGAAGCGCACTCTCCTTGGTGGGGCGCTGAGGAATGCTCTCTCACTGGTGTCCCTCTGCTCTTCCTGGGCAGATGCCCGCCTTGGTAAAGACAGCAAGCTGGGCATCTTCTTAGCCGCCGCTTTGGGAACCTTAACTCTGATGGCGATGGTCTACTGCATCTACAGCCAGTTCTACAACAAGAACCCGTACTCCCACACTCAGCTGCAGGATGACACAGGTATACCAGTATAATATCCTGTCCTGGTTGTGTGTGTGTGATGCTTTGGATTATCTATGACTAAAATGTTTGGTCAAATGGAGACAAACATCTATTCATACACTAGAAAGCTCACTACCATCCAGGATATGTGTAAATATCCTAATGATGCTTGACAACAGGTTATTAGTGTAATTTCAAAACATATATCAGTATTACTAGTAACCGTTTCATTACCAGAGATGATCATCACTCCAAAAGCAACAACAAAGTAATTCATTTACTTCCATCCATGCATCCATCCATCCATCCATCTTCCAACCACTTGTCCTTGTCAGGACTGAGTCACGGCTTGGAGCAACCCCCCAGGCAGCACAGGGCAAAGGGTCCGGGGTTCCCCCTGGACGGGATGCCAGTCAAGCACACTTGCATTTGATGCAATATGAAAACAACAGCAATGTGCCAGCAAACACGGCGTATCACGGGCTCGCTGTTGCATGGGCCGCAGAGTGTCCTCAGAGGATGCGGAAATGTGATATGCGGGCTGCATTGCCGCTGACCCCCCTCTCCTCCTCCCCAGAGATGACGCTTGACCTTGCAGAGTCCTCTGCCTCCTTCTTCCCTGGCTATGCCGTAGCGATGGATAGCGAGAAGGGGGTGTGGCGGGCTGGGTACGGCTCCATCTCCCACGCCCCCCCCATCATCGCGCTGCCCACTCCTCAGTCCCATCTGCTGCCAGCGGTTCCCTTCCCCCCCCTCGCCATCTCTCACGCTTCCCCCCTGCAGACCATCTCTGCTCAGGATTTGGAGAAAAGCTTCATCTGACACACGTCATGCAGACACATCTTACAGTCATTAAGCTACAGCTATATGCAGCAAGAAACTGCATAATAACACCTTTTGTAACAGCTGAGTGCTAATTGCTATAAATTGTCATGCAGAATCATTTGTTGTATACATTATACACACGGTAGTGATTATTTGATACTTTTACATGTGTCCATAGGTTTTAAGAGTGATTATAGGACATGAAATATGTTTAGCAATAACTTTTGATTTCTACAAGGACATACTTCCTATTTGCCTGGGTAGATCTGTGTAATTGTATAAAAGGTATGAACATGTAACTAATAACTGTAAGAGGATTTCATCACATGATGCATGTTTCTGTGTTTCTCACCTTAAACTCTTAGTGCCTCTTTTCACAAAACCATCATTGCTAGTAATTAAATCTGTCTGTCAAATACAACCGATGCAGTGGCAGAACTTGATCACAAGGTGGAAGTGTCTGTTGTTCACATGCCGTTAAGTCTTACTAAGCTGTCATCACAGTCAACTTATGCAGTACTTATTTGTTTTTGTTAATTAACAACAATATGAATAACAAAAGCAGCAGCAATAACAACAATAATAACCATAGACTAATAATGCTTGTCGTTAACCTTGTTATAAACATAATTACAATATTTATAGTTTTAAATCATAGTTATAACGCGCACAACTTAATCGGAGAAAGTTTTATGTTTTATGTAATTATGTGTTTGAGTGAATACGTACACGGTGTCCACTGAATAATCGCTGGCTCTCACTGGCCGTTTATCTATCTTGTAACACTAGGAGGTGTGGTGGAGGTATAAATAAAGTTAGTGACATTTTGAGTTGTGGAAAAGTAGATCCCAGAACACATATAGTAAACTCAGCAGTTTTGATGGGACAAGAAGTGATAGATCTCTTGTTATACAATACTTTGCCGGGCAGTCTGTAAGTAAAACTGTGATCTGTTCCCGGCAGCAATGACAGTGCCATCCCCTGTAGATACAGAGACAGATCAATTTGGTGAATGCAGCTGATAATTACATTGCATATGTACATGTAGACAGAGTAGACAAATCTCAGTTGTCTTTGGATATTAAAATGTAACACTTTCGGAACATTTGGCATAATAAGTACTTTTGAAGAAGAATTACACCTTCTTGTTTTGAATTATAATAGGCCTAACGGACGATCGACTTGATATTACAACGGCCCTTAACCGGAATATAGCGCAGTTTGCAAAGCAAAGCAGTAACAGTGATAACGTTCGTCAAATAAGATTGAGTGTGCTTCATATGGGAGATGATGCACAGTTTTTTTTTTTTAAAGAAAAAAAGAATCCACAAGAGTATGAAGACAAATTGCTAGCTATACGCTATTTGCTAGGTATGTGATGAGAGATTTCAACGCATATTTGTGGGAGGGTGGAAGGGGAGGGATAGAGAGACAGAGGTAGCCACAGGAAGCGCACCGGAGCTGGAGAGCGCATGGGACAGCAGCATCTCGGTCGGATCGGGGAGTCTTAAGGATGGAGATCCGACCAGACAGGTTAAAGGCTGCTGCGGGAAAGACCCTTGGGAAAATACACAGGTACTTATATCTTACTTAACCCGGTGCAGATACAACTGGCTCCTATACTTTAAGTTGTTATGCTGCCGACTCCACAAAATCACTGCCGACTTTATATCTCTCAGTAATTTTGCCTGTAGTTTAAGTAGCAATAGGTCTATATATTTCCGTTATTTGTCAAATCCAAATTGGAGGTTACACGTTTAAGGTCTTAATGTTCAAGTAACATGAGATGACTGGACAATTGTTCAAGAGTTTTCAGACTGTATTGGGTATACGACTGTGGGTAGACTGGTAATAATAATTTTTCTTGCTGACTTTATACTGTGATGAATATTAATTGATAAAACCAGAGTGCATTTTTCGTTCCGATTAGCCTAATTATATTTTGATTTGAGAGGATGTCATTCAGGACTGTAGTGTCAGACAGTAAGCCAGTACTAACTAGATTAGGCACTATAAATATCGAGGACTCCGATGGACAAGTCATCACCGAATTGTTCTTTCGATCGCAAAGCTTGGCCTATTTCCGTTTTCCGTGTATGGATGAAAAGTACAAGTTGTTCATTTCAATAAATATTAACTGCTGAATTATCCCAAGGTTTTGGCAAGTTACGAAGCTATACTCGAATCCACAACCTTATTTCGGCCGCTCTCTTGTTCATTTGGAAGTAAAATAATGCATACAGTAGCCTACATGGAATACCTTTAATAAAAGAACGATCATAATTGTTATTTGATACAATTGATACAAATTATTTGGGTTAAATTAATCATCTTAAATCTGCCCTCGTCATAATCTTTACTGGCAACGGCACAGTTCTTCATAATACTTGTTTTTATTTGTACTATAATAGGTAGCCTACCTGCATGTTGAGATATTCAAGTTCAGATAACAGAGCGCTAGCGCAGGGACGGGGATATTCTCATTATTACAAATATATGCTAAAGTATATGTTAAAAAATCCTACTTAAGTTTAACAGAAGGAAGTAAATATAGGCCTACTTTTAAGAACCGTATATAAGTAATAACGATATACATTTGATGATTGTATCGAAAGTCGTTCATTTATGTCCATCCATCCACGAACCAGTACACCTTTAACCAGGTAGCTGCTAAGAGGTTTGTATTCAGATCAGTGCCCAGCAAAACCGACAAATTAAAACAGGTCTTCATATCTAGGCTACGATAATTTGCCGACGAAAGGGTCTAGATAGGTTAAAAATAACAAGCTGAATAATGTATTTAGTGCACAGTACTTGGCCATAGTCTTGATTTTAACTACTGTTCTCAGCTTTTCTTAATCTTTCACCATTCACTAAAAAGGGCGTGTATTTAAATACATTTAATTAAAGTAGGCTATAGTTAAAGTACAATTACCCTATTTTGATAAACTGTAGAAATAAAAACAGTAAATTCGACATGATTAATTAGAAATAAAATGTTAGGCTATTGGCCTACTTTACTGCAGTTATATTTACTACAAATGGATTTCTAATGTAAATGAAATTGTTCTTCAACGTATTTTTCCACCAAGTCTAAAACAAGATATATTATGCGGTCAAGTAATAGAAATTATAAATAGAAAATAGCCTAGATAAGTGGTTATGAACAATGAATGTAATTTTAAATATTTTGTCGGCATTGTAATATTGTTGTTTGTAACTGAAATGTAAATAACAGGTGAACTTGCAACCGTAAGGTTTACATGCAGCATACAGTTCATTGACCGGTAATCAGAGCGCGGTCTTCGGCGCTGCGCTCGGATTTCGGATTTAAGGAAGCGACTAAAGGCATAAATCCCCTCCCGAAATAGCCTGCTTCCTTGCTGCTGGTGCACGCAAATCCCAATGTAACCCAGCCCTCTCTGTGTCCCTCCGGGAAGCTCATGCAGCACCGAGCGCCTGCTATCTCACCTGTCCCGCGGACACTCAGTCCTGGGAGTCTCTTACAGTAAAGGCGGTGGCGCAGAAGCGCAGACCCCCTTCCTGTCCCACAGTCACGTGCTCAGGTGTGTCATGGCATTAGCAGGAGGCTGTTTGATTAATTCGCTATTAAGTTTATTATAAATCTAGCACTGCGCTGATGTACGGAAATGATGTCTGCAACTGACAATCTACAAAAATAGTTCAACAAATAGGCCTAAAGTTGCTTTATTTTTTCCACATTTCAGGTTCGCTTTCTTTTAGGAGTGAGTGACCTGAATCTTTTGCAATCTCTACAGATTTATCACTCACGCTTCAATTAATAATTCATATACACATGCATCACTTGATGATAATGGGTTTGATTCATCTATCCATTTTCCATACCTGCTTGTCCTATCCAGAGACTAATTCAGAAGCTATGGGTTCAAGGCAGGGAATAATCTAGGATGCAGTTCCACCCCATCACAGAGCACACATACATACCAACTGCACACACCTACAGGCAATTTGGTAACTCCAATTCAGCCTTGCATGTTTTTGAACTGTGGAGAGAAATCTGGGGAAAACCCCACAATGACAGAGAGAGCCTGCAAACTCCACACACATAACACACATGCAGCCAAGATGGAGACTCAAACTGGGGTCCCAGAGGTGTGGGCCAACAGGGCTAACCATGACACTGCCATGCTGTACCCAGCACACTTAGCAATTAGATAAATCAGGTTTGAGCAACAAAGTAACAAGGGCAGCTATATGATTATTACTAAATATTTACAATAAAATGTGATTTTATTTGACTTGATGTGATATTTATGTATATTGGTGGCTGTTCTGGGCTGGGGGGGGGCTTATAAATATTACTCAAGATGATTTTTTAGATGGTCTTTTTGAAGTCTTCCACCCGATGCAGAGTATTTCGCTACCTGTGGGCCGTGCATGTGCTACTCAGCTGATAGCGATCTGATCTTGCATCCAGAGTGCAGTCAGCAGTTCATCTATTATTTACATATTACCTCCATCAGAAAGCTCTGAGTGTTTCTATAATAAACACAGCAAGGTCAATTCAGCAATTGCTACTTCTAGGTCAACACTGACTTTGGGATCCCCTAGCATTTTACTGCCTGTGAATGTTCTAATGTGAAAATACATGAAGGCATGGTCGTGAACCCCGTCTCTGTATTGGCTAACAATATCTGATCAGGCTTTCTTAAGATAACCATCTTTGTCTAACGGCCAAGTCTTGGTTTCTCTTCTACACAAAAAAAGAAGTTGACAGACTGTGGGATTTTTTTTTTGAAGTTGTGGAACAGATGAGGGGACAAAATTACCAGTGACACCCACAGACCAACAGATCTATGTGGCTGGAGTTCTCAAGGTCAGCTGTGAAGGTCACAGTTAAGGTGATGTCTTTAAATAGCTTGCAATACAAATAATTTTAAAATGACTACCAAATACTGAAGGACAGTAAAGCAGCCAGTTTTATTTTTCATTATTTATTAACTTAAAAGGATAACATGAAACCAGTTTTTTTAGTTCCCCTTTATTCCGTTTCCAGCCAATGCAGTCTTCTCTCATTTCTGTTCTTCACAGTTCTTACAAAAATCTCAGTGCCTGGACTAAATTTGTGTACTATGACATGTGACCACACTGCTCTATACTCTTCAGTATTGATTGCCATTTATATCCATGCTCCCAGAATGGAATGACCAAAAGTATGTTGGACTGTTTCTGTTTGCATCACATCACACTGGATATTGTACTGTGCACTGTAGATGCTGCTTGCAGCAGGAATCCCAGATGCATTTTAAGATATTGTTAAAATAAGACAATATATAACTTACATTATAATTACAACTTAAACATCTCAAATTTCTCTGAAAGAGTGTTTTAATATAATAAAATCAGTGCATGAGTTTTTTTTTTATTGTAAAATCACTGGCTACATTTGTACAAATCCTGAGCAGTCATGCCCTGTGGCTATGGGCAGGGTAACTTTGAGGGCAGCATTGTCGCTTGATATCCGCAGGGCTGTGGGTTTGGATTCCACATCTCCTCTGTCTGTGAAGTTTGCATGTTTGTCTGTGTTTTCTGTTCTTGCGCTAAACATTTAAGTTTAATTATAATTGGTAGTCTTAAGACAATTAAGGACACTAAGGTAAGATAATTGGAAATGTGCCCTGCAATGGACTGTCATCCCATCCAGGGTGTACCCCAGCCTTTTGCCCTATAGTAAACTGGCATCCCATCCAGGGTGTACCCCAGCCTTTTGCCCTATAGTAAACTGTCATCCAATCCAGGGTGTACCCCAGCCTTGTGCCCTATAATGGACTGGCAACCCATCCAGGTGTACCCCAGCCTAGTGCCCTATGATGGACTGGCAACCCATCCAGGGTGTACCTCAGCCTTTTGCCCTATAGTAAACTGGCATCCCATCCAGGGTGTACCCCAGCCTTTTGCCCTATAGTAAACTGGCATCCCATCCAGGGTGTACCTTGTGCTTTATAATGGACTGGCAACCCATCTAGGGTGTACCCCAGCCTTTTGCCCTATAGTAAATTGGCATCCCATCCAGGGTGTACCCCAGTTTGTGCCTTATAATGGACTGGCAACTCATCCAGGGTGTACCTCAGCCTTTTGCCCTATAGTAAACTGGCATCCCATCCAGGGTGTACCCCAGTTTGTGCCCTACTGTGTGAAATAGTCTCCAGATAACCCTGACCAGGCTGAGTGATGGGAATATGGATCAATAGATAAAGACAATTAAAGTTGATCGATGGCTGTTTTCAAAACACTAGAGCTTTCTGCTCTGTTCAACCTTTCAAAAGCCCAGGCCACCTGGAAATCTTGGCTTCCAGAGATTCTATTTTAGGCCTGTATGCAGGTTTCTATAAATAGTTTTTCCTCATACAAAGCTTTGAGCTACCAAATGCTTTGTCAGATACAGTCACTATATAACAATAGGTTCACAATAAATCAGCTGAAATCTACTAAAACATTCATGCAATGGTATGCATTGTTAAATCTCATTACAGCTTTTCATTTTTTAATATTGTTTAATAACAAACTTACACATCTAACAACCTAGCCTGCTTAGAATGATTTGGAGAACCAGCAGTGTGCGTAGTGATGGATATATTTCTCTTTGACCTTTTTAAGAACAAGCTCACTGTGTTAGCTCATCATTAAAGGTCTAATGCTTAACATAATGCAATCAAACACAATCTGTCAAGATCACACTGTCCTCACTGTAACAAGTGCTATCCAACTAGCATGCATCAATGCATCAAAATATCTTCTTATACTCATATAAACCATAGGCAGAAGCATGTACAGTTACCTCTGTACAGGACAGTGCCTTCTAAAAAGCAGCTTTTATTCACAGCATACAAATATCGATATCTGTAATTGTCTACCTTGGTCCGGGGGCCGTGCGGTTCTCTATAAATAGGATGCTACAGGGAATCAGTGGCTGCATCCTTCTGTCTGAGGCCAGGTCTCCCGAGGGGGGTGGCAGCAGCAAGCTGCTCAAACAGGGCATTCTTACCCGGTACGCTGGAGCAGCTGAACTTCACAATGGAAACAGGCAAATTACACCACAACTAATGAAGACGTAGACTGAATTAGCATTAGTGTAATCTACAGCTGTGGAAATAATGGAGACCACTCCATATTATTTAAGAATAATGGTTTAATCCTGGTTCTGGTGGCAGAAGGCCACAGGAGACACTGGGAGCGACCGAAAGTCTGCCAGTTAAATGGCAGAAGCGACTTTCTAATGCCAGAGATGACCGTCGACTTACAGTCATGTGAAAAAATTAACATACCCCATTAAATATGTAATTCTTCATTAAGAAATATCAAAATATCAATATTAAATATTCTTTCAAATTATATCTGTAGACAGAGCTGATGTAATTGCAAAAACAAGAAACATATTCGCTTATTTCACAAAGGAAATTAACTACTTAATGTCAGTTCCTACTGAGGAAAAAGTTAGGACACCCTGTGCCTTAATAACTAGTATTTCCCCCTTTAGCTGAAATAACCTAAACGAGACGTTTCCTATAACCATCTATCAATCTCTGACATCGACTGGCAGAAAGTTTTCCCCACTCTCCGATGCAGAATTCCTTAAGCTGTGTGATGTTTGAAGGGTGTCCTGCATGCACTTCGGCTTCAAATCACCACCCAGCATCTCAACAGGATTCAGATCTGGGCTTTGACTTCACCATTCAAGAACTCTCCATTTATTCTTGTAAGCCATTCCTTGGTAGATTTACTGGAAAGTTTTGGGTCATTCTCATTTGCATGGTCCACCCCCACTGCAGCTTCAACATCTGGACAGATGTTTTCACATTGTCCTCAAGCACCCTATGATGAAGAATTCATAGTGGATTCTATGATGGTGAGCTGGCCAGTTTCTGCTGCAGCAAAGCAGCCCCAAACCATGACATTTCCACCCCCATGCTTCACAGTTGGTATGAGGTTCTTTTGCTCAAAAGCTCTCTTTGGTTCAAGCCAAACATGTCCTCTGTTACTGCGCCCAAATAATTCAATTTCAGAGTCATCAAAAGCATGTTGTTCCAAAAGTTCCAGTCTTTGTCTAGGTGGTCTCTGGCAAACTTCAGTGTTGCCCAGATGTTTTTTGACAGCAAGGGTTTCCTCCTTGCACAGCTCCCATGTAAATCAAACCTGTGCGTCTCTTTCTGATGGTAGATGCATGTACATTGACATCAACTGTGGCAAGAGCTTCCTGTATGACCCGTGGTGACATTTTAAGATCTTTGGAGACTTCTTTCAGCATCTTGCGGTCGGTTCTTTGCCAGAACTTGCTTGGACAGCCTGTCCTGTCCATGCTGGTAGTTGTTTTAAATGTTCTCTACTTATAAATGATTTTCTGGACAGTGGAATGCCTGATTCCAAACTCTCCTGAGATCTTTTTATATCCTTCCCAGACTCATGTGCATCTACAAGCTTCTTTCTGAAGGCCTCAGTGAGCTCTTTGGATCTCACCATGGTGATCCCACTCACTTCAACAATCAAGCGCGAACCAAACTAAATGTCTGTGGTTTAAATAAGACAGACTCCACCAAAAAGCTCTGTAACGATGTTCTGATCATTTTCCCCTGATGTGGTGCCACCTGAATCTAATTTTAGGAATTTTAAATTGTGATGAATGTGAGAGTGTCCTAAGTTTTTCCTCAGTGGAAATTAGGTTCGTAGTTAAGTTCTTTTCATAAATAAGTGAATTTGTTTCTTGTTTTTGCATAGATGATGCAATTTAATCACCGTCATCTACAAGATATAATTTGAAAGAAGATTTAATACTGATATGTTGCAATTTCTTAATAAAGAACTAAATATTTAATGGGGTGTCCTAATTTTTTCACATGACTGTATGCCTCATGAATCATGGAAACATTAAGTGGTGTGAAGTGCACAGCTAGGACACATCTGACTTCTAGAAGCAGGACTGAAGTCCCATAAAGTGAGGAAGAAGCCCTTCATCAATGAGAAGCAGGGAAGAGCCAGGCTGGAGTTCGCAAAAAAATTATATTTTACACAGACACATACATTTTCCTGTGGTCTTGTAATTTTTTCCAGAGCTGTTTGAATGTATTTTTCTGTACACTACTTGTCATAAGCCTGTTGTAACCCCCGGTAGAAGGATGGCAATTTACCACTCAAGAAGTTGAGTAAAATAAATCTGAAAAAGCATCAATTATAAATTTTATGCATCATGATTATTCATACTGATCATATTGACTATGAGTAAACATAAGGCATCATAATTGTTAGGATATAATTAAAAAATAAGTTACAAAATGTACAAAATTATGAAAACAGAAGTGCAATTCTGTAATAAAAATAATTACCCATGGGTGTCAACCAGATTGTTTAAATAGTTATCAGTTAAATAACTTGATTATAGTAAATCATATCAAACTGTTTGGGTAAAGGCTATTCAAATATGATGTTGGAAGATTTAGTCCAGATGCTTTTGCCATTTGGTACACATATGAAAGCTGACAAGGGGTGTTAAAGGGGTCAAGACAATATTGCCGCAGTATGTGTGGAACGAAAACATCTGGCCCCTGTATTTGAAAGTTTATGCTCAACATATAAAATGTGTTTATTTGGTTGAAAGTACAAAAATAAGCAGAAAAAAAAAGAAAAAAAGGACAAAAGAAAAACAAGTTAAACAGGAAATCAAAGTTAAGCATTGACTAATGCTGTGAAGCTCAGGGGAATATATGGATGGAGTTCTAGATATTTATGGTACAGCAGCTTTTGTCTGTGAGGCAAGAAAGCAAAAATGCTTAACATTACAGTTTGCATTTATAGGAAGCCGGTGTGACTGATGGGGGGAGTTAAAAATGGAACAGTACCGAGGAGGGCCGGCTCACTGGGTAGGCGATGACGATCATCCTGTACGAAGATAGTCTGGTGGTGATGCCATATCCGCTGGGTTCTGAAGCACT
Source organism: Hippopotamyrus pictus (assembly GCA_026781145.1). Classification (NCBI taxonomy): domain Eukaryota; kingdom Metazoa; phylum Chordata; class Actinopteri; order Osteoglossiformes; family Mormyridae; genus Hippopotamyrus; species Hippopotamyrus pictus. The sequence goes on along the minus strand of JAODLC010000100.1, from coordinate 19,730,301 downwards.
AGACAAACAGCATCTAAACACTCCCTGGGGGGGGGGGGTGTAAGCTGCATGGGGGAGCAGTGTTTCCCCTAGGTTTACAGCTTTGGGGGGGGGCAGACGGACACCGACAGGATTCATGGTGTTCGTGTGTTTCTTTTAATGACAGCAGTCAAAAAAAAGGCAGATATTTTTGTCTGCTTTTCAGGTGGCTGACGTGACATATTTTCCGCTGGTGGGAGTGAGCTCACCTGTGTGTGCGCGCATGTGTCTGTGAGCGCGCATGTGTCTGTGAGCGCGCATTGGGGCGGAAGGAGAATGACCATGTAGAGACAAAAATGACAAGCCGTTGTGTAAATAAGATAAATAACACAAGGCTATTTAGTTTGTTGAATAAAAGGACAATGTATAGACCTGTTTTATTGGAAAGGTAACCTTAAATGACTTCTGTTGTGATCTGGCTCTCTATTGAAAATACAATTAAATTAACTTGACCTTTAAA
>JAODLC010000100.1:19713725-19728724 GCA_026781145.1 Hippopotamyrus pictus | reverse complement strand
GATAGATAGATAGATAGATAGATAGATAGATAGATAGATAGATAGATAGATAGATAGATAGATAGATAGATAATTAAACTTAATCCAGTTAATTTAAGCACAAACCAAGACAGGCTTAGGGGATTTACGTGCCGGTTCTGGTGTTGCAGGTGTGCCGGTGTATATTACACAATGTGAGAGCGGTAGGACGGGCGGAGGAGGTCCGGCGGGTTTGAGCGGGTAGCTTTTTCTGGGTGGGACCCGGCTTCGGCCACCTTGGAGGGGGTGCTGCAGAGCTAAGACCAGGACGGAGGCCGTAGTGGGAGGCTTCCTGCTTACTGCTGAGCCAGCTGGAGTTATTAGTGGGAGCTGGCTGTGGGGAATCTGGGCTGGAGCAGCTTCTGACAGCTGGTACAAAACAGGCCCTGAAGTTTTGACAGGCGGCTGCTGTCCGTGGTGCTGACTGGGCCGGCGACACGCGACTGTGGCCGGAGCCCCGGGGCTCTCCGGGTTCCTGCAGCAGCATCGTCACACAGTGTAATGATTTTCCGCTCTGTCTGGATTCTTGTCTTTCACAGTGTTTATAAAATGTGTTATATTATGGAACGGTATGATTTACTCTGAGCCAGTGTAGGAAATATTTCTCACAGTATTGTACTGTACATTTCTACTGTATTTTTCTGTACTGTAATTATTACTCTGTATTTGGTGACCTTTATTTGTCTTTGTCTCCCTCTTTCTTACTGCATGTTGTGAGTAATTCACTGACTGGAGAGAGAGAAAGAGAGAGAGAGAGAGAGAGAGAGAGAGAGAGAGACGGAGGAATGATGGGGGAATAGATATAGGGTTACAGTGCACCTGCTGGGACATTTGGGAATAGGAAACAAGCCCGGGAATTTGCATTCACATTTATTCATTTAACAGGAACACAGATCACTTAAAAGGCAATCAAGGCGGATCCAGAGCTGATTCAGACACTGGACAGCAAACAATAGCAGTGAGAAAGGATCTGAAAACCAGGCAAAAAGAGTGGGCATTATCAAATGCTCAAAAATATACATACTATATATACAATTATGCTAGATAAAATAAAAATACAGTTCAAAATCAGCACAATTAATGTACATCAGTTGCTGTATCTTTGCTAAACCCTCCAGTGTAGCAATCGATCTTAATATTTGCACATGACTTTGAACTTAGCTTCTCTGGGAGCTTCAGCTTGCCCCTCTTGCTCTCACTATTGATCTGGAGCTGACCTAGCCGTACTGCATTAGCGTCCTTACCAGGGATAATCAGATCCCAGGCCCTGGCAGATGCGCTAATACATTTACTGAACGGAGACTGTGTGAACAAAGTGCTCGTCTGAAAGGCCAGGCTCACATGTACCACTGGATGCTTGTAACCAACTAGGCAAGTCTTAGGGGGTATAATCTTCAGTGGGCCTTCAAATCAAGTCACATTGGGCAAGGTTAGAGGGGAACCTTAGAGCCTTCTGCCCACTGTCTCTGTTCCAAAAGCAGACAGGAAGTTTGAAGGGTAATATCTGAGAAAAAAGAAAATATCTGTACAACTTTAATCAGGGCACTGCGAACCTGGCTTAAGATAACACAACAACGTAAACATAATACGAAGATAGCAAATCAAATGCAAATAACAGTTCGGAACACTTTTAACTGTAAAAATGATTGTGGTATTTGGCTAAAGTATGTAATTTGGATTTTAGTATTAGGTGTCTTGGGATGAATGCACATTTAATCTTCATGCCTAAGCAGCAAGTGAAAGATGCAGGCCGCTCCGTGACGGGGGCGTGGCCTAAGGCCATCTTAAAGGGGAGAGCCTTGTGGCAGCGGTTTTGGTTGCTAATTGGTTTTTAGTATGTCCCTTGTTACCGTATTATCTATAAATTAGCGTGTTCTGTTTTGTTTTTGAGCCCAGTAACCAAGACAACAGCCAGTCTAGATGCTAATAAGACCCATAGCTATCCTATTTTGTTTTCTTTGCTTCCTTTTGTAAATGCCAGAGTTTGGGGTTTTAATTACTTTTTTTTTTTTTTATCAAAATAGCTTCTTGAATTTCCATGGTTACTGTTCATATTGGTCCAGTTGCTTACTTCAGAAAGGACTACCTCAGTCATGAGAAGGCTGACTCCTTCCCCAATAATGTTCTTGCCCAATCACAAGGTTCTATGTTGGAGTTGTTTCTTACATTGAGCATCTTTCATGCTCATGAGTATCCCTTGACTGGACATCATTTACATAAAACATTGCTGTGTGGCATGTACGCTATTTAGTAGCAAAGCTTTCGGTGCACGGCTGTTTGCGTCAATCAACAAACGTTTAATCCACCCTTCTTCCCACCTGAAGAAGACCACCATGATTGGAAGTCTGGACTCACAGCTGGGCTGTCACAATTCCAGAACTACGCATTTGACTCTACACCAGATGTTTCCAAATCTGGTCCTCGAGGACCCGCAGACAGTCCATGTTTTTTCTTCCTTCCAGCTCCTGGTAAGGAGCAACACATAGGACCATCTGTCAGGGATCTGGGAGGGAGCAAAAGCATGGACCATCTGTTGGTCTCCAAGGACTGGGTTGGGAAACATTGCTCTACACCAGGGGTGGCCAATCTTATCCGCAAAGGGCCGGTGTATGCAGGTTTTTGGGATAACCTGTAGGTCAGCTGTTCAAACCCAGGTGTGAGGACTCTTTCCGCCAATCAGTCCTCTAATTAGTAATCTAATTAGGAGTTGCAGCGAAAACCCGCATACACACCGGCCCTTTGTGGATAAGTTTGGCTACCCCTGCTCTACATGGAGGATGCATCTGAAATTGAATACTTGGTTGGTATGTAGTAGTTGATATGTAGCATGTAAATTGAGTCCAGTATGTCTCGTTGTTTCGAAGTGTGCGACTGATGGACACTACACTATCCCATAATTCCTCTGGAGCTGTAACCAGAAACGAAGAACATCGCTTGCTCAGGAAATTGTGTCACATTGGCAGAGGAAGTGCCAGCTCTACACAAATGTCAGTAGAAAACAATACCCGGTTATATAAGTTGACTTGAACATGTATTTTCTTTTTGTTGATAGTGTTTAACAGTTTTTAATTTCCGTGGGGGTCAAGCTACGTCATTGGTAAACATCCAGGTCGGTTAATATGCAATATGCTGGCCATAGTTATCCGAATGCATGCATACTGTTCTCATGTAAACATATAGTACAGTACATGCTGAATTATTGGTCAATTAGTAGGATTCCCATGAAATTTAGTATGTACTATATTAATACATCTGTAACCCTGGATTCTTGATAGTGGGTAGCGTGTGCCAGTCTCCCTCTCGGGCTGTGGGTAGTAAGCGGGCTACAGTTTTTAATGATCACCAACACGGCAAGACAGTACTTTCCCTACTTCTTTCCCCCGCCGCGCTCCACCGTTCCCCTCTAAACCCGTCCCCCTGTGTACCAGGGCAGATAGGAACTAATAATACAGTTAACCAAGGGAACATACTAAACCTAAACGTAACACATGTAAATTTAACCGAAATAATAAGTGCTGCAACTGATTATAAATAAAATAAATTAAGATTAAATCTGATCATTCAACATAACATTGTAATATAAAATAAATATATATTAACCTCAATAAAATTACTGAAAAGCATAATAATAATAATAATAATATAACATAAATCAGTGACATACACTTAATTAAAATAATCCAAAAAAAATAATGTGCACAGTAAGTACGGTTACACATGTATCCAGATGTATCCATATTGTTTATGTTTGATGTTCTAGAGCAAGTATTCTGTGTTTGGCATTTTCCAAAGGACTGTACCGTGTGTGAGCTGGATGATCCAGTGCGACATCAGCATTGGCTGGACTGCAGTGGGCATATCCTGGCAGGGGGCTCCACGTGTCACCTGCTTGCACTGCTTGATTTGGGTGGGGCCTTTTGCTCCATCCTGCCTCAATATGCGGTGTCGGGTTACTGCAGCCACAATGGCGAGTGATGTAACCTCTTACCCAGCCAATGAGGTAAAACGAAATAATACTCACCCAAAATGAACTGAAGTGAAACATCAGTATCGATCCTGGTATAAACTGAGCGCGCACTGGGAGACATTTTGCATCGTGTGACATGAATTACTGGTATTGCCTTCATAGCTCTTACCTTATAGGTAAAATACATATATTTCAACAATATAATATTATGTGAACAATTAGCTGCTGCAATTTAATGGAAAAAATGGTTGAGAAATGTTTCTGTGTCCACATGGGCTTATGCATGTCACTGTAGTGCACACAGGTATGATGGAGAGGATGCATTCTGCTCTCTTGCCTGGGTACAGATATCACTGTGCTTCAGGGAAGGTCCATCTCAGACTGGTTACCCAGCTATAATGTCGCACATCTGCCCCAGTTGATGCATATAGGCACGAATATCACTATTTCATTAGTTATTACTGCTATTATAATTTAAAATTCTGCATTTTTCTGTGCCTGCAAGCAAAATCTGCACGTGTACCATGGATGCTTTGTGTTTATGACATATGTATGTGTAATATTTATTATTTGTAAATGGCGTATGCATGTGTGGATGCTTTAATCGCTCTTTATTTTAGGAAATTGAGTCTAAATGTCCATACATTGTATGGACTCCGAAATCAGAGTTCAGATGTGCTCATTAACAGAAGAACTAACAGACTTCCATTAAACAGCCTCAGTATATCGAAAAGCACAGTCATTCCCCAGCATGAACGTCCTCCAGCATGTGTAGCTGTACAGAGGTCAGTCTGAGGCAAACCTCACTCCCAAGGTATCAATCAGTGAGAAACAGAAAAGCAGAAATAAGGAGGTGTGATATATGTGTGAACTTAGTGGTTAATAATAAATGAGAGTGCGAAAGTGATAAAAGCTGGTAATGTGTGAGCCAAGGGCCACTGTCCCCAATAAAATTTGCCACTGAAATACTGGGGGATCCTGGTGTATAGGCTGCATATACAGTGCCTAACTGCAATGTGGAAAAACTTTAGCAAATGTATGGAGATTCAATTCAATTCAATTCAATTATCTCAGTAAATCATGCAAAATAATGCTTACAGTTTTTCCACCAAAAAGCCTTCATAAATAAATATGACGGGCATACATACAGTGGCTCAGTGGGGACTGCTATTGCTTCACACGTCCAGGGCTGGGGACTTTTACCCTGAGGTGTGGACTTCGCACATTCTCCTTAGGGGGTTTCCTCCCATTTATTTACCTTTGCTTCATAGCTTCTCAAATATATCCCATAACTAAGGCCTACTTACTCAGATCCTCTCCTCTTCACTCTATCTACATCATGTTCCAGGTTGTTGGAAAAACGGCAGGAAAATGGTGAAACGATTGAACTGTCAGCCGATGGCCAACCTGGGCTGATAGAGGAGAAAGAGCTTCCTGTGGTAGACTGCACATGCTTCGGCCTTCCGCGACGGTACATCATTGCCATCCTCTCTGGCCTGGGCTTCTGCATCTCCTTTGGGATCCGATGCAACCTGGGTGTGGCTATTGTCAGCATGGTCAACAACCACACCGTCTACAAGGGCGACAAGAAGATGCTGGTGGTATGTTCAGTCGGGGAAAATAACTCGTAACCGCTAATAGCTATTAGGACGTACATTGTTAGAGCAAGATAAGAAATTGATGACACAATGCTGTAGCATTTGAACTTTTCTGCCATCGTTTTTATGGGGTCACCAGCTGCCAAGGAATATTTCTGTTAGTAGTTTTTCCCAGGATATTGTATTGCTTATACTTAGCTTTCATGCATTCATCTGTCAATAACATCATTCAACACGTAGTATACGCACACTTTGCATTCATTTAATTAATTTAGCAGATGCTTGTGCATCTGTTTTATGCAAAGTAATGTACAAGCTCAAGGGCCCAAATCACTTTACCATTCATGGCATTTGAACCAATGATTTTCCAAACACAGATTCCAATCCTGCAAGCCACACAAGCAGTTTGTGTGGACCCCCCCACATTTAACATAAAATATTGGTTCAATAGTGCATCCCCCACACATTCAAAATGCTTTTGACGACTCTGCACACAAGGGATAGATGCAATGCCAGTGCTGGCGAGTAACTAGTTACATTAAATTGTATTAGTTAATGCAATAACAAAATGAATGTGATTGTAATCCATTAATTACTGAGAAAAAATATGTAACTAAAGTACAGGTACTAATCAAATTACTAAACAAAATGTTGGTGATTACTAAGGGGTATATATTCTTTTTGGTAAAAAGCTTATATATAGTATATAACATTCATTTTGTTGCTTTACATATTTTTGCCATACAGAAATGCCTTCTTTTGGCATATTTCCAAATAACGCAGGTCAGCAAATACTTGGGACTTGTCAGCTCTATTGCCTAGTTTAAAACATTTGTTAGAAAAGTAATAACAAAAAGTATTCAAAGGTAATAAGTTAGGTTACTTTGATAACATAATCAAAATAGTTACATTACTTGTTACGTTTTTAACAAGGTAACTGGTAATGTGTAACCTATTACATTTCAAAAGTAACCTTCTGAACACTGCAATGGATATGATGGGGATGTTTTACAGACATGCAAAGGCAGTAACAGCACCTTCTTTTACAGGCAGCCCAGTTTTCCTGGGACCCAGAGACCGTGGGTATGATACACGGCTCATTTTTCTGGGGCTACATCGTCACTCAGATACCTGGAGGCTTCATATGTCAGAAATTTGCCGCCAACAGGTAATTTGCTGTTCAGTTGCTTTAAGTTGTAATGGTTTTGTAATTGTATGACTATCACAGTGTATTGATAATAATGTGTAATGTTTCTCTCTGTCTTTCAGAGTGTTTGGCTTTGCTATAGTAGCTACCTCTACACTAAACATGTTCATCCCTTCAGCTGCAAGAATGCACTATGGCTGTGTAATAATAATTAGGGTATTACAGGGTCTCGTGGAGGTACGATACTTCGCTATACTTTTGTGATTATCTCTTTGGTTTGTTGCCCTGTTTGTCCTGCCTCTATAGGATGTATTTTTCTTCATGTATGCATTTAAAATATCTGCAGTGTCAACCGAATTATGTTACGGAAATTATCGTAAGAACTTTCACCGGTCTTCCTTTCACCGGTCTTCCTTTCACCGGCCCAGGGAGTGTCATATCCAGCTTGCCACGGGATCTGGGCGAAATGGGCACCACCCCTAGAAAGGAGCCGATTGGCCACGACAGCCTTCTGCGGTGTGTCATCACGTCTCTCAGCAATATCTCCTTAATCATGAATTTTTACGCTGTTTCCATCACCATACTGTTATGTCTTCATACTGTTATTGTATAAAGTTCTAGTTGCTGTTAGCAGAAGTCTTGCTAATTATAAGGCTATTGACACAATACTTAATTGACACAATAACAGCTATTAGTAATGCTATTACCCCTTAAGTCTGTGCCTTTCTCTTTGTCAGGTTCTTACGCCGGCGCAGTAATAGCGATGCCATTAGCAGGTATTCTCGTCCAGTACACTGGATGGTCTTCCGTCTTCTATGTATATGGTAAGTGAATTTCTCAGCCAGTACGGGAAATTAATGCTAATTACAGAAGTGTCCGGTGTAGATGGCAGAAAATAGGATTATCAGATACCGCCAGATTACTCCCCCTCCTATTTATGACATTAGCATATTTTAATCATTTAACATTTTAGCACACATTTTACCCCTTTAGCACACATTTTACCCCTTTAGCACACATTTACCCCTTTAGCACACATTTTACACCTTCTCATTGCTACATTTTTAACCATGCTAACTTCCTCTCCGCCCTCTCCTTTCCCTCATTCCACCACTCCACCATACCTGCTTTTCCTGATCTCTCCCCCAAATCCCCCCCCATTACCTCTCCCCCACCCCCAGGCACTTTTGGGATTTGTTGGTACCTCTTCTGGATCATGGTGTCATATGAGAGCCCGGCAGCCCACCCCACCATCTCGCCTGAGGAGAGGAAGTACATAGAGGAGAGTATCGGGGAGTCAGCGGGACTCGTTAATCCACTGCAGGTACAGCCTTTGTCTGTCCCAGGCTCTCTGTCCACGCTGGATGTGCTGGATACAAAGCCTCATCAGACAAATTAACGGTAGGCAGGCATAGAAGTAAAATAATGAAGCAATAAAGGCATTTATTTGCACTGATTTGGTATTTTGGGTCATATTTTGTAAGTAAGGACTTCTGCAAAATGCCGTAAATGTATATACAAAAATTTTGCGTATTCATTTGGTTAATATTAATATTTAATTCAGGCTGGAGACCTTTGTTAGCAGCATCTTAAGACTGGATAGCAGCTTATAGCCCCTTTGGTCCAGTTTGTTAATTAGCGGGCTGCCTAATGCATGTCCATGAGGCAGAGCAACAGGTTCGGCGCGCACATATGAGAGATGGGTGGCATCAGTGTTAATTGCATTAATTGGCAATTATACCACAGAATGAACCGAAAGAAGCAACCCACCCATCATCTATCACCTGCAATGCAGAATCAATCAATCACTTTATTTATAAAGCACATTTAAGGACACCACTTTCAGCCAAAGTGCTGTACAGAATGTCGATAAACACAATAAAACACAAAAATAAAAACAAACAAATAAATAAGTCAATAAAAATAAAACAATATTTTAACCATCGGGTACTTTACGTTTACAAACGCTAATGACTAAAACTATGTTTTCAATCTTGTTTTAAAAGTAGCAATCAATGGTGTTGGTTCTGAATATGGATTGGTAATCCATTGCACAGGATAATGTTGCAAGAAACAATGGATGCAAAAGAGGATAATTAAGTACCACAAAATTGCAGAGAAATATAGAAGGTTAGCAAACCAACACAAAGACTCCACCTTGGGTCACTCCTGTGTGATGTCAGCTAGTGATGCTCAGCCGGACAGCCTGTGTGGGTACCAAGCGTACAACACCAGCACACAAAAAACTCACAAACCAGAATTAGTACTTTGCTCCATCCTAACAGCATCTTGTTCATTCTATGTAGTGAGTGTTATACATGCACATGGTCACACTGCTTATGTTTTTGCTGTCTGAAGACAATGCAGCACTATTCCAGTTTTGTGGGTGCAAACAAATGAGAGAGAACTTTTCTGCTAAGACAACGTTTTTGTCAAATAGACTGAATGCAATAAATGGACTCAACCCATCAATAACAATTATTAAAACACAGAAAAAATGCTTTTTCTATTATTGATAATAAAAGAACTGCAGTATGATATGTAATTTTAAGATTTTTAAACTTAGCGAAATGTGAATTAAAAGACCAGGTGATATTAACAGACTAATACCAGATCCTGAAAACTCCAAGTCTATCCTGATCTTTGGAGCAGCAGGAGAGAGCACCTATATTTTATTTTAGGACTCCCCCCCCCCCCCCCAAACCCCCACTGCCCAACTGATATCAGTGGTTGAGTTACCTGTAAAGAACATGTATATTTTATGAATTTCAAATTGAATTAGTTCATGCATACAGGGGGTCCTGGCCACTCAAAGCCCTTATGGCCCGCCCTAGGCTAGCCTCACCGTTAGCATTTCTCACCATTACAAAACCTGGTGATGGCTATGATGCTAGGATAGCCCTTCTCTGATGAAAAGAAAATACAGGTATAAAATACAAAGTGAAATCGCTAAGCTAACGCCTCATTGCAGTTGGTGCCCTAGGCAGCCGTCTGTGTTCCCTATTGGATGGACCAGTCCTGCCTGGGGAAACACCATATGGCTTCAACTTTGAAATAAATCAATTAAAATTAAGTTAAAATTAATACATTTTTTTTTAAGAAAACTGTTACATTCCAACTAGCAGGATGTGTCAGCTAAAGAAGAGGTCTGACAATCAGCACTTTTATGTCTGATTTTTCCAAGGAATATGAGCCAATTAGCAGAATTCAAAAACACCAAATATTGTATATGGTAAGTGAGGCTATACCCAACCTAGTTACTAAGAGACGCTAGTTACAGCACAGTTCCAGCTCACCTCGATTTTCCATTGCAGAAGGGCCGGCTCAGTACTATTTACTATGTGCTAATTTCTGCTAGCAGATCTGTGAGAATCGCCATCTTATATTAGCATGAAACGCTACCTAAAATAGCTTGCGTAGATTTGCATTATGAATCCATTTCGTTCAGTTGTTCTCCAGTACTTTTTGAGTAGCAGAGGGGAAATTTCCATGTTCCGAGTTGTCGGAAATGCATCAATACATCGCAATGTGGAGTACTATGATATTATGTGGCATAATAATGAATAATATATCGAAAATGCCCTTTTTGACAGATCACCAGTATCTCTTTGCATTTTATCCAATCAGATGCTGGGGATGCATCCAGCTCGGTTTAGTTACGCTTTTGCTCTGATAGTAAGCAGGGCTGTATCAGCACAGGTACAGGTGGGGTATGACTCTCATAATTTACAATGGAAGACCGTCTCTTCGTGGTATGGCTCAGGTTTGGCTCGGTTCTTGGTGGTAGTGGAAAAGTGGCAAAAGCTCATGGACAGAAATAGACTGACACTTTTGCAGGACTGTTGTTAAACACCGCAAAAGCACAGCCTGAACAATGACCACATACCTGAATCAGCACCATAGTCGAAAGACTTACAGAAATTGTATATCATCACAAATCTGGAATTTATGGCAGGGTAGCCATTTGAAAATGTCTTGCATCCAAGGACCATGCACAATGAGTACAAAACCTGGACCCCTGAGCAATGGCGAAACATAATATGGTATGAGTCACCTTTCACTCTTTATCTTATTTCTGGACAGGGTTATATTTGGAGAAGACCAACATATGTCTTCAACCTATAATGTCTGCTGATATAGGCAGCCGTCACATGGGACTCGTCAGGTCCCATGATTCCTCTGCATGATTGCATGAAGGTTAAGGAACATGAGGCCATGGCACTAGCCCAGATACCCCCTATTAAGCAAACACTGTTCTCTTATGACGTCGCCATTTTCCAAGATGTGATGCCCTCATACACACAGCAAGACACATTAATCAGTGGTTTCAGGAGCAGCAAGAAGTCATTCACCAGATCTAAACATTGTTTAGCCTTAATGGGAATTTCAGAAGTGCAAAGTGCAAAACAGACTTCCACTGGCTTCACACCTCTAACATCAGGAGGCTTTTCTTCTTGAATGGCCCAATATTTTGGAAGGATTCAAGCTCTTCTGAAGGCAAAGGGAAGCCAGACATCCTGATTTGCGTTTCACTTCTTTAACTAACTACAGTGTCCATTGTATGACATCATCACATTAATTAAAACTAGTGTTTTCTGTTAAGTGGCAAGGTGCACAGATTGGTAAAGTATCCATTTTATTTTGTATGTCATAGAACAAAACTTAGGAACATGCTTACCAGCAAAGGTTGTACAGAACAGTGTAAAGGCGCGTCTGTTCCTGTTCATGATGATGATGATGATGATGATGATGATGATGATAACAACGAGGGTTGAACTAGTGATCTTCGTGATCACAGACACAAAGTCTTAGCCCCCTGAACCACACACCACACCCCTCCTGAGGGCTGGAAGCCTTGAATTTGAAATTGAGAAGTAAATGGACCAATGGGGAGAAGTCATACAATGAAGACTGTGATTGGTTAAAGATATGTAACGTAAGACCCTCCCCCCTTGTAGACCCAGGAACATGTTGAACTTGAGAAAATCAGGACGTGCAAGAAGCCCTACTGTTTTTTAGGTCCTTGACATTAATATATTGTTATGTGTTTCGTTCATTTGCTGTTTGTGTTTGGCATTATTTTTAGAAAGATTTTGTAAGATAATTCACCTCATCTCACCTATGCATTCAGAGACACTCTTTCTTCTGTTTCCCTGCAGAAGTTCAAGACTCCTTGGAGAAAATTCTTCACGTCAATGCCAGTGTATGCCATTATTGTTGCTAATTTCTGCCGCAGCTGGACTTTCTATTTGCTCCTTATCAGTCAACCAGCATATTTTGAGGAAGTCTTTGGGTTTGAGATCAGTAAGGTAATGAAAACAACAAAATGTTCATGTTAAAAGCATGATTATTTTACTTTCTATGACCAATTTGCAGACTTTGCCACGGAGAATTAAAGAGCCCACACTGTTAGCTAAAGGCTTAGCTTTTATACTTACTAATGTTATTCTTTTTGTGTTAAAATGTGCCATTGTTTATTGTTTTGCTATTATTAGCACGATATAAGAAGTACTGGGAAGTGAAAATCAGTCACTAAATGAAGCTCTTAATTGATTAATTGAGCTCTAGAAGAAGCTCTTAATTGATATGGCCATTGATAAATTATTACTGTACTTATCGACATGGCAACAGTTCAATCAATATATGCAAATTTAGCTAACCAGGTTACATTGTATGTGTAGCATCTGGGTCACGTGCTAATTCAGTTAATATATTTCATCATGATAGAATATATTTACTTATATGTTACTTGGCAGTGAAAAATGAAGAGCTTCCCTTCTTACCAAAGGAAATATCGGGCGTTTCACATCGCTTGGTGGAAGTTACAGACAGTGTTTGTGAGTAAAGCCGAGGTCAGGACTTTCTGAATGTTTTTCTTTGTTCTTGCAGGTGGGGATGCTGTCGGCACTCCCCCATCTGGTGATGACCATCATCGTGCCCCTCGGGGGCCAGCTGGCTGACTACCTGCGCTCAAAACAGATCATGACCACCACCAACGTTAGGAAGCTCATGAACTGTGGAGGTAAGGCCAGAACAGGAAGGAGAAGGAGGAGACCGGGTCACACTGTAGACTGATTCAGAGCAGTGAGAGCATGGTTAGGTACAAAGGGAAAGGCACGTGGCACTATAAAAGTAACAATCTGTTCACTATTTTACGTTATAGTTTAATAATGTTCAGAAAATAGGAAAATTTATTTATACTCTTTCAGTATTGTAAACTCCAAAATTATAGTGAATTTCTTGACTTTTAAGCAAGGCTTCAAACTGTTTATGGTTTATAACAAACCCCAGTCCTGGAAGGTCAGAGCCCTGCACGTTTTTGGGTTTCCCCTCATTTAACACACCAGATTCAACTACAGTAGTTGTGCTAATTACCACACAGCTCTTGAGCTGAATCATTTGTGGTGGAACAGGGAAAGACCTAAGCTATACAGGGCTCTGGCCCCCCAGGACTGCAGTTTGACACCCCTGGTCTATAACAATAACAATGCATTTTATAAGGGTAATTATCCACTTATTTAGGGTCAAAATAATCTAGTGTAGAAGTTATTCATTTAATATCCAAGATGGCAAAATCCTTCAGAAAAAAATATATAAAATAAGCACCAAGGTAAGACAGTCATCACTCAGCACATTAATTGCTACAATCTTATTTCAACTTGCTAACATTGGTGCTAAAAATTTGGGATGAGTTTCCTAAGCAGCAATCAATGAAATGTATTTGTAGTATAAAAAGCACAATATAAATCGAATTCCATCCATCCGTTTTCCAACCACTTATCCTGGCCAGGGTGGCAGATAAGTTGAATTACATAAAAGTATATGCCACTTTACTGATGTTACAATCACTTGTTTTGGAAATGTCTTATATTGGCATTTTTATTTATCAGCAGTTTCTGCTGTTGCTCTCCTCTCCTCTGGTAATTCCACTGTTCCTCCATCTTACGTGTCACTGGTTTGTGCTGCTCGATTTCTGCTCTGTTAGCCTGTTCATATCTTCATCCTGTCTCCTAGGATTCGGGATGGAAGCCACTCTATTGCTAGTGGTCGGCTTTTCTCACACGAAGGGAGTGGCCATAACCTTTCTGGTCCTTGCTGTCGGCTTCAGTGGATTTGCTATCTCAGGTCAGTTTGGGTGTCTGGAAAAATTCAGATGACCAAGAATCTTACTCCTCCCAAGCACTGCAAATTTAAACCTGGACTCTTTGCAAATGCCTGAATAAAGTAACTGCTAAGGTAACTATGTCTTTTTTTACATGCCAAGAGACCACAAACAAAACTCACCCTCAGGACCTTAGTTGATGTGATAAGTTTTTGAATGATTGTGACATCACTGATGGTGTTTATCTCAGCTGGCTACCCTTTTGACTGCATTTGCTTTGGACTATGATGTAAACACAAGAAGATACTTATTATTCAGTGCAGACACGTAAAGGCTGGGCACAGTGGCTCAGCCTGTAGCCTGTTAACTCTTTCCAAGCATGGCTCTGTTTCCATATTCTCGCCGTGTTTATGCATGGTCTTCTGAAGTTTTAAGACTTGCATTTCTGGAGTAGTAGCAGCCTGTTATACTCCAGTTAACCCTACCTCACACCCTATACTTTCAAGAGCAGATGCTGACTCGCTAGCATCTGCCTTTGACAAGCAGCAGTCAAAAATGGGTGCTTTCAGATGGCTACTCTCCTCTGGTCTCTTCTCAGTTTTTGGCGCTTAGGGCTAAATGGACTCTTCACCCACTTCTATAACTGTCTGCTAAGGGTATTTTTAGTCAGTTCCAGTTCTCCATTTCTTTTTCACAGGGTTTAATGTGAATCACTTAGACATAGCTCCACGCTATGCCAGCATTCTCATGGGCATCTCCAACGGAGTCGGAACTCTGTCAGGCATGGTGTGCCCACTGATAGTGGGTGCCATGACGAAACACAAGGTAAATTATCAGCTGTAATGCAATACACATACGTATGTAATGCACATACTGTCTAATATGCATGCCATTCAGTACGATACACACGCCATTCAAAGTAACGCACATACCATTTAATGCAATATGCATGCCATTCAGTACGATACACACGCCACTCAACGTAACGCGCATACCGTTTAATGCAATATGCATGCCATTCAGTACGATACACACTCCACTCAACGTAACGCGTATACCGTTTAATGCAATATGCATGCCATTCAGTACAATACACATGCCATTCAACGTAACGCGCATACCGTTTAATGCAATATGCATGCCATTCAGTACGATACACATGCCATT